>SJXQ01008297.1:13875-75154 GCA_006408695.1 Aepyceros melampus | reverse complement strand
TTTTCTTTTTTTTTTTCTTTCTTTTTTTTAAATTAATTTTTATTTTTTAGTTTGTTTTGCTTTACAATACTGTATTCGTTTTGCTATACATTGACATGAATCAGCCACAAGTGTACATGAACTCCCAATCCCGACCCCCACCTCCCCGCTCCCTCCCCAGCACGATATCTCTGGGGTGCATCAGTCCCAAGCCTCCTGCATCCTGCATCGAACCTAGACTGGCGATTTGTTTCACTTATGATATCATACATGTTACACTGCCACTCTCCCAAATCATCCCACCCTCTCCCTCTCCCACAGAGTCCAAAAGGCCATTCTATACATCTGTGTCTCTTTTGCTGTCTTGTGTACAGGTTTATCATTACCATCTTTCTAAATTCCATATATATGTGTAAGTATACTGTATTGGTGTTTTTCTTTCTGAGTTACTTCACTCTGTATAATCGGCTCCAGCTTCATCTACCTCATTAGAACTGATTCAAATGTATTCTTTTTAATGGCTGAGTAATACTCCATTGTGTATATGTACCACAGCTTTCTTATCCATTTATCTGCTGAAGGACATCTAGGTTGCTTCCGTGTCTTGGCTATTATAAATAGTGCTGCGATGAACATTGGGGTACACAAGTCTCTTTCAATTCCCTAATTTCTTTCAAAATTGTTTTATTGTTTTATAGAAGTAAAGTGCTGAATTTTAGTGGTGAAAGTAGGCATCCTTGACTTATTCCTGAGCTTAAGAAGAAAGCTTTCAGTTTTTCATCATTGATTGTTATACAAGCTATGGGTTTTTCACAGATGTCATTTATCAAGCTGAGAAATTTCCCTTTTATTCTCTGTTAGTGTTTTTATCATGTGTCAGTGCTTTTTGTGTGTCCCTCGAGATGATCATGTGGCTTTATCCCCTTGAATTTTATTAAGGTGTAAACATTGTATTGATTGATTTTTGTATACTTAACTACTCTTGCATTCCTGAGATAAATCTCATATAATTCACCTTTACATTTTTACTTCTTCCTGTTAGTGTCACAAATTCTTGTCCTTTTAAAGGCATATTATCCCTTAGTTTACTGTTTTATAGACTTTTTCAGAAGCTCTATAAAATTTATTTCATCTGGCTGGAATAAATTTTTATTAATATTTTTGTTGGCCAAACTTTTTGGTTGACTTTTATTTTTTATTCATTAAAATTTTTTTATTTTATATTGGAGTATAGTTGATTAACAGTGTTGTTAGTTTCAGGTGTACAGCAAACTGATGCATGTATCTCTTTAAGTTATTTTCCCATTTAGCTTATTACAGAATATTGAGCAGCGTTCCCTGTGTTATACAATAGGTCCTTGCTGGATTTTTTTGTTTTAAATATAGCAGTGTGTAATAATATCAGTCCTCAACTCCCAATCTGATCCTCCCATCTACCCTGGTAACCATAAATTGGTTCTCTAAGTCTGTGAGTCTGTTTCTGTTTTGTAAGTTCATTTGTATCAGTTTTTAAAGATTCTGCATATAAGCAATATATTTGTCTTCTCTATATTACTTCACTTAGTATGACAATCTCTAGGTCCATCCAAGTTTCTACAAATAGCATTATTAAATTCTTTTTATGGCTGAGTAATATTCCATTGAGCTTTCCAGGTGGCTCAGTGGTAAAGAATCTGCCGGAAATGCAGGAGGCTCAGGTTCGATCCCTGGCTGGTGAAGATCCCCTGGAGAAGGAAATGGAAACCCACTCCAGTGTTCTTCCCTGGGAAACCCCATGGACAGAGGAGCCTGGTGGACTACAGTCCACTGTAGTCACTCTGACTCTAGGATCACAGAGTCGGACAAGACTTAGTGACTAAACAACAACAAATAGTCCACTGTATACACTTAACAACATTTTTTTTAATCCATTTTTCCATTGATGGACATTTAGGTTCTGACTGGTGTGAAGTGATATTAAAGCATTGATATGCATTTCTCTGTTAATTATGCTGAGCATCTTTTCATGTGCCTCTTGGCCATCTATATGTCTTCTTTGGAGAATGTCTATTTAGATCTTTTGCCCATATTTTGATTGGGTTGTCTGTCTAGACTCCACATGACTTAAGAAATTGTTAGTTTTAAAGTTCTGTAATTTTAACATATATTAGATTTTTGTTAATGACAAAGTGAAAGACCCTGTTGAGAAAGGATAGAGAATTGTTTTGAAAAATTAAAGAGAACTGTGGTGTTGAGGAGAGAAGAGAATTTTGATAGTTTGCTTGTTCTATTCTAACACATTTTCTTGCACTGATTGGGAATAATTGGCAAACGCATCTCTTTCAGATTTATTGATCATTTTGAAGACAGCTCAATTAGGCTTATATGTGGATGTAATCATGTGGGAGTAACAATCCTGAGGAATATATGACTTTCTATCCCTAGGCAGTATGCAAAGCTTTGTTCTGATTTACCTTCCTCTTCATCTCTAGTCTTTTAAACAATAACAAAACTTAATGCTGCATTCTTAATTGTACTAGTAGTCTGTATCTCACCATCTATGGTGAAACTTGTACTGAGTTTTGTGTCTACATTGTCTATTGTTGAGATACTACTTATTTGCATGGTTAGTTAATGATTTTTTAAGCATCCTTGCTTCCCTATAATCCCAAGGCTCACGTTCAAAGGTGAGAAATGTACACTTGGCAGAGGAACACATTTTGTAATTGACCAGTCTATATTTCTTGGAATTTACTGCACTTATAAACAGTTGAACTATTTCAGATCCTAAAAGATTATGCTGTTACAGTGCTATACTCAATGTGACAGCAATCTGGAAAATTCAGCAGTGGCCACAGGATTGGAGAAGGTCAGTTTTCATTCCAATCTCAAAGAAAGGCAATGCCAAAGAATGCTCAAACTACTGCAGGACTGCACTCATCTCACATGCCAACAAAGTAATGTTCAAAATTCTCCAAGCCAGGTTTCAACAGTACATGAACAGTGGACTTCCAGATGTTCAAGGTGGATTTAGAAAAGGCAAAGGAACCAGAGATCAAATTGCCAACATCTGCTGGATCATCAAAGAACAAGAGAGTTCCAGAAAAACATCTATTCCTGTTCATTAACTACACCAAAGCCTTTGACTGTGTCAGTCACAATGAACTGTGGAAAATTCTTCAGAAGATAGGAATACCAGACCACCTGACTGGATCCTGAGAAATCTGCATGCAGGTCAAGAAGCAACAGTTAGAAGTGGACATGGAAAAACAGACTGGTTCCAAATAGGAAAAGGAGTCCGTCAAGGCTGTATATTGTCACCCTGCTTATTTAATTTATATGCAGAGTACATCATGAGAAACACTGGGCTGGCGGAAGCACAAACTGGAATCAAGATTGCTGGGAGAAATATCAATAACCTCAGATATGGAGATGACACCACCCTCATGGCAGAAAGTAAAGAAGCACTAAAGAGCCTCTTGATGAAAGATAAAGAAGAGAGTGAAAAAGTTGGCTCAAATCTCAACATTCAGAAAACAAAGATCATGGCATCCAGTCCCATCACTCTATGGCAAGTAGATGGATAAACAATGGAAACCTTATTTTCTTGGGCTCCAAAATCACTGCAGATGGTGACTGCAGCCATGAAATCAAAAAATGCTTGGTCCTTGGAAGAAAAGCTATGAGCAACCCAGACAGCATATTAAAAAGCAGAGACATTACTTTGCCGACAAAGGTCCATCTAGTAAAGCTATGGGTTTTCCAGTAGTCATGTATGGATGTGAGAGATTATAAAGAAAGCTGAGCACTGGAGAATTTATACTTTTGAACTGTGATATTGGAGAATAGTCTTGAGAGTCCCTTGTACTTCAAGGAGATCCAACCAATCAATCCTAAAGGAAATTGATCCTGAATATTCATTGGAAGGACTGATGCTGAAGCTGAAGCTCCAATACTTTGGCCATATGATGCAAAGAACTGACTCATTGGAAAAGACCCTGATGCTGGGAAAGATTGAAGGCAGCAGGAGAAGCGAATGACAGGAGAGATGTTTGGATGGCATCACCAACTTGATGGACATGAGTTTGAGCAAACTCCAGGAGTTGGTATGGACAGGGAAGCCTGCTGTGCTGCAGTCTATGGAGTCTCAAAGAGTTGGACATGACTGAGTGATTGAACTGAACTGACTGACCTCAGTTTCTGCAAGACATTTTGAGTATTTGCCTGCTACCCAGATCATTATCTAGCACCTCCATTTCTCCTTTGCTTGAAGAGAATATTCTATAAATATTGTTGATCATACAAAAATACCAAACTTAAAATATGATCAGAATATTTGCTTGAAAAAGTAATGACATGTTTGATGCAGTCACTCTTGTAGAGACTGGAGACAGCACAAGAAGATAGATAGTGTCTATCTGCTTAGAATGTGATATGGCTTTCTTAATTATAGCAAACCCCTTATATTACATGCATATCTCCTATTAAGTGAGAGTGGATATGGAAGAAGTAGAGCTTAGGGAGTAGAATAAGGGCTCTTTATCAGCTTTCAGGGTTTGAATACCATCACTTTCATATACTAGGTATGTAACCCTAGGCAACTTCATAGGATTTTTGTGATTATTACGTAGCCTAAGTATGTAAGATACCTAGGGCAGTGGTTGGCATCTAATATACGATCCATAAGATTTGGAACACTTCACTGTTCAAGTTTGCATGCTACCTGGAGGTATGTTAGGTTACTGCTAGCCATAATTATACTTTAAGAGACGTGAATTGATCTATAAAAGTATCACAGGTTTTTATGTGGTCCCACCATGTTGCCAGGCTCCATATTATAAATAAATATTGGCTATTTAAGATTATTTAAGATTGTTTAAAGATTGAAATGTGAGCTAAGATTTGTTGCCTATACTGTACCAGGATGCCCTTATATTTCAATTCATTTAATCTGGAAATCAAATATAAGGAAGACTAGAGATAGCTAAAAAGGAAAAACCTTTTAACTCAGGATATTTCCCTATTTCAATAAATACCCAAGGCAAAATGTACTTCCTCTATGACCCTACATTTTTCCTCTTTAATCAATTTTATACTCTCTTCTGAAATTATGTACTGATGAGAGGTAAAAGAAATGAAGACCTGGATATCATAGCAACTTGTGTACTGGGGAATATGAGGAGGAGACAGCTTGTTATTAGGAGGACCACAATGTAGACCGGGCTACATGGTGCTGGAGCAGTGAGCAGCCTAGAGGAGACACCCCACGTCCAAGGTCAGGAGCGGGGATAGAGAGGAGACACCCCACGTCCAAGGTCAGGAACGGGGATAGAGAGGAGACACCCCACGTCCAAGGTCAGGAGCGGGGATAGAGAGGAGACACCCCACGTCCAAGGTAGGGAGCAGCAGCTGCGCCTTGCTGGAGCAGCCGTGAAGAGATATACCATATCCAAGGTAAGAGAAACTTCACTAAGATGGTAGGTGCTGAGAGAGGGCATCAGAGGGCAGACAGACTGAAACTACAATCACAGAAAACTAGCCAATCTGACACACAGACGACAGCCTTGTCTAACTCAATGAAACTAAGCCATGCCCGTGGGGCCACCAAAGACAGATGGGTCATGATGGAGAGGTCTGACAGAATGTGGTCCACTGGAGAAGGGAATGGCAAGTCACTTCAGTATTCTTGCCTCGAGAACCCCATGAACAGTATGAAAAGGCAAAAAGATAGGATACTGAAACATGAACACCCCAGGTCGGTAAGTGCCCAATAAGCTACTGGAGATCAGTGGAGAAATAACTCCAGAAAGAATGAAGGGATGGCGCCAAAGCAGAAACAACATCCAGTTTTGGATGTGACTGGTGACAGAAGCAAGGTCTGATGCTGTAAAGAGAAATATTGCATAGGAACCTGGAATGTCAGGTCCATGAATCAAAGCAAACTGGAAATGGTCAAACAGGAGATGGCAAGATTGAACATCAACAATTTTAGGAATCAGCAAACTGAAATTGACTGGAATGGGTGAATTTAACTCAGATGACCATTATATCCACTACTGTGGGCAGGAATCCCTTAGAAGAAACTGAGTAGCCATCACAGTCCAAAAAAACATTCCAAATGGCTGTACTTGCATGCAATCTCAAAAATAACAAATGATCTCTGTTCATTTCCAAGTCAAACCATTCAGTATCATTGTAATCCAAGTCTATGCCCTGACCAGAAACACTGAAGAACTGAAGTTGAACAATTCTATGAACACCTACAAGACCTTTTAGAAGTAACACCCAAAAAACATGTCCTTTTCATTATAGGGGACTGAAATGCAAATACCAAAGAATGCTCAAACTACCGCACAATTGCACTCATCTCGCATGCTAGGTAAAGTAATGCTCAAAATTCTCCAAGCCAGGTTTCAGCAATACGTAAACCGTGAACTTCCAGATGTTCAAGCTGGTTTTAGAAAAGGCAGAGGAACCAGAGATCAAATTGCCAACATCCTCTGGATCATCAAAGAAGCAAGAGAGTTCCAGAAAAAACCATCTATTTCTGCTTTATTGACTATGCCAAAGTCTTTGACTACGTGGATCACAATAAACTGTGGAAAATTCTGAAAGAGATGGGAATACCGGACTACCTGACCTGCCTCTTGAGAAACCTGTATGCAGATCAGGAAGCTACAGTTAGAACTGGACGTGGAACAACAGACTGGTTCCAAATAGGAAAAGGAGTCCGTCAAGGCTGTATATTGTCACCCTGCTTATTTAACTTATATGCAGAGTACATCATGAGAAACACTGGGCTAGTGGAAGCACAAACTGGAATCAAGATTGCCAGGAAAAATATCAATAACCTCAGATATGCAGATGACACCACCCTCATGGCAGAAAGTGAAGAAGCACTAAAGAGCCTCTTGATGAAAGATAAAGAAGAGAGTGAAAAAGTTGGCTCAAAGCTCAACATTCAGAAAACTAAGATCATGGCATCTGGTCCCATCACTTCATGGGAAATAGATGGGGAAACAGTGGAAACAGTGTCAGACTTTATTTTGGGGGGTTCCAAAATCACTGCTGATGGTGACTGTAGCCATGAAATTAAAAGACGCTTACTCCTTGGAAGGAACATTATGACCAACCTAGATAGCATATTCAAAAGCAGAGACATTACTTTGCCAACAAGGTCTGTGGCTATGGTTTTTCCAGTGGTCATGTATGGATGTGAGAGTTGGACTGTGAAGAAAGCTGAGCACCAAAGAATTGATGCTTTTGAACTGTGGTGTTGGAGAAGACTCTTGAGAGTCCCTTGGACTGCAAGGAGATTTAACCAGTCCTTTCTAAAGGAGATCAGCCCTGGGTGTTCTTTGGAAGGAATGATGCTGAAGCTGAAACATCAGTACTTTGGCCACTTCATCCAAAGAGTTAACTCATTGGAAAAGACCATGATGCTGGGAGGGATTAGGGGCAGGAGCAGAAGGCGATGACAGAGGATGAGATGGCTAGATGGCATCACTGACTCGATGGACATGAGTCTGAGTGAACTCTGGGAGATGGTGATGGACAGGGAGGCCTGGCGTGCTGCGATTCACGGGGTCACAAAGAGTCAGACACGACTGAGTGACTGAACTGAACTGAAATGCAAAAGTAGGAAGTCAAGAAACACCTGGAGTCTTGGGGTAGAGACTGAAGCAGAACAAAACTAATAGAGTTTTGCCAAGAGAACGCACTGATCATAGCAAACACCTTCTTCCAACAACACAAGAGAAGACTCTACGCATGGACATCACTAGATGGCCAACACCAAAATCAGATTGATTATATTCTTGGCAACCAAAGTTGGAGAAGCTCTATACAGTCAGCAAAAAAAGACCAGGAGCTGACTGTGGCTCAGGTCATGAACACCTTAGGGCTAAATTCAGACTTAAACTGAAGAAAGTAGGGAAAACCAGTAGACCATTAAGGTATGACCTAAATCAAATCTCTTACAATTATACAGTGGAAGTGAGAAATAGATTTAAGGGACTAGATCTGATAAAGTGCCTGATGAACTATGGACAGAGGTTTGTGACATTTTACAGGAGACAGGGATCAAGACCATCCCCAAGAAAAAGAAATGCAAAAA
Organism: Aepyceros melampus; assembly: GCA_006408695.1. NCBI lineage: Eukaryota > Metazoa > Chordata > Mammalia > Artiodactyla > Bovidae > Aepyceros > Aepyceros melampus. The sequence continues at coordinate 67,080 of SJXQ01008297.1, read as the reverse complement.
AGCAAAATGGCTGTCTGAGGAGGCCTTACAAATAGCTGTGAAGAGAAGAGAAGTGAAAAGCAAAGGAGAAGGCCAATATAACCCATTTGAATGCAAAGTTCCAAAGAATGTCAAGGAGAGGTAAGAAAGCCTTCCTCAATGATCAGTGCAAAGAAATAGAGGAAATCAATAGAATGGGAAAGACTAGAGATCTCTTCAGGAAAATTAGAGATACCACGGGAACATTTCATGCGAAAATGGGCACAATAAAGGAGAGAATTGGTATGGATCTAACAGAAGCAGAAAATATTAAGACAAGGTGGCAAGAATACACATAAGAACTTTACAAAAGAGATCTTCATGACCCAGATCATCACAACAGTGTGATCACTCACCTAGAGCCAGACATCCTGGAATCTGAAGTCAAGCGGGCCTTAGAAAGCATCATTATGAACAAAGCTAGTGGAGGTGATGGAATTCCAGTTGAGCTACTTCAAATCCTAAAAGGTGATGCTGTGAAAGTACTGCACTCAATATGCCAGCAAATTTGGAAAACTCAGCAGTGGCCACAGGACTGGAAAAGGTCAGTTTTCATTCCAATCCCAAAGAAAGGCAATGCCAAAGAATGCTCAAACTATTGCACAATTGCACTCATCTCATATGCTACTAAAGTAATGCTAAAAATTCTCCAAGCCAGCCTTCTGCAATATATGAACCATGAACTTCCAGATGTTCAAGCTGGTTTTAGAAAAGGCAGAGGAACCAGAGATCAAATTGCCAACATCTGCTGGATCATGGAAAAAGCAAGAGAGTTCCAGAAAAACATCTATTTCTGCTTTCTTGACTATGCCAAAGCCTTTGACTGTGTGGATCACAATAAACTGTGGAAAATTCTGAAAGAGATGGGAATACCAGACCACCTAACCTGTCTCTTGCGAAATCTGCTTGCAGGTCAGGAAGCAACAGTTAGAGCTGAACATGGAACAACAGACTGGTTCCAAATCAAGAAAGTAGTATGTCAAAGCCGTATATTGTCACCCTGCTTATTTAACTTCTATGCAGAGTACATCATGAAAAATGCTGGGCTTGATGAAGCACAGGCTGGAAGCAAGATTGCTGGGAGAATATCAATAACCTCAGATATGCAGATGACACCACCCTTATGGCAGAAAGTGAAGAAGAACTAAAGAGCCTCTTGATGAAAGTGAAAGAGGAGAGTGAAAAAAGCTGGCTTAAAGGTCAACATTCAGAAAACGAAGATCATGGCATCTGGTCCCATCAATTTGTGGCCAATAGATGGGGAAACAGTGGAAACAGTGGCAGACTTTATTTTGGGGGACTCCAAAACCACTGCAGATGGTGACTGCAGCCATGAAATTAAAAGAAGCTTATTCCTTGGAAGGAAAGTCATGACCAATCGAGAGAGCATATTAAAAAGCAGCGATTACTTTGCTGACTAAGGTCCGTCTAGTCAAGGCTGTGGTTTTTCCTGTGGTCATGTATGGATGTGAGAGTTGGACTATAAAGAAAGCTGAGTGCCAAAGAATTGATGCTTTTGAACTGTGGTGTTGGAGAAGACTCTTGAGTGTCCCTTGGACTGCAAGGATATCCAACCAGTCCATTGAAAAGAAATCAGTCTTGAATATTCATTGGAAGGACTGATGCTGGAGCTGAAACTCCAATACTTTGGCCACCTGATGTGAACAGCTGACTCATTTGAAAAGATCTGAAGCTGGGAAAGATTTGGGGCAGGAGGAGAAGGGGACAACAGAAGATGAGATGGTTGGATGGCATCACCGACTCAATGGATATGAGTTTGGGTAAACTCCGAGAGTTGGTGATGGACTGGGAGGCCAGGCGTGCTGCAGTCCATGGGGTCACAAAGAGTCAGATACGACAGAGTGACTGAACTGAACTGTATGTAGACAACCTGGGTTTCAGGTCAGCACTTCCAGGTCTTGGAAGGATAATTCATGTCAAAGACTAGGACAGGAAACTAACACAGATACCTAGTTTCTGATTCATAGGTTTTAGACAGAAGGCTTGGTTATAAGGCAAGGGAATAACAACCCAGGCTCTGTATGCAAAAGAAGAAGATAGAGTTAATATTAATATATGGCTTCTTGGCCTCTTAGAATATACCTTTCTCTAAATGGATGAAAGCTGAATTTACAGTTAAAGAATAAATGAAATTCATGGCAAGTATTAGGTCAAGTGTTCCCAAAGTCTGTCCCTCAGAACAGCAATACACTAATTTCCCCTTTAAGAGCATCACTGTCAAATGATCTGGAGGAATACATAGCTTGCACACACAAATGCACTTAGAAGTCTGGCAGTAGATAACCGTATTCAATTTTTGTGATCCAGTGTTTCCCAAAACTATTTGATTGCAGGATATTTTTCTCATATACCATCTCAATATTCTCCACAAGTGTTCTACAAAATATGTCATTTATAAAAATGTGTCCAAAAATCTGTGTGGATGTGTGCATGTTAAGTGAAACATGGAAAAGACACAGTAGGTGGTAGGGCATAAATTGGAAGATTATGAAGCCAGTTACTAAGTTTTCAGTCTGTCCTCAGTCAGCTTCTTGTATTATATTAGAAATTAATTCATCATTCAGTTGACTGGGGCTAATTTCTTTCCCTCCCTCTTCCTCCCTTTCTTCCTCTTTATCCCTCTCCCCACCCTCAGGATAGGAAATTAAGGGGACTAGCTTCGCAGTTAAACAGAGTGAATATATTTTTTCCAATGCTTAAAAAAAAATCTTTGTTTGTATGCAAAAGCATCACAGTCCAATTCTATTGGACATCTCTTAAACTATAATCATTAAAATAATAGACCCAAGACATAATTAAGATAAGTTATTTATGATTATCGACCTGTTTACTTCTACATTTAAACTAGCATGTAGTTGAGTTTTCTTTGCAGTGTGTTCATGTTCTATATCATTTGTGTTTAATTTTAATAATACAAATGAAAAAAGAAGATGTAACAGAACAATGTTATAGAAAGTAAATTGATCTTATACAGTGATCTAAAACAGCATTGGCTTTAAACCTGAGGGAGAAAAAAGTAGAATCTGAATAAAATGCTATCTAATGGCTCTCACATTGATGTTGATTTAAGGTTTTGCATATGGAATTTGGAGAAGTTTGGTGGTTAAGCTTGTAAGTTGAAAATCAGTAAGCCCTGCACCCCACTTTTATCTGTCTGCTTAACATAGCAATAATGGTAATCCCCTGGCCAGCCATATTTGACTTGAACCTTTCGACCTATCTTGAACTCTAGTTCAATGTCTTGGTAAACATGACTTAATTACCTTTTCTTTTGCTTCAGTTTAGCAGCCAGTATGCCAGATCATATTGTAGAGTTCATTTTGTAGAAAAAGACATTTTCTTATCAGAAATTCATATGACTTTAATTATACAATATCTTAGAAAAATTTTCAGAAACCTTTCCTCTATTTACTTACTGAGTGTTCATTTTATCATTCTGTAAGTCACACATTTATAAGGGCTTCATTCTACTTACATCTCCCTGTCACTTACATATTTATGTCTGTATATCAAGACATAGAAAATGAATAGTATTTTTGGGTTTAGCAATGTTGTATGACTTTAAAACATAAAAGCATGTTCAATTGCATAATCTTTTTTTTTCTCTTCACTTCCAATGCCCAGTACATAAACACATTTTAAAAATCCCAATGAACAGAAATGTCTTTTTGAGATAATAGCAGGGTAACCTCATTTCTATTGTTACTTTCAGATTCAGCGCTGTCATTTTTTCTTATACGGAAGCAGACTGGATTTCCTCACTTTTCAGTTGCCCTGGTTTTGCAGATGCTTTTTGCCTCATTTTGAACTCAGCTGGGGAAAACACTCGTTTTCCAAGATTTTCTTTTTTCTTGGATCTGTGATAAAAATGAGTCAAATACACCTGAAGAGTGATGCTGTTTATAAAAATAATGTTAATCAAGGTAGTGTAAGGAATTTTTTTTGGGGGGGTGGCTAGTAAATGTTAGTAATGAGCACATTTTTCTTCTGATGAGTACATCACCTGTTCCTTGTACAGACTCAGGAATCATTGAATCTCAATACCACCACTAAACGGTTTGGCCAAGTTATTATGATACCAGTGCATGTGTGCTAAGTCTCTTTAGTGGTGTCTGACTTTTTGTGACCCATGGACTGCAGCCTGCCCAGCTGTTCTATCCATGGGATTTCCCAAGACAAGAATATTGGGATGGGTTGCCATTTCCTCCTCCAGGGGATCTTCCTGACCCAGGGGTTGAACCTGTGTCTCTTATGTCTCCTGCACTGGCAGGTGGGTTCTTTACCAATAGGGTCACCTGGGAAACCGTATTATGATACCAGAATACAAGACAAAGTCTCAGAGTAAAATCACTTTGTTTTACATGTTATCTTATAAAGTATGATAGATAATCCAGCAGCGGCAAGCTATTTATTTCTGCTAAGCAATCCTTTTATCTCCTGCTAGCTCCTCAGTGTGTGTCCATCCTAAGATGTTTCATCCCTTTCCTCTCCTCTGGGATCTAAGATCTTGTTCTTCTGAGCTTGTGGGCCTACTCCCATGTGTTTGTGGAGGCTGAGTTCATGCGTTTCAGTTGGCATCTTTGTCCCAACTCAACATATTCGTGTTTGCACCTACCCTTTCATCTTCCTCTCAGGTCTCAGAAAATTCTTCATCTCTCTTTATGTCGAGAATCACACCTTCCTTTCTGACCTCAGATTCCATCATAGCCCAACTCCAGAGGCACTCTGCTACCATTCTAACCCTTCTCGTTTTGAGCTCAAGTTCTCCCTCTTAACTGGAGGAAAAGCTATTGGCTTTAGACACACTTCCACTTTCCCTGCTGTTCTCACACTCATTCTCCTATCTTTGTGGCATGTGAACACTCTTAGAACGTATTTTCTGTGAAACTTATCGACAAAGACTCCCTCCTTTATTAATGATGACTTTCTTGCTTGCCCAAAATTCTATTAAGAACTACATATAGGTCCAAGTTATTTTCTGATTCCCAAGTTAACCTCACCCAAGTCTAAAATCTAAGCTCTAGTCACTTCACTCAAGTTAATATTCCCACCATCCCTCAGACATTTCAGTTTTCCGTACTTTCTGAGTCAACATACACAGGATGGTTCTAGCATGCAAAACATCTAGTTTAGTAATTAAAGATATTAAATGCCAACTTACCACTGTATCTGGTTTTAACTCTAATTTAAGATGCTACAGACAGGGAAGCCTTGGTTTCTTCTAGGTTTTTGAACTTCTAGATTTTGTGTGCATATAATTACCATTAAAAGATGACAGAATTTTCTATTTGATATTGTTAAACTTACTCTAAAAGCAATAAAATTTTGTTGGACATGATGAGGATTCAGATCCCTCTCACCCCTATAACTCAATACCATGTTTCTCAGTACTCTGTACTTAAATCTGAATTTATATAATGGTTAGTTCATGTTACAAGAAATGAAAGGGCAGGTTAGTCCAAAACTCTTAACTCAGAGTTATCTGTAATATTTTTCATAACACTTTAAAATGTAGGAGATGCTTTTTGGCATGTTATATACTATTTTTTGAGAAATATTAATTTGAAAAATATATAATTTGAGGATAGAAGGTTAGATACAAAAGTTCTTTTATGAAATAAAACTGATTTCTAATATGTTTATAATTATCAACTATTTGTGTGTAACTTCATTATATACATTTATTACAAACTACATCCTTTCAGCAAGATGATACAGGAGCCCTGTTTTGACCCCAAAGTTCATTACCTTTCAGTATTTCTTTACATTGAGGGACTCCCTCAGATTCTTCTCATGCATAATTTATTTTAAATGTTTTCAAAAAGAGTATACTTGACCCCAGAATCAATGGAACACCATCTCATGGACAAGAAAATCTTCATCATGCAGGGAAGAGAGTCCTACTGCTATTCTTTGTCCACCCCAAATCTTTGTGCCTACCCTGTTGGTGCAAGGCCCCAAAAGGTCAGCAGGTACTTCAGAATATGTTTCACGTAAGTTCACATGTATTTTTATAAAGTATTCATTTCTTCACTGCTATATCCCACAAAATTCATAAGTAATTTATGCTAATATACATGCAGAATTTTATTTTTTATAGAAGAATCTTTCTGTAAAAAACAGAGTTAGACACTGAAGTGGAATCTTAACTTTTATCAATTACTGCTTAATCTATCCTTGTTATCTTAGCTGATTTTATTGTGGAATACTTTTTTAAACTTTATCTCAGATCATTTTAACTAGAATAACACTTGAAAGGAATTTATTATTCAAACAGACATATAGTGTCTTCCTCTCAAGGGGCAAACTGTTCTCATTATTCACTTTCATCCCTTTCTTCTTCTTCCAAGAACTGAGTCTTCATTCTGTGAATTCTATTGTATTTCATAATATGTACTTCATCATTCAGGACTAAAAACTGTGGCTTTACACTGAAGATAGTTATTTCACAGCTTAGTAATGGTTTTCAATAGACCTAATATCTACTTGAGGATGGAATTTACCTTATACATTGATGTCCCTATAAAAATGAGTACATTATTGAGCTCACATAATGTAGGTATTTAAACAACATAATATATTCAACAAAAACAGGTAATGCAACAAATTATAACCCAGTATCCACTTGTCCTCCATGAATATCAAATGCTGGACAAATTTCAGCAATATGAGCCACAATGTTTCAACAAAAACAACAGCATAAATTTGACTTCTATAGAACATGACCTTCACTTGGCAACAAATGAGGATTTTTTTCACATTGCCTTTATAGAGCCAAAAGAAAAGAAATAGCGTGACCTAATTCTCCTTGCTTTGAAAGTCACAGGTCTCCTCTTTCATATCTGTCTAGGTTTGGGAAGCTGGTACTGCTGTGTCTTCTGTCGTTGTACCTGTCCAGACTCATGGGTGTGCTAAACCACAAGAGACTCATTCAGGCCAGTGTAGGAGGGGTGGGAGGACCCATCTGCTGAAGGGAAGCTAAACAGAAACAGACCAGATGGCAGAAGTAATGAGGGTGGAGAGCAGAAAGGAAAAGTCCCCAAAGACCTGCCAGTGGCATTACTACATCTGCTGAAGGGAAAGAGGCTAAAAAGGGAGTCAGCATGGTTTCAGGACATCTGAATGAGCTGACTCAGTCAGGGGTTCCTCTGCAGGCTTAGATTAAGAGAGAGTTAGGAATGGGGACATAATCAACGGAGATGTGGGCATTTTGCCTGCTTTCTTTTGTGAGATCATTTCTTCATCTTTGGAAACTATAGATATTTACCAGGAATTAATATGCTCTGCTCCCAATCATCATAAACTCTGTTAAAAAAAAAGAGGGGGTGTTCTTTAAAAAGGTCCACCAGCACAACCAAAGATCCCCTGCCTTCATTAAAGCCTTTTCCAACTTGCTACAATTTAAGAAAGAAATGAAATAGCGTACTTAGTTTGCCTCAGTCAGCAAAAATGAAATGAAAATATTCAGAGATTCTAAAGATATTAAGTGATTATAGGTTTTGCATCATTTACCTGGTATAGAATTGACAAGTAACAAGCACTTTCTTAGTTATTTTTACATATAAAAATTAGGCACTGGGGTAAAAGGTATCAGATATTTAAAATTAAACTATTTAGAAGGCAATGGCACCCCACTCCAGTACTCTTGCCTGGAAAATCCCATGGATGGAGGAGCCTGAAAGGCTGCAGTCCATGGGGTCACTGAAGGTCAGACACGACTGAGCGAGTTCCTTTCACTTTTCACTTTCATGCATTGGAGAAGGAAATGGCAACCCACTCCAGTGTTCTTGCCTGGAGAATCCCAGGGACGGGGGAGCCTGGTGGGCTGCCGTCCATGGGGTCGCACAGAGTTGAACACAACTGAAGTGACTTAGCAGCAGAACATGTGAAAATAGAACTTTTGATCTCTTTATCACAAGAGATTGCTAACACAAGGCAATTGCTAACATTGATGACCCATGTGTGCGTGGTTGCTCAGTCATGTCCTACTCTTTGCGACTCCATGGACTGTAGCCTGCCAGGTACCTCTGTCCATGGGGATTCGCCAGGCAAGAATACTGGAGTGGGTTGCCATGCCCTCCTCTAGGGGATCTTCCGAACACAGAGAGAGATCAAACCTAGGTCTCCCACACTGTATGCTGATTCTTCACTGTCTGAGCCACCATGACTGATACAGGACAATAAAATAGTTTAAATGTGTATTTTTATGTATGTATAATGTGGGAAGGAAGACCATGCCCATAAAAAAAGAGAAGGAAGAGATAAGTCAAAACAATCTCACTGTTCATTTATCCCTAAAATTTGGATTGTGGAAACAGAACAATATAAAAAAAATTTCTACTGTTTTTATTTTATATTGGAGTATAGCCAATTAAAAATGTTGTGATAGTTTCAGCTGGAAAGTACAGGGGCTTAGCCATACCTATATGTGTAATCCATTCTCCCCAAAACTCGCCTCCCGTCCAGGCTGCCACATAACTTTGAGCAGAGTTCCATGTGCTATACAGTAGGTCCTTGTTGGTTCTAGTCTTTTTTTCTTTTTGGTGAAAATGAAAAAAAAAATGCTATTTTACCTCGAAAAATATGCTTACAAAGTGGGTTTGACCCAGCATGGGTTATTCCAGACTCTACCAAGATTGGAAATGAACAAATTAATGGACAAGTGCATGCGGAGGATTAAAAATTACAGGGAAAGAAGTTATCTGCTCTACGTGGAAAAGGAGGGAAATAGCAGGGATAGTGATTACAGTGATGATGCACATACACACCCCAGTTGGCACAAGTCTCTTGAAACCATGTACAATCAGCCTTTAATACTATTTAAGGCATTTTTTCTGGAACTCTTTTTCTTTTTCCATGATCCAGCAGATGTTGGCAATTTGATCTCTGGTTCCTCTGCCTTTTCTATAACCAGCTTGAACATCAGGGAGTTCACGGTTCACGGATTGCTGAAGTCTGGCTTGGAGCATTTTGAGCATTACTTTACTAGCATGTGAGATGACTGCAATTGTGCGGTAGTTTGAGCATTCTTTGGCATTGCCTTTCTTTGGAATTGGAATGAAAACTGATCTTTTCCAGTCCTGTGGCCACTGCTGAGTTTTCCAGATTTGCTGGCAAATTGAGGGCAGCACTTTCACAGCATCATCTTTCAGGATTTGAAACAGCTCAACTGGAGTTCCATCACCTCCACTAGCTTTGTTCGTAGTGATGCTTTCTAAGGCCCACTTGACTTCACATTCAGGATGTCTGGCTCTAGATTAGTCATCACATCATCATGATTATCTGTGTCGTGAAGATCTTTTTTGTACAGTTCTTCCGTGTATTCTTGCCACCTCTTCTTAATATCTTCTGCTTCTGTTAGGTCCAGACCATTTCTGTCCTTTATAGAGTTCATCTTTGCATGAAATGTTCCCTTGGTATCTCTAATTTTCTTGAAGAGATCTATGCCAAAGCCTTTGACTGTGTGGATCACAATAAACTGTGGAAAATTCTGAAAGAGATGGGAATACCAGACCACCTGACCTGCCTCATGAGAAATCTGTATGCAGGTCAGGAAGCAACAGTTAGAACTGGACATGGAACAACAGACTGGTTACAAATAGGAAAAGGAGTACGTCAGGGCTGTATACTGTCACCCTGCTTATTTAACTTATATGCAGAGTACATCATGAGAAACACTGGACTGGAAGAAACACAAGCTGGAATCAAGATTGCCAGGAGAAATATCAATAACCTCAGATATGCAGATGACACCACCCTTATGGCAGAAAGTGAAGAGGAGCTAAAAAGCCTCTTGTTGAAAGTGAAAGAGGAGAGTGAAAAAGTTGGCTTAAAGCTCAACATTCAAAAAACAAAGATCATGGCATCTGGTCCCATCACTTCACGGAAAATAGATGGGGAAACAGTAGAAACAGTGTCAGACTTTATTTTTTTGGGCTCCAAAATCACTGCAGATGGTGACTGCAGCCATGAAATTAAAAGACGCTTACTGCTTGGAAGAAAAGTTATGACCAACCTAGATAGTATATTCAAAAGCAGAGACATTACTTTGCCAACTAAGGTCTGTCTATTCAAGGCTATGGTTTTTCCTGTGGTCATGTATGGATGTGAGAGTTGGACTGTGAAGAAGGCTGAGCGCTGAAGAATTGATGCTTTTGAACTGTGGTGTTGGAGAAGACTCTTGAGAGTCCCTTGGACTGCAAAGAGATCCAACCAGTCCATTCTGAAGGAGATCAACCCTGGGATTTCTTTGGAAGGAATGTGCTAAAGCTAAAGCTCCAGTACTTTGGCCACCTCATGCAAAGAGTTGACTCATTGGAAAAGACCCTGATGCTGGGAGGGATTGGGGGCAGGAGGAGAAGGGGACGACCGAGAATGAGATGGCTGGATGGCATCACGGACTCAATGGACGTGAGTCTGAGTGAACTCCGGGAGCTGGTGATGGACAGGGAGGCCTGGCGTGCTGCGATTCATGGGGTCGCAAAGAGTCGGACACGACTGAGCGACTGAACAGAAGGCATTTTTTATCTTAAAAAAAAATCAGCAAAGAAATACCACTCTCTTGTGACCTGTAATGCTATCACTTATAGCAGAAAGTTAATTTTGTAAGTTTAACATAATTTATAATTTACTTAGATTTTCCTAAATATTTAAACTTTGATATAACTGCAAATTGATGGAAAGTGCAACTTGAAAAAATTTTGCTAATGCTGAAATTTCCCTAATTCCATGCTGAGTTAGGAAGGCCATGAATAGAATTTGAGGGATTCTGCCAGTATTTCTAGAACCTGAGCTACACATTTAATAGTATTGCTTTCATATTCTCAGGGTTGTTGCTATTGTTTAGTTGTCACTCAGTCCTGTCTGACTTTATGTACTGTAGCCTGTCAGGCTTTTTTGTCCATGGGATTTTCCATGCAAGAATACTGGAGTAGGTTGCCATTTCCTTCTGCAGGGGATCTTCTCAACCCAGGGATCAAACCCATGTCTGTTACATCTCCTGTGTTGAGCCACAAGAGAAGCCCATTTCTTAGATAGTTCTTCTTAAACGTTGGACTTCCTTGACTGCTCAAGTAAGAATTCTATTCACACACAAAAGATACAACCGAATAATAAAGTAGGAAAAGAAATAATATCTGTTAGTATAAATTCCTCATAATAAGAGGAACTGATGTTAAGTACTCATGATATACCAGCCACTAGTTTAAGAGCTTTACATGTATGTATTACATTTTCATTTGGTCATATCATGACCCTATAGTGAACATATTAACAATCATGCCTTTCTGTAAGAGAAAAAAAAAAAACAGAACTAGAAGGGTAAATAACTTTCTTGGGTTCACACATCTATAAAGTTGTGGAGCTGAACTTGAACCCTGGTAGTCTGGTTCAGGAACGTAGGTTTATTTAAACATAATGTTACCTTGCCTTTCAATTAAGATGGCCTTTATATTTGGGGAATATCATTTTAATGTTCTGCTTCTTTCCCTCTGAACATATGCTGTATTCTCCACATTAACTGTAAGACACGTGCATGTGTGCACTAAGTCGTTTCAGTCCTGTCCAACCTTCGTGACCCAGTGGACTGTAGCTGGCCAGGCTCCTCTGTCCCTGGGCTTCTCCAAACAAGAATACTGGAGTGGGTTGTCATGCCCCTCCTCCAGGGGATCTTCCCAGACCTGGGATCAAATCTGCATCTCCTGTGTCTGCACTGGCAGACAGGTTCTTTATCACTTGCACCTGTGGGTGTGCTCAGTCATGTCCTATTCTTTGAGACCCCGTGAACTATAGCCCACCAGGCTCCTCTGTCTTTTGAATTTCCCAAGCAAGAATTCTGGAGTGGGTTGCTATTTCTTTATTCAGGAGATTTTCCCAATCCACCTAAGATATAACATCAAAATTTTACTTATTGGTTCTTTAGAACAAGCCAAAGACCGGAGGACAGAATAGATGAACAGGAGCTCGCCTCTTCTTACAAAAATACTAAAATCACAACTAACTGCTGATTGACCAATGATATTAAAAATAAAAATGCTGAAACCTACTGAAAAAAATCCTATATCCAAAGATAGAGGAAGGTGCAATAAGATAATAGGAGGGGTACAATCATAATAAAATCAAATTGCGTAATAGTCTGCTCTTTGAGGGTGAACACAAGGTCTAGAGCACATCAAGACCCAGTGAAAATAATGCTGACTTCACAAATCCTGGGCCAGACCTATCTGCTGCTGCTGCTCCTGCTGCTGCTAAGTCGCTTCAGTCATATCCGACTCTGTGCGACCCCATAGACGGCAGCCCACCAGGCTCGCTCGTCCCTGGGATTCTCCAGGCAAGAATACTGGAGTGAGTTGCCATTTCCTTCTCCAATGCATGAAAGTGAAAAGTGACAGTGAAGTTGCTCAGTCGTGTCCGACTCCTAGCGACCCTACGGACTGTAGCCTACCAGGCTCCTCCGTCCATGGGATTTTCCAGGCAAGAGTGCTGGAGTGGGGTGCCATCACCTTCTCCGGACCTATCTGCTAGTATTCATAAATCCTGGGCCAGACTTATCTGCTAGTATTTGGGTCTTCTGTGGAGGTGAGGGGTGACAGTGGCTCTCTGCAGGAGCAAAGACATTGGCAGTGGAATTTCTGGGGAGTACTCATTCATATGATTCCTCCTGGAGGTTGCCATTTTCTCAAAAAGAATTGACCCCAACCAATAGGCCATAGGTTCCACTGGTGGGACACCTCAGGAGAAACACACATGGGGCAGAAACACAGCAGAATTCCTCAGCACACAGTTTCAGTTCAATCATTCACTTGTGTCCAACTCTTTGCAACCTCATGGACTGCAGCTCGACAGGCCTCCCTGTCCATAACCAACTCCTGGAGCTTACTCAAACTCATGTCCATTGAGTCAGTGATGCCATTCAACCATCTCATCCTGTCATCCCCTTCTCATCCTGCCTTCAGTCTTTCCCAGCATCAGGGTCTTTTCCAATCAGTCATTTCTTCACATTACAATGGCCAAAGTATTGGAGCTTCAGCATCAGTCCTCCCAATGAATATTCAGGACTGATTTCTTTAGGATTGACTGGTTTGATCTCCTTGCAGTCCAAGGGACTCTTGAGTCTTCTCTAACACCACAGTTCAAAAGCATCAATTCTTCAGCACTCAGCTTTCTTTACAGTCTAACCCTCACATCCATACATGACTACTGGAAAAACCATAGCTTTGACTAGATGGGACTTTGTTGGTAAAGTAATGTCTCTGCTTTTTAATATGCTGTCTAGGTTTCTCATAACTTTTCTTCCAGTGAACAAGCATCTTTTAATTTCATGGCTGCAGTCACCATCTGCAGTAATTTTGGAGCCCCCCAAAATGAAGTCTGTCACTGTTTCCACTTTTTCCCCATCTATTGGCCACAAATTGATGGGACAGGATGTGGTGATCTTAGTTTTCTGAATGTTGAGTCTGAAATCAACTTTTTCACTCTTCTTTATCTTTCATCAAGAAGATTTTAGTGCTTCTTCACTTACTGCCATAAGGGTGGTGTCATCTGCATATCTGAGGTTATTGATATTTCTCCCAGCAATCTTGATTCCAGCTTGTGCTTCATCTAGCCCAGCATTTCTCGTGATGTACTTTGCATATAAATTAAATAAGCAGGGTGACAATATACAGCCCCGATTTGGAACCAATCTGTTGTTCCATGTCCCGTTCTAACTGTTGCTTTTTGACCTGCATACAGATTTCTCAGGAGGCAGGTGAAGTGGTCTGATATTCCCATCTCTTGAAGAATTTTCCACAGTTTGTTGTGATCCACACAGTCAAAGGCTTTGGTGTACTCAATAAAGCAGATGTTTTTCTGGAACTCTTGATTTTTGGATGATCCAACAGATGTTGATAATTTGATCTCTGTTTCCTTTTCTAAATCCAGCTTGAACATCTGCAAGTTTTTGGTTCACATACTGTTGAAGCCTGACTTGGAGAATTTTGAGCATTACTTTGCTAGCATGTGAGATGAGTGCAATTGTGCAGTAGTTTGAACATTCTTTGGCATTGCCTTTCTTTGACATTGGAATGAAAACTGACCTTTTCCAGTCCTGTGGCCACTGCTGAGTTTTCCAATTTGCAACACTGAGTGCAACACTTTCACAGCATCATCTGTTAGGATTTGAAATAGCTCAAATGGAATTCCATCACCTCAAGCAGCTTTGTTCATAGTGATGCTTCCTAAGGCCCAACTTGACTTCACATTCCAGGATGTCTGGCTCTAGGTGAGTGTGAGGGATCACACTATCGTGATTATCTGGGTCATGAAAATCTTTTTTTGTACAGTTCTTCTGTGTATTCTTGCCACCTCTTCTTAATATCTTCTGCTTCTGTAGGCCTATACCACTTCTGTCCTTTATTATGCCAGTTTTTGCAGAAATGTTCCCTTGGTATCTCTAATTCTCTTGAAGAGATCTCTAGTCTTTCCCATTATATTATTTTCCTCTATTTCTTTGCATTGATCACTGAGGAAGGCTTTCTTATCCCTCCTTGCTGTTCTTTGGAACTCTGCATTCAAATGGGTATATCTTTCCTTTTCTTCTTTATCTTCCTGTCTTTTCTTTTCTCAGCTATTTGTAAGGTCTCCTCAGACAACCACTTCGCCTTGTTGCATTCATTTTTCTTGGGGATGATCTTGATCACTGCCTCGTGTACCATGTCACAAACCTCTGTTCATAGTTCTTCAGGCACTCTGTCTATCAGATCTAATCCCTTGAATCTATTTCTCACTTCCACTGTATAATCATAAGGGATTTGATTTATGTCATACCTGAATGGTCTAGTGGTTTCCCTCACTTTCTTCAATTTAAGTCTGAATTTGGCAATGAGTTCATGACCTGAGCCACAGTTAGCTCCTGGTCTTGTTTTTGTTGACTGTATAGAGCTTCTCCATCTTTGGCTGCAAATAATATAATCAATCCCATTTCGGTATTGACCATCTGGTGAGGTCCATGTGTAGAGTCTTCTCTTGTGTTGTTGGAAGAGGGTGTATGACCAGTGCATTTTCTTGGCAAAGCTCTGTTAGCCTTTGCCCTGCTTCATTTTGTACTCTTAAGGTCAAAATTTGCCTATTACTCCAGGTATCTCTAGACTTCCTACTTTTGTATTCCAATCCTCTATAATGAAAAGGGCATCATTTTTGTGTGTGTTCTTTCTAAAAGGTCTTGTAGGTCTTCATAGAACTGTTCGACGTCAGCCTCTTCAGCGTTACTGGTTGGGGCATAGACTTGGATTAGTGTGATACTGAATGGTTTGCCTTGGAAATGAACAGAGATCATGCTGTCATTTTTGAGACTGCATCTTGATCACACAGTTGCCTGCTAAACACACCCTTGACACATCCCTGCCACCAGAGGGACAAGACCCAGCTCCACCTACCAGTGGTCTGGAACCAGTCCCTCCCCCAGGGAAGCCTTCACAGCCTCTTAGACCAGCCTCATCCACCAGAGGGCAGGGAGCAGAATCAACAAGTCTCTTGAATGTCTAGACAAGAACACTGAAAGATCAGGAAAGGAAACAAACAAAACATACCATTTATCATCACATCAAAGAGAATAAAATACCTAGGAATAAACCTACCTAAGGAGGCAAAAGACCTGTATTCCAAAACTGGTAAGATGCTGATTAGAGAAATCAAATATTATGCAAACACATATCATGTTCTTGGATTGGAAGAATCATTATTTTCAAAATAACTATAGTACCAAGGCAATCTATATATTAATGCAATCCCTATTAAATTACTGATGGCATTTTTCACAGAACTAGAACAAAATTCTTAAAATTTGGGTAGAGACACAAAAGACTCTAAGAAGCCAAAGGAATCTTGAAAAAGAAAACACAGAGCTGGAGGAATGGACATGGATATGTATTCAGATGACAAAAGGCACACGGAACATTACTCAACATCACTACTTCTTAGAGAAATGCAAAGCAAAACTACAATGAGGTGTCAATCACCTCACACCAGTCAGAATGACCCTCATCAAAAAGTCTACAAATGGTAAATGCTAGAGAGGGTTTGGAGAAAAAAGAACCCTCCTACTCTGTTCATGGGCATGAAGATTGTTATGGCCATTATGAAGAACAGTATAAACGTCCCTCAAAATCTAAAAGTAGAACTGCCATATGATCCAGCAATCCTGCTTACAGGCATATATCCAGAGAAAACCATAATTCAAAAAAGAGACAATGCTCACTGCAGCACTGTTTACAATAGCCAAAGCATGGAAGCAGTCTAGATGTCCATTAACAGAACTGGGTAAAGAAGATGTGGTATATACATATAGTGGGATATTAGCCACAAAAAAAAATGAAATAATGCCATGTGCAGCCACATGAATGAACCTGGAGGTCATCATACTAAGTGAAGTAAGTCAGGCAGAAAAAGACAACTATCATATGATATTACTTATATGCAAAATCTAAAAAAAATTATACAAATGAATTTATTTCTAAAACAGAAACAGACTTACAGAATGCATTTATGCTTACCGAGAGTAAGGGTAGATTGAAGGATAGATTGGGAGTTTGGGCTAGACATATGCACACTGCTATATGTAAAACAGCCAACAAGGACCTACTGTATAGCACAAGGAACTCTGCTCAATATTCTAAAATAAACTAAATGGGAAAAGAATTTGAAAAATAGATACATGTGTATGAATAACTGAATTATTTTGCTGTATCCCAGAAACTTATATAACATTGTCAATTAACTATATTATAATATTTTAAAAGTTTTTTTAAAAATTCACATGTATATTAATTTTATTGTTTGGCTGCTAAGTCCATCTTTTTTGCAACTTCTTGGATTCTAGCCTGCCAGGATCCTCTGTCCATGAGATTTCCCAGGCAAGAATACTGGAATGAGTTGCAATTTCCTTCTCCAGGGGATCTTACCACCCAGGGATCAAACCTGTGTCTCCTGCATTTCCGGCAGATTCTTTACCACTGAGCTACCTGGGAAGCCTGCATATTAATTTAGTCAATATTTACTATCATGATCATAGTCATACAATAAATAATCTGTGCAATGAAAATAAAAAAAATTCTAAACTAACTAAAGACACATATCAGGACTTAAGTTACTGAGAACCTCAGCTTTCTGTTTCATAAATCTATTACAAAATATAATGTACCTGAAAGACTAAAATTACTAAAGAGCCAATCAGAGAAATACGTAAATAGCAAAGAACTCTCTTTGTTTAGCCAATCAGTTCAGAAAAATAAACATCTCATAGGCTTGACCGAAAAGGCTAGGTTTGAGGCAAAAGAGCAATAACTCAAATGTTTTCAGTAATAAAGAAAGAGGGGTTTAGGGTTTCCTAAGTCAGTCCTTCAGAGAGGGGTAAAGGACCCAGGGAAAGGGAAAAAAGAATGAGAATACCTAGTCCTACTTGGAATATGACAACTGAGAAATTTTTGAAGGTAGAAATGATTAAGGACTTTCAAAATCAGAAAATCTGTTTTGTCCATTTTAAGTTACCTGCATGGTAAAACAACCCTCCCTTGGCTGTGCCTTATTACTCTAAATGAGTGCTTTCCAAAGGGCATTTCTGTGACCAGCAGACCTAGCAATATCAGAAATTCTGGGCATAGGGTTCAGGAATCTGGATTTAGCAAACTCACCAGAGGATTATAATGCGTGTTCAAGCTTGAGAACATCTGCCCTAAACTTAGCCCAAGTCTGCTATTAATATTTCCTCAGCCTTGTGTTGTACTTCAGGAAATGAAGAAGCTGAGTCACGGTCCATCAGAGGTGTCACAAGCAAGAAGTGAGATGCAAAGTAAAGGAAAAAGAATTCACCCAGGATCAGGGAAAGAGCCAACAACAATGCGGTGTTCAAGTCAATGATATGTGTCACTTTCCAAACATACTGTGAGGCACACTGAGTTTACCAGATTCTTTGTGACAGGGATTGAGATAAGTTGATAAGTCTTAAATGATGGATTGACTAATGATATCACTCCAATATGACAGCTTTTGCTGCTTTTGTCTCAATTGCAGAGATAGACACAACGCTTAATTCAGGTTGAACCCAAGAACTTTCTTGTTGCTTAGTTGCTAAGTCATATCTGACTCTTGAGACCCTATGGAATATAGCCCATTAGGCTCCTCTCTCCATGGAATGCTCTGGTTAATAATACTGGAGTGGGTTGCCATTTCCTTCTCCACGGGATCTTCCCTACCCAGAGACTGAGCCAGCATCTTCTGCATTGGCAGGTTGGTTCTTTACCACTGAGCCACCAGGGAAGTCCTTACTCAAAAACTTACTTTATGTTTATCATCCTGAATGCTTTACTCTATTGTCTATTGACTCTGCTGTTGGATAGACTGACACTTATTAGTCAGAATCCACACTATCTTCATATGGAGAATCAAATGACAGAAAATACAGTTCAACCTAAGCCCTGCTCCCCTTCTCAATCCATGATAACTGGAAAAGCTAAACTCGACCCCTCCTTACTTTCCCTTACTGCCCCCTACACACCCAGTCATTGTCAGAGTAGGCTCATGACCCTGGTATAGACAGTAAGCACATCCTTTTTGCAAGTGATAGTGTGTGTCTCAGATAAACTATCTCCTCAATGCCAAAATGGCAACCATGAGCTCTAGGTATTATACTCACAGCTCTGAATTGCCACAGAAAAACTTCATTCTCACAAATAGTTAAAATGAAACTCTAAACACAACTACACTGTGGGGACCATTTCCAAATTGGAGGTAGAACTTAGAAGCCAGAGTTGGTCTTTAGTGGGCCACTGTAATGCTTCTTCCCCTTGCTTACCTCTTGTTCAGTTGCTCAGTCATGTCTGACTCTGCAACCTCATGGACTGAAGCACACCAGGCTCCTCTGTCCTCCACTCTCTCCTGTAGTTTGCTAAAATTCATGTCCATTGAGTCAGTGGTGCTATCCAACCATCTCATCCTCTGCCCTCCTTTCTTTTTGCTTTCTTACCTCTATCAACACTTACAAATAAATCTAAACAAATACAAAGCTTTCCATCGCTATCGTCCACTGAAGGACAACTCTGACTTACTGTGCTTCAGCCATACCTGAAGTTAGAACTCTCATAGCACATTCTAGTTTTTTGCATTAAAAAAAATCCTTATTACTTAAGCCAGTTCAAGTTGTATCTTCCAGTACACTCTTATATAAAAGAAATCCAACCAATATATGAGTGAGAAGAGAACAGCAAAACCCTTGACAGGTTGATCAGGAAAACATCTAATATTGGGCTCTGAGAAATGTGGGAAGAATGTTTTATTCAAAATAGGCTATGTGGATGAAAAGCTATAGGTTTTGAGCACAGATTTCTGTGTTTGTTCATTAGGGATTCTTGAACACACTACCTACACTGGCATGCCCGTTATTGGGCTAAGTGGGAAACATCAGTCTCTCAAAAATCAATACATTCTCTTAAGTTTCTGAAGGCCAGATCCTTAGTTGATGCTTCCAATAGCTTAGAATCACAGATGTGGAAAAGGGAATCCTAGTGTTGGTAACCATGTGCAGAGTTGTCTGTGTCTCTACCCATTTTTGCTGATTTTCACTGTTGCTGTGCACAGTGATAACTGCTTTTACCAAATAACTGCAGCTCTCCACCTACAGGCTTTATCTGGCATCCTGAGCTCAATCATGAGAAGATTAAAGGGTTAGGGAATCAAGAAGCAATCCTCAAGCAATGATGGAAAGAAACAAGAGGATAAATGCCCCCAATTCTGCACTGTTGTAGTGACAATTCTGAAACACTTCTATTCCATCTCCCTGAGGTCCCCAACAGGCTTTAGCCTGTCATCAATAACACAGTAACTAATTCATCCCTTTTTGGCTTTAATTCCCTTCCATATCTCATGGTCTCAGTTCTTATTTTCCTACCACTGCTCCTGAAATCACCTCCAAAAAAAAAAGTCTTACTCTCAAATCCTTGCCCCTGAGTCTGATTCTCTTATTAGGTGGGTACCAAAGTAAATGAATATATGGAATCAGAAAAAGTAACAGGCGGCATCACAAGAGACACAACAAAGTTTATGGTAAGAGAAGCCTGAAGACAATCTAAGTGAAGCTGGAAAGTTCAGAAGCTAGTATTCACACGAAAAGCTATGTCTCTTAAGTAAAAATACCTACTTAAAATACCTTCAGTGAACAGACACCCACATATGCAGCCACTCACACTTCATTTTCTTATTCATATTCTGTGTTCTTCCATAGTTCTAGAATTTGGTCTCAATTAAAGAAACTGACTTTAATTCATTGGAAGAACTGATGCTGAAACTGAAGCTTCAATACTTTGGCCACCTGATGTGAAGCACTGACTCATTGGAGAATGAGTAAATGATTCTGGGGAGATAAAAGGCAGGAGGAGAAGGGGATGACAGAGGATGAGATGGCTGGATGGCATCACCAACTCAATGGACAGGAGTTTGAACAAACTCCAGGAGATGGTGAAGGACAGGGAAGCCTGGTGTGCTGCAGTCCATGGGGTTGCAAAGAGTCGGACACAACTGAGCCTCTGAAAACAACAAAGAACCTGACAAAGTCAGCTTGTATTTTTGCAAAATTGTCCAATAATATTATCTGTAGTAGAAGGATATACTTTTTCCAGGAGATAATAGTCGAAGAGTTTTAATAAACTTAGGCAAACTTTGCTGTCAAGAGTCTGGAAAAACTGTCAAGAAACCTCAGCCTGAAGTTTAATAACTTGTAAACTATGTCTTTCCAGTAACCAGTTTTGCTATTGGACTCACAGGAGTAATGCATGCTAATTTCCCAGTTTTTAGCAAGTTGGTAAGAAAATCCCAGATGAGTAAAAGAGCCCCCAAATATCTATGTTTGAAATAAGCAGAAATTTGAATACTTGTCCTCAGGAATAATAGGTTAAGTCCTTAGGTGGGAAACATTCACCATAGAAAAGAATAATACTAGCAACAGGAAAAAAAAAAAAAAAAACAGGAACATACTGCTTAAAGGAAAAGATTCTCTTACTGGGCAACAGGACATTAACTGAAAAATGCTCCTCTACTCTAACCCCCGCCCCCGATAGTGTGTTCATATTTTACTTTAATTTCAAAAGAAGAATATATACCATATCTTCTGCCACCTACAAAAAACAAACATAGTAATAAAATCTAATTTCAACAGCCAATGACTATTACACTTTCCACTTTGAAATTCTGTTACATTCTTTTTTTTTTTTCCACTCTCTGCTCTCTTAAGTTGGCACGTTGATTTGAAATTCAATGAAAATCTCATTAAAAAATATGTTTGGAGGCAGAAGGGAGAAGGAGAGAATGACCTGTGGGTGGTTTTCACTATGCTGGATATGATGCTGATGTAGATTCATTCTTTCTGAATGACACATCTGTCCCCTAAAAACGGGAAACTCTTAAGCTCCCAGGGTCTTGTGTGATGTCCTTCAGTGATCTGCAATCAAGTCCCAGTACTTGACATAGTGATTGCCATCCTCCCACCCCCAACCCCGGCGTGATCCTCGTCAAGGCTCCAGACTGAAACCTTGCAATCTTAAGGTGCCTGCATTGAAAACACAGTGTGTGTCTAAGAGGTTGGTTGGATCAGCCTCATTCCATAGCATGCAATGTGTGTACACATGATAAAAAAAGATGAAAGAACTCCAGTCTAAGTTGGAAACAAATATGCAGAGGGACATAGTTCACCTAATTCTTACAGCTCTGTGGGAAAGTAAACGGTAACTATTTTTTTCACTTTCGTAAATGGTAATGTACCACTGCTGTTAACTCAGTGCAACACACACACACACACACACACCTGGAAGATTTTAATCCAAAACTAAATCCTTTAAGGGGGAAGGAGAAGAGATTATATTGAAGTATAGAGAAAAAAAATTAAAAGTTTGTTCAAAAGAAGGACAACCACAAACTATCATAAATTAGCTCTCTTTTGAAGGACAAGAGGCATGAGAAGTTGTAGGTGGTCTTATGCATTTCTTCATTATTAAATTTATACTCTTCAAGATTGGGCAATTTAACTCAGGGAGTATTCTTGATCTTTTATTCAAAAGAAATTCAAATCTTTTTCCCATTTTAGAAGTGGAGAAAATGAGTCATAAAACGTACTGTTCCCAGAACATCATCCATCAGGGAAGAATTCAAACAAGTTATTTACCCAACTGTGGTGCACGGTACATTAAATATGAAGATTTTAGAAAATTTTAACATTTTTAAAAATAAATTGATCTATTATTTTTAGAATAACTAAGTTGTCTGGCCAAGACAATATACACCCAGATTCATTCCGGAGAGTCTGAAAACTAACTTTTTTTTTTAATGTCAAATACATCTTAGTTTTTAACATACTTAGTTCAGTAAATCTCTGAATTCACAGGGAATTGGAACCTTTACAATTAAATCTACCACTCCTCACTGAAATGCTACCACATAATGCTGATTTCCACTTAACACACACACATTTTCAGAAAAACTAGTAGTCAGAATCATGAGGCAAACATCCTCCTTTAAGTTATTCTAGGGTCCCTATGGTAGAGATCAGTGTGAAAATACTTCCACAAAATTTATCTTGTTTAACTTACATGACATATAGTAATATATCATATTTAGTTTCCAACAGGTTTATCAACATGCTCAGAGATATTCTTGATCAGTTATAGTCTCAGCTTTCCATCCTTCCTTTGTATGCTTCCCCCACCCTCTCCCCACTACAGCTTAAACATTTTCCATTTCCCCTGTTTTCAAGGTGTTCTTAGTTCTTATGTAATAACTTCATATGCTCTTGGAACAAATAGAAAGTAATCTATTGCTACTGATAAAGTCATCACTTTTCTCTTACTTGTCATATGATGGACACATTTCATACCTTGTTTCTACAGCATTTCTTTCTTTCTATTTTATAGTTCTTCTCTCTAATTTTACTCTTAACTCTCTAATTGTTCATCTCCAGTCTCCTTAAACAACCATTTTTTCCTACACTTCCTTTACCAATATTTCCCAGTGTCCTGACTTTAGCTTTCTTCTTACTCTGTAAGCTGTAATTAATACCTATACTGTTGGTATCTATTGTCCAATTTTATAAATGAAGACAGTGATACATAGGAACTAATAAATTTCTGAAGATCATATATTCAATAAGAATCACAGCCTTTATTTTAACAATATTTACTTTCCTTCTGTCATACCACTTATGTCCCTAGGAATGGCTGGGCAGCAAAACCCACAATATCTCTGACTTTGACAATGTTGTTTTTGTTTTTGTTGTATGTCTCTACCTTTAGTGAAAAACTCTACATGGCTGCTTACTGGGCCATCAATGGACAGAGGCTTTAACATCTAGAAGGCTGTAGGTTTTGGTGATAGGGAAAGGAAAATTAATGAGTTGAGCATCAGCAATTAAAAACTGAAATGAAGATATGAAACACAACTCACTTTTGCTCACATATCTTTGGCTGAAGCAACTCATATGGTCATTATCCCAGAGAGTGAAAGTTTAGGAGAGCTAGGTAATTATGAGTGGAAGGTCAGGTTTCATTCCAATTCCAAAGAAAGGCAATGTCAAAGAATGCTCAAACTTTCACACAATTGCACTCATCTCACACGCTAGGAAGGTAATGCTTAAAATCCTCCAAGCCACACTTCAACAGTACATGAACCATGAAATTCCAGATATTCAAGCTGGATTTAGAAAAGGCAGAGGAAACGGAGATCAAATTGCCAACGTTTGCTGGATCAGCAAAAAAGCAAGAGAGTTCCAGAGAAACTTCTGCTTTATTGACTATGCCAAAGTCTTTGACTGTGTGGATCACAACAAAATGGAAAATTCTTCAAGAGATGGGAATACTAGACCACCTGACCTGCCTCCTGAGAATTTTGTATGCATATCAATAAGCAACAATTAGAACTGGACATGGAACGACAAACTAGTTCCAAATCAGGAGAGTAGAGCATCAAGGCTGTATATTGTCACCCTGCTTATTTAACTTATATGCAGAGTACATCATGAGAAATGCTGGGCTAGATGAAGCACAAGCTGGAATCAAGATTGCCGAGAGAAATATCAAAACCTCAGATACGCATATGACACCACCCTTATGGCAGAAAGCGAAGAATTAAGAGCCTCTTGATGAAAGATAAAGAGGAGAGTGAAAAAGTTGGCTTAAAACTCAACATTATGTAAACTAAGGCCATGGCATCCAGTCCCATCACTTCATGGCAAATAGACGGGGAAACAGTGGAAACAGTGACAAGCTTTATTTTCTTGGGCTCCAAAATCACTGCAGATGGACTGCAGCCATGAAAAAAATACACGTGCTCCTTGGAAGAAAAACTATGAGCAACCTAGACAGCATATTAAAAAGCAGAGACATTACTTTACCAACAAAGGTCCGTCTAGTCAAAGCTATGGATGTGAATTTGGACTATAAAAAAATGAGTGCCAAATAATTGATGCTTTTGAACTGTGGTGTTGAAGAAGACCCTTGACAGTCCCTTGGATATCAAGGAGATCCCACCAGTCCATCCTAAAGAAGATCAGTCCTGGGTGTTCATTGGAAGAACTGATGCTGAAGCTGAAACTCCAATACTTTGGCCACCTGATGTGAAGAGCTGACTCATTTGAAAATATGCTGATGCTGGGAAAGGTTGAAGGCAAGAGGAGAAGGGGACAACAGAGGATGAGATGGTTGGATGGCATCACTGACGCAATGGACATGAGGTTGAGTAGGTTCCTGGAGTTGGTGATGGACAGGGAAGCCTGGTGTGCTTCAGTCCACTGGGTCGCAAACAGTCAGATACAACTGAGCGACTGAACTGAACTGAATGCCTATCACAGTCTCCTTTGTCAGTCACTAAATCCTGTCCAACTTAGAATACTCATATGTTTTATAACTGTGGTGGAATATTTTAGTTTTTGGCTACTTATTCCAATTATTCCTTTTCAATAGTACCACAGTTATTAGTGAGGTATGATTTCCTCTCTTTTATTTTGTGTGCTTTTACAGGATGGATGAAAAAGTGAATAGACCCTCCCTGTTACCTCAGGCAGCATGTAGCCCAGATATACAATTCAGGTCCAGGTATACATCAGATGTACATTCTGGACCTGTACACCTGATACACAGTTTCCAGATGTACATTCAGGTAATGTTCCACAGAACTAGAGGACTGTGGATTGACAATACAAACTGGAGGAAGCGTGAAAATAATCATTCTGACAGAGCAGACTGGCCCAAACGTTGTTGTTACCATGATCACTGCTCTGATTCACTTTCTAGGTCCCTCCGAAAATTGTTTCCTATTTCTAAGCAAGTACCACCCATTTATTTTGTGAACTCCCCTATAAACATTTCAATATGTTTCTTTTCATAAGGTAGTAAAGTTAAATTCTGTTGCTTAAAACAAAAGAACCCCAACATATATACACTGCTTGTAAAGTTGTAGGATGTTTGTGTCTTTATATAAAATTTATAGAAGATTCAGAACTAAGCTAATAATAGTATTGGCGTTAATGTATATAACTTGTAAAAGTAATGCAGTAAAAGGTGTCGAGAAACCATAAGAAAGCCAGGGATAGCCAGGGATAACACAGTATGAACACCTTTGATATGGGATGCTTCAACTCAGATTGCTTAGCACCTAGGTTAGAATCGGCTTGCTGATAATAAGATAAGCACTTCACTAATGTGATTCTGAATGAGCAATTTTCATATTAATGGATTTTCCACTGTATTAATGAAAACACAATTTGCCACTATAATGGGGACATCACTTAAATTAGAACAAAATTGCTAACATGAACAGGGATGTTAATAAAGCAAAGCTATTGTATGTGCTAATGGCTCTTCTATTATATTAACAATGTCCTTATATCCCCAAATTTCTATTACATTAAAAAAGCTGTCATTTATTGACGGCTTGATAATGTCACTTACTGTATGTGCAAGCCATTGCTATCCCATTACCTCTGCATACATATGCCAGTAACTGAGCAGAAGTCACAAACAAAGGAAAATTCTACACATTGGAACTAACAAGGAATATCTATCAGCTGAGCATCCTTAACCTGGAACTAGGTTAAGAAAGAGAACAAAGCATGGAAAGAAAATTTAAAGTTAAACATGAATCATATATATTATATATGTGTGTGCATATTCCCTGGTAACTGAGATGGTAAAGAATCTGCTTGCAATGTGAGAGACATGGGTTCAAGCCCTGAATTGGGAAGATCCCCTAGAGAAGGGAATGGCTCCTCATTCCAGTATTAATGTCTGGAGAATTTCATGGACAGAGGAGCCTAGTGAGCTATAGTCCATGGGGTCACAAAGAGTCGGGCATGACTGAGTGAGTAAGCACAGTGCAACACAGCATATATATGTGTGTATACACACACACACATAAAAAATGACATTTCATACATATATAATGAAAAATATCATTATATATTATATATATGAAATATATGTGAAATATATATATAGATGTTTATGAAATTAAAAGACTCCTGCTCTTAGCTATGAGAAACCTAGACAACATATTATTAAAGCAAAGACATTACTTTTCTGACAAAGGTCCGTATAGTCAAAGTTATGGTTTCTCCAGCAGTCATGTATGGATGTGAGAGTTGGACCATAAAAAAGGCTAAGTGCTGAAGAATTGATGTTTTCAAACTGTGGTGTTGGAGAAGGCTCTTGAGAGTCCCTTGGACTGCTGCTGCTGCTGCTAAGTTGTTTCAGTTATGTTCGACTCTGTGCGACCCCATAGACAGCAGCCCACCAGGCTCCCCCGTCCCTGGGATTCTCCAGGTAAGAACACTGGAGTAGGTTGCCATTTCCTTCTCCAATGCATGAAAGTGAGAAGTGAAAGGGAAGTCGCTCAGTCGTGTCTGACTCTTTGTGATCCCATGGACTGCAGCTTACCAGGCTTCTCCATCCATGGGATTTTCCAGGCAATAGTACTGGAGTGCGGTGCCATTATCAAACCTTCAGTCTTAAAAGAAATCAACCCCGAATACATTCCTTGGAAGGACTGCTGCTGAAGCTGAACCGCCAATATTTAGGCTACCTGATGCAAAGAACTGACTCATTGGAAAAGACCCTGATGCTGGGAAAGATTGAGAGCAAGAGGAGAAGGGGGCAACAGAGGATGAGATGGTTGGATGGCATTATTAACTCAATAGAGATGAGTTTGAGCATACTCTGGGAGATGAAGGACAGGGAAGCCTGGCATGCTCAGTCCATGTGATCACAAAGAGTTGGACACAACTGAGCAACTGAACTACACACACACACACACACGTTTTTCCTGTAGTCATGTATGGATGTGAGAGTTGGACTGTGAAGAAGGCTGAGTGCCAAAGAATTGATGCTTTTGAACTGTAGTGTTGGAGAAGACTCTTGAGAGTCCCTTGGACTGCAAGGAGATCCAACCAGTCCATTCTGAAGAAGATCAACCCTGGGATTTCTTTGGAAGGAATGATGCTAAAGCTGAAACTCCAGTACTTTGGCCACCTCATGCGAAGAGTTGACTCATTGGAAAAGACCCTGATGCTGGGAGGGATTGTGGGCAGGAGGAGAAGGGGACGACTGAGGATGAGATGGCTGGATGGCATCACAGACTCAATGGACGTGAGTCTGAGTGAACTCCGGGAGTTGGTGATGGACAGGGAGGACTGGCATGCTGCAATTCATGGGGTCGCAAAGAGTCAGAGATGACTGAACCGAGCTAATAAATATTTATATATATAGGTAAAAAGACTTTTTTTCTATTTTAGTTTGCTAGGGGTGCTTTAACAAAGTGCTGCAGACTGGGTAGCTAAACCACAGAAATTTATTTTCTCACAGCCCTGGAAGCTAGGAGTTGGAGATCAAAGTGTCAGCAGAGTTGGTTCTTTCTGAGAGCCATGAAAGAAGGTTCTGTTCTAAGACCCTCTTCTTGGCTGCTGTGTCTTTACTTGGTATTCCCTGTATGCATCTCTGTGTCCAAATTGCCTTCTTTTAATTACATTAGACATAATGGATTAAAGCCTACCCTAATGACCTTATTTTAGTTTAATTCTGTCAATACCCCATTTCCAAATATGGCTACAGTCTGAGGTATTAGGATTTATAATTTCAACATAGGAATTTTGTGAAGAGAAGTTCAATCCAGCATAAACATCCTTAAGTTTTAATTTTCCAAGCATATATAAAAATGTATACTGTACATAAACATCCACTAAACTGAGCTTGAACATAAAATCAGGTAACTGTGGTAAAGTACATAGCTCACTACTTATATAGCAAAAGATAACTAAAGGTTAGTAGTAGTAATGACAGCTATACTGTGTACACAGAAAGTGAAAGTGGAGTCGCTCAGCCATGTCCAACTCTTTGCCACTCCATGGACTGTAGCCCACCAGGCTCCTCCATCCGTGGGATTTTCCAGGCAAGAGTACTCGAGTGGGTTGCCATTTCCTTCTCCAGGGGATCTTCCTGACCCAGGGATTGAACCCAGGTCTCCTGTATTGTAGGCAGACACTTTTACCATCTGAGCCACCAAGGAGGTGCACAGAAAAGGAAACCCCAAATGAGGAAACATTTAAATGATAGGTGGTATCATCTCATTTAGTTTTATAGATATTCCTGTTCCCTGAAATGTAACTTTACTGGATTAAATAAAAGAGCAACAATGACAATAGCAAAAACAAAATCCACCCAAACAAAACAACTCCTAATAATGTTCATTAGGAATAATAATAGATGGTCTTACCCCCACTAGCTGAGAAGAGTCATGAGTTTCTAAGAGAATGTAATGTCTTGTAGTATGGTGCAGACCCAGCCTGAACTTCCATGAGTCCCTTTCCCATGGTGGGAAGTAAGTCATATGCACTTGGCTACTCTCTAGATTTTTATTCTTTCAATTAGACAAATATTTAGTTGGCACTTACTATGTGCCTGATGCTGCTCTCAGTAACGGGCAAAAGGAGTCAATAAAAGCCGATGCATTAAGATCTGCTACATATTTTTAAATGTATGCTGGTATTTCTTCATATTGGCAGAATTAAAAAGAAACATAATTTTAAATATGTTGCCGGTCTTGGTTTCAAAAGTAATTCATTAAAATTAATTGCTATTTAGCTAAAGAGACTACATGTCTTAAATATTCTCACTTCAGGTAGTCCACTCCATTCTATTCAATAAACTTTGAATTATCTAAGAAATCTCAATATGCTGGTGTTTAGTATTTGAAATCTTGTCAGTGGAGGCAAAATAACTTAATTTTTGCCTCAGAATAAATGGTTGAATAGTTATCTATTCCGAACACCTTTTTACCTAAAACTGTGAAAGATTAAATCAATAATTAAGTCTTTGAAACAATTTGTTTCAAGCTCCTTTCAACATTTTATCTGTCCTGATGAAAGTAAAAATGAAATAGTTTTTAGCATTATTTCTTTCATTTCTAATTCTTTTCTATTTTATACAATCTGGGGATATTACCAAATAATTAAAAATGGCACAAAAACACCACCAGGATGAAGAAATTAGAGTTTTAGATGATGTACAAACAAAAAAAAAATCAGATAATATTAATTTTAAGCATATTTTAAAGTTGATTTTAAGTTGTATTTTTATGCAAATAAATAGCCAGTATATATCTTTTTAGTAATGCAACTTTTTTTTAACAAATTTTTCATCATTAATATTCATGGAGAATTATTATAGTGCTTTCTTAATTCACAGAAAAGATCTTGGTTATTGACTGAACTCAGTAACTTGAACCAACCTATATAAAACACTTGTAATTGGAGAAAACTGGATGTAAGCTATTTAATTGTGAAATGATATAAAATAACATAATCCTCAAAGCATTACTTGAATATAGTTCATATGTATTTGCATAATAATGAATCCACAAAAAAAGTATAACGAATTAAGTGAAACCTAGAAATGAAAATAAGATATTGCCAACAAGAAAACATGTGGCTGCATCACATTAAATTTAAATGAAAACTCTTCCTCTGAAACTCATTCTAAATGCATTTTCGTACTTGAAGAAACAAGTATTTGGAGAAAATATTTTCTAATCTTAGGGTGTGACAAATAGTATTATATTGTACATTGTATTCCTGACTGGAATAAGAATCAATAAATGTCTTAACTAATAATATTTTTCACTAATAAAGTCCTTCCTTTCCTAAAGCATTTTCTTATGTAAAAGAACAGAAATACATCTACAGAACGTTCATTATGCTCTAGTATCTGCCTTGGCTTTTTAAATGCATTACCCCATTTAATTTTCATAACTCTGTAAAAATAAAAACAATCCTCCATTTCTAGATAGGAAAAACCAGGCCTACAGAGAGATTAAATTGCTTTCTCAAAGTCATACAACTCTTAAGTATAGAGTATGGGTTTAATCTTGACAGTCTAACTCCAGAGCTGAAGCCCCAAACCATTAAACCATTTTGTCTGTATACTGTACTCCTATTCTGTTGATCCTAGGGAAAAGCCTGTATCGTTATTGTGAGTTGATACTACAATAGACTCTTCCAGAGAATTTTTGATGCTTCTCCATGTCACACAGTGAATAGCAGAGCCTTACTTTGGTACCAAATGTTAAAGGTCCAGATTCTTGACAAAGTAGACTATCTAGTCAACATGATTCTTCTTCCCTTATGCTCAGGGCTCAATGTACAGATACTTCCCTAAAATGTTTCATATTCTCCAGGTCCTAAGCTCTGAGGTCTGTATTACAGAGTGATATACACAGAGCACAATTTCAACGCTCCAGATTTCCTTCAAGGCACCTCAAATTTTATGTGGACATACAAACTAAGGAATGCTTTGCACTATAACAGCAAACACTCAATGGGACATTTTAAGATCCTTTTCTTTGAGTTTATAGAAGTATTTGTTCCCTACTCCAGAGCCTGAGTAGTAACAGTGATGTATCACGATAGCGA
This sequence comes from Aepyceros melampus, assembly GCA_006408695.1. Taxonomy (NCBI): domain Eukaryota; kingdom Metazoa; phylum Chordata; class Mammalia; order Artiodactyla; family Bovidae; genus Aepyceros; species Aepyceros melampus. The sequence continues at coordinate 36,074 of SJXQ01008297.1, read as the reverse complement.
GCAAGATCAAGTTGGAGCAAGACTCACTTCCCTCCAGGAACACGTTAAAAATACATCTATATTGTTCACTGGAACAATTCCCAGTAAGAAATAACTGGAGACTGACAGAAAGACTCTTCTTCTACTAAGGCTGTAAGGAATGCCCACATCGAATTGGTATCAAGGCGAAAATACCCATCAGGTCAAGCCTCTTGAATGAGACTCAGAAGAGGAGGGAGATTACATGGGCCGAGATCCTCCCTGGGGAATGAGCGATTTGAGCCAAATATTGGGCTCCCAGTGCTGGAATCCAACACCAGGAAGATGAATCCCCCTGGCTAGTTGGAGGCTGGTGAGACTAACAGGAGGGCTAGGGGAAGCCTAGACTTTGCCCGTGAGGAGCACACGCATGCTTGCTTTCTCCTGGAACAAGATAGAGAGTGTGAATTGAAATTGCACAAGACACTGGCCAGTTTCTGGCAACTGCCCAGGCACCTCAGCATTCCAGCCGTGCTTGCTTCACCACACAGCTGCACACTAGGGTAAGGGCTGCAGCAGCCAAGGGGAGAGCTCCATTGTGAGGACAAGGCAACTCAGGCTTCAAGTGGCATCTGAGCTGGCACTGGGGGAAGGGACAGCCATTACTGATAGCAGTCAGGGCCACCAGAACTCATACTCAAATGCATGCCAAGCCTCTGCACCAGCCCCTCTTATTCAAGCACGGATCCCTTCTAGAGCAAGGGTCCCAGTGTAGGAGCAGGGAGATCAAGCGCTTCAAGGGAACAGAGCCAGCTTGGACCCACTCTCAGGGCCTCTGTGCCAGCAACTTAGTACTTGCTCCCACTCTCAATAGAGTGGCACTGCCTGTTGGGCAGGGAAAGCTCTGACCCATCCCTGGCTCTGGCCCTAGCCAGTCCATCTCCAATCCTACCTCCTACCAAGGTGATAGCAACCTAGGGTAAGACATGACTCATATTATGTCAGATCTACGTCACCCACCAAAGCCACTGCGCACATGCAGACTATATAAGGATGCTCCCACACAAGTATACCCTTTTAAGACTGCAACAGGTAACTGTGTCACCTCATTTGACAGAGACAAAGTTAAGCAAAATGAGAGGACAGAGAAATTTGTTCCAATTGAAAGAAGAGAAAAATTGCAGAAAGAACAATTAATGAAATGGAAACAAATAATTCTGATAAATAGTTCAAAGGATTATAAATAAGAATGCTAACTGAATTAGGGAAAAGAAAAATTAACAGAGTGAAAATTTTGACAATGAACTGAAAATACCATAACTGACATGAAAGGCACACTAAAGGAATTAACATAGACTAGGTGATACAAGGGCTGCTGTCTCTGGGGTCACACAGAGTTGGACATGACTGAAGTGACTTAGCAGTAGCAGCAGCAGCAGGTGATACAAAGGAGAAAGCAATGGCACCCCACTCCAGTACTCTTGCCTGGAAAATCCCATGGATGGAGGAGCCCGGTAGGCTGCAGTCCATGGGGTCGCTAAGAGTCGGACACGACTGAGCAACTTCACTTTCACTTTTCACTTTCCTACATTGGAGAAGAAAATAGCAACCCACTCCAATGTTCTTGTCTGGGGAATCCCAGGGATGGGGGAGCCTGGTGGGCTGCCCGTCTATGGGGTTGCACAGAGTCGGACTGAAGCAACTTAGCAGCAGCAGCAGCAGGCGATACAAAATAACTCATAAGTTATCTAGAAGATAGAATATCAACCCAATCAGAACAGCATAAAGAAAAACAAATTTTTAAAAATGGGAATAGTTTAAGGGACCTCTAGAACAACATTAAGCATACAAAAATTCATACTAGAAGTGTCCCAGAAGGAGAAAAGAGGAGTAAAAATGTGTTTGATGAAAATATGGCTATACCATAAAAAGGAAAGAAATTGGGTCATTTGTAGAGATGTGGAGGGAACTAGAGTTGGTCATACAGAGTGAAGAAAGAAAGAAAAAAACCAATATTGCATAGTAATGCATATATATGAAATCTGAAAAACTCGTATAGATTATCTTATTGACAAGGCAGAATTGACGTATATACAATATTAATACTACGTATATGTGTAAAATAGATGACTAATGAGAACCTACTGTATATAGTTCATGGAACTCTACTCAATGCTCTGTGTTCTCTACTCAACTTTCCTTCCTGACCTAAATGGGAAGGAAATGCAAAAAAGAGGGGATACACACACACACACACACACACACACACACACATATATCTAATTCACTTTGCTGTACAATAGAAAATAACACAATATTGTAAAGCAACTATACTTCAACTTAAAAATTTTTTAATAAATAAACTTTAAAAACTAGATTAAAGAAAAAGAATTGTGGCTGTAAACCTCCACAGAAGGAAACATATCCAGGCAGGAAGCACAGAGAGCCCTAATCAAGAGCAACCCAAACAAACCAACACCAAGACACATCATAATTAAAATGGCAAATATTAAAGAGAGAATTCTAAAGGCACGAGGGGAAAAAAACGTTATGTACAAAGGAACCCCCATAAGATTATAAGTTGATTTTTCTTCAGAAACTTTGCAGGCCAGAGGGAGTGGCATGATATATTTCAAGTGTTGAATGGGGAACATCTGCAACCTGGGGATACTCTACCCTGTACGATTATGATTTAGAGTAGAAGGAGAGATCAAGAACTTCTCAGGCAAGCAGAAATTACAAGAGTTCATCAATACTAAACCAATTCTGAAAGAAATGTTCAAGGATTTTCTATAAGTAGGAGGGTCTATAACAAAAGTTAAGCATCTATAGGAAAGGAAAAATCCCAATAGTAAAGGCAAATACACAGTAAAGTCTAGTGTAACCACATAAATAAACTAGTATGAACATTAAAAGACAAACAATGTAAAACCAACACTAAACTACTCACTAAAGAGATAAACATGAAATTGTAAAATATGACATCAAAAACACAAACTGTGTTTGTGGGAGGGGGTTAAAAACAGATCTTTTAGAATTGCTTGGACTTAAATGACTATTTTGTTTAAATCAAGTAGCTATAGTTATACAATGGCATTTATAAATCTCCTGGTAACCACAAATCAAAATGCTGTGGTACATATACACAATGGAGTATTACTCAGCTATTAAAAAGAATACATTTGAATCAGTTCTAATGAGGTGGATGACGCTGGAGCCGATTATACAGAGTGAAGCCAGAAAGAAAAACACCAATACAGTATACTTACACATATATATGGAATTTAGAATGATGGTAATGATAAACCTGTACGCAAGACAGCAAAAGAGACACAGATGTATAGAACGGCCTTCTGGACTCTGTGGGGGAGGGAGAGGGTGGGATGGGTTGGCAGAGTGGCAGTGTAACATGTATGATATCATAAGTGAAACGAATCGCCAGTCCAGGTTTGATGCAGGATGCAGGATGCTAGGGACTGATGCACGGGGATAATCCAGAGAGAAGGTGTGGGGCGGGAGTGGGGAGGTGGGGGTCGGGATTGGGAGTTCATGTACAGACGTGGCTGATTCATGTCAATGTATAGCAAAACGAATACAGTATTGTAAAGCAAAACAAACTAAAAAATAAAAATAAATTAAAAAATAAAAATAAAAGAAATTATCTAAGCTTAAAAAAAAAAAAAGTCTATTTTATCTGACATGGATATCGCTACTCCTGCTTTCTTTTGGCCTCTATTTGCATGGAATATCTTTTTCTAGCCGTTCACTTTCAGTCTGTATGTGTCCCCTATTTTGAGGTGGGTCTCTTGTAGACAACATATATAGGGGTCTTGTTTCTGTATCCATTCAGCCAGTCTTTGTCTTTTGTTTGGGACATTCAAATCATTTACATTCAAGGTAATTATTGATAAGCATGATCCCATTGCCATTTACTTTGTTGTTTTGGGTTCAGGTTTAAACGCTTTTTCTGTTTCCTGTCTGGAAAAAGTCCTTTAGCATTTGTTGAAGAGCTGGTTTGGTGGTGCTGAATTCTGTTCAGCTTTTGCTTGTCTGTAAAGGTTTTGATTTCTCCTTCATATCTGAATGAGATCCTTGCTGGGCGCAGTTATCTGGGTTGTAGGTTTTTCTCTTTCATCACTTTAAGTATTTCCTGTCATTCCCTCCTGGCCTGAAGAGTTTCTATTGAAAGCTCAGCTGTTATCCTTATGGGAATCCCCTTGTGTGTTATTTGTTGTTTTTCCCTTGCTGCTTTTAATATTGTTCTTTGCGTTTGATCTTCATTAATTTCATCACTATGTGTCTTGGAGTGTTTTGTTTTGGGTTTATCCTGTTTGGGATTCTCTGGATTTTGGTCTTAAATCTCCTGCCTCTGGTTTTCATTCTTATTCTTACAGTCTCTTTCATCACTTTAAGTATTTCCTGTCATTCCCTCCTGGCCTGAAGAGTTTCTATTGAAAGCTCAGCTGTTATCCTTATGGGAATCCCCTTGTGTGTTATTTGTTGTTTTTCCCTTGCTGCTTTTAATATTGTTCTTTGCGTTTGATCTTCATTAATTTCATACTATGTGTCTTGGAGTGTTTTGTTTTGGGTTTATCCTGTTTGGGATTCTCTGGATTTTGGTCTTAAATCTCCTGCCTCTGGTTTTCATTCTTATTCTTACAGTAGCCTCAAGACTTCTCCATCCATACAGCACCGAAGAGAAAACATCTGCATTAATAGTGAAAATATTCTCCACAGTAAGGAACACCCAGAGAGGTTCACAGAGGTAAATGGAGAGAAGAAGAGGGAGGAAGGAGATAGAGGTGACCAGGAGGAGAAGAAGAGGAGTCAAAAGGGGAGAGAGCATTCTAGACAGCAGTCAATCTCCTATGTGCTCTACAGTCTGGAACCCTCAGAGAGATTCACGGAGTTCCATAGAGAAGAGAAGAGGGAGTAAGGAGATATAGGTGACCAGGAGGAAAAAATGGGGAATCAAAAGGAGAGAGACAGATATAGGCAGCAGTTTCCTAAGTGTTTTCCACAGCCCGGAACACACACAAAGATTCCCAGAGGTGGGTAGAGAAGAGAAGGGAGAGGGAAGAAATAGGGCTGACCTGGGGGAGAAAAAGGAGAGTCAAAAAGAGAGAAGGCAATCAAGCCAATAATAACACTCCTAAGTAAAAATGGGTACTGAAGATTGGATTCTTAAAGGTACAAAATTCATAGCAAATACCAAAGAGCACATATTAAAATCTAGAGTAGTGGTTAGACTCTCAAAAATACAATATTAAAGAAACAAAACAAAATCACAAAAGTTATAAAAAATAAATATGAAATTTGCTTTAAACTTGAGGTCTTTTTTTTTTTTTGCAAGGTCATAGTAGGTTATAAAAAGGAAAATTAAAGGAGTAATAGAGAACTTAAAAATAAAAGTAAAAAAAGTTTTAAAAATGAAAATAGTAAAATATATCTAGGAATTTCCCTGGAGCCGTTGCAGGCAGTTGGTATTAGTTCAATTTGAGATAGTCCCTTGTTCCAGCTTATATTTGTCAGAATCTATCAGCCCCTTCCAATGTTGTTGGTGCTAACTACAGCATTTTAACTGTTGCACCTGTCACTTCCAAAGTGGTTCTCTGTGTTTATTTTGGCTTCTTCTGTTTGCAACTCTCTTCAGTGTCTCATTTCAGCCCTGACAGAATGGGGCAAAGGTGGTCAGTTATTTAGGCTCACTTGTTCTGTCCTGCTGTGGGGAGGGAGGAACATTGCAAACAAATATCACTGGCGTGTGTGGGGAGTGCTTGCAGTGTCTTGGCCACACTGGATTTGCACCCACGCACAGCGTGTGTTCTTTCCTGGTCTACACTGCTCAGGCTCCCAGTTGCTCTGCAGGAGAACTGTCTAAAGCAGGCCCTGGGTTGCGTGCACTTCTTGGGTACTCCACAAAGGCACAGACTCGGTTGGGCCTTTGTTTTTTGCCCTTCCCAGGTCCGAGGAGCTCAGGTGACCAGGTGCTTGGCGAGCACACTCTCCCCAGGTGGGGTACCTCTTTATGCCTTCCCCAACCCAGCCACTTGGTTTCCTTGGTGTGTAGTGGGTGTGCCCTCTCAGGTGTGCTGTGTGTCTCCTCTGGGGAGCTGATCTCTGGCTGTGACCATCCCAGCGGATGTCAATTGTCCAGAATCCCAGGAAGTCTTGGTTAGCAGCTGGGAGCCTGCTCTCAGTTTGGTAGAGGATGCCACCTCTGGAGCCGAGGTTGCCCCTTTCTGGCTCTGGCTGTCGCCTGCTTGCCTCCCTGCCTCTGATGGGTGATGGGATGGTCTGCACCTGCTAGCTCTCCTCTGGTATTCGCTCAGTCCTTAGTTCTGTGAGCGGGCCGAGCAGTGCGATAGGTTAGGGTTTTTTGTTTTTTTTTTGCGGGGATAGGTCTCTCTCTCTCTTTTCCTCTCTCTCTCTGGCTATCCCACAGTTTGGGTTGCTGTCTCAGATTAGCTCCCTCAGGTTGCCCTCAGGGCATTCAGGGCCGGTCCTTACTCTAAGCAATGCAGCCCGCGCCTCCCCATTCAGCCCCCGCTTGTTGGTGGTGGATGCCAGTCTCGGCTACTTCTCTGCTGGGAGTTGCTGTTAGCACATAATCTGTGGGTTTTATTTATTTATTTATTTATCCTCCTGGTTATGTTGCCGTCTGAGATTCCAAAACTCCCCACAGACCTGCCGGTGAGAGGGTTTCCTGGTGTTTGGAAACTTCTCCTCTTTTAAGACTCCATTCCCAGGAGAGGTCTCCATCTCTAACTCTTTTGTATCTTTTTACCTTTTATATTTTTTCCTACCTCTTTTCGAAGACAATGGGCTCCCTTTCTGGATGCCTGATGTCCTCTGCCAGTGCTCAGAAGTTATTGTGGAATTTGCTCAGTGTTCAAATGATCTTTTGATGAATTTATGGAGGGGAAAGTGGTTTCCTCGTTCTATTCCTCTGTCATCTTAGGACAGCCCCTGTCGATTCTTTTATGGGTCATGCTTTTTGTATGATGCCTAAGAACAATCAACAGTGACATAGAGCCATTTAGTGATTTGCTATAGGGTTGTTTCAGCATCATTTTTTAAAAGCTACTATCTTTTCTTCATTTAATTGTCTTGATACATTTGTCAAATATTTATTGAAAATATGTGTTTTCTCTCATTCTGGACTGTCTCTTCTGTTTCATTAATCTGTATTTCAGCTCTTTTATCTATACCAAACTGTCTTGAGTACTGTAGCTTGAAATCTTAGAGTAATTGAGGCCCTCTATCTTTGTACTTTTAAAAATTATTTTTGGTTGATCTACCTCCTTTGTCATTTAATGTACATTTTATAATCTTGTTTTTAGCTACAAAGTAATCCTATAAGAATTGCATTTATTCTATCAGTTTAGAGACAATGCACTTGTAGAATCATTATATATGTGTTTTCATATCATAGGAATATAATATATCTGTCTATTTAGGTTTTGTTTGGTTTCTTTCAGCAGTCCTTTGTAGTTATCTGCATACTATTCCAGTACATATTTACTTAGATTTATTCCTGACATTTCACTTTTTGAGGCTATCATAAACTGTATTTATGGAAATTTTTGTTTCCAAGTGTTCATTGATAGTATATAGAAATAAAATAATTTTTTGTACATTGACTTTGTTTTTATGATGTAGCAAGAAGTTATTACTTCTTGGAGCATTTTTAGATTCTTATTTTTTATTCATTTTTTCATTGGAAGATAATTGCATTATAATATTGTGTTGGCCTCTGCCATACATCAACATGAATGAGCTACAGGTATACATATATCCCCTCCCTCCTGAATCTCCCTTCCATCTCCTATTCCATTTCACCTCTCTAGGTTGTCACAGGGCACTGGGTTGAGCTCTCTGTGTCACACAGCAAATTCCCATTTGCTGTCTATTTTATATTCTTTAATGTCTATGTTTCCATGCTATTCTCTCAGTTCATCCCACCCTCTGCTTCCCCCACCGTGTCCACAAGTCTGTTCTCTATGTCTGTGTCTCTGTTGTTGCCCTGCAAATAGGTTCATCACTACCATCTTTTTAGAGTCCATATGCACTCATTAATATACAGTATCTGTCCTTCTCTTTCTGACTTACTTCACTTCACCCTGTATAATAGACTTAAGATTCATCCACTTCATTAGGACTGACTTGAATGTGTTCTTTCGTATAGATGAGTAATATTCCATTGTACATATGTACCACAATTTCTGTATCCATTCATCTGTGGATGGACATCTAGATTTCTTCCATGTCCAAGCTATTGTAAAAAGTTCTACAACAAACGTTGAGGTATATGTGTCTCTTTAAATTATGGTTTTCTCAGGATATATGTCCATTAGTGGGATTGTTGTGTCATATGGTAGTTCTATTCCTAGTTTTTTAAGGCATCCCCATACCATCCTCCATAGTCTGTGTGTGTTCTAAGTCTCTTCAGTCATGTCTGACTCTTTGTGACCCTATGGACTGTAGCCCACCATGCTCCTCTGTCTATGGGACTCTCCAGGCAAGAATACTGGAGTGGGTTTCCATTTCCTCCTCCAGAGGATCTTCCTGACCCAGGGATCAAACCTGTATCTGTTAGGTTTCCTGCATTGTCAGGCAGGTTCTTTACCACTAGGAGTACCTGGGAGCCCTGATTTCCTTAGTGACTGTGCCATTTTACATTCCCACAATGTAAGAGAGTTCCACATGCTCTCCAGTGTTTATTGTTTGTAGATTTTTTTAAATGATGATCATTCTGACTGATGTGAGGTGATACCTTGTTATAATTTTGATTTTTATTTCTCTAATCATGAGCAGTGTTGAGCATCTTTTCATGTTTTTGTTGTCCATCTGTATGTCTTCTTTGGCGAAATGTCTTATTTGATTGTGCTGTTTTTTTTTTTTTTCTGATATCAAGCTGCATGAGATGTTTGTATATTTTGGAGATTAATCCTTTGTCAGGTGTTTAATTTTCAATTATTTTCTCCTATTCTGAGAGTTGTCTTTTAATTTTGTTTCCTTTGATGTGCAAAAGCTTTTCAGTTAAAGTTCCATTTATTTACTTTTGTTTTTATTTCCACTATTCTACATTTGGTCAAACAGGATATTGTTGTGATGTATGTCAAAGAGTGTACTGCCTATGTTTTCCTGTAAGAGCTTTCTAGTTTCTAGAAGTGAAAGTGAAAGTATTAGTTTCTCAGTCATGTCCAACTATTTGCAACCTCTGTGACTGTAGCCTGCCAGGCTCCTCTGTCATGGAATTTACCAGACAAGATTACTGGAGTGGGTTGCCATTCCCTTCTCCAGGGGATCTTCCTAACCCAGGGATCAAACCTGGGTTTTCTGCATTGCAGGCAGATTCTTTACCATCTGAGCCACCAGGGGAGCCCTTACATTTAAATCTTTAATTCATTTATTTGGGGGCATGATATTAGAAAGTGTTCTGCTGGTGCTGCTGCTAAGTCGCTACAGTTGTGTCTAACTCTGTGCAACCCCATAGATGGCAGCATACCAGTCTCCTCTGTCCCTGGGATTCTTCAGGCAAGAACACTGGAGTGGGTTACCATTTCCTTCTCCCATGCACGCATGCATGCTAAGTTGCTTCAGTTTTGTCAAACTCTGTGCGACCCCATGGACAGTAGCCCACCAGGCTCCTCTGTCCACAGTATTTCCAGGCAAGAATACTGGAGTGGGTTGTTATTTCCTTCTCTAAGAAAGTGTTATAGTTTCATTATTTTATATGTAGCCATCCATTTTTTCCTAGAACCATCTATTGGAGAGGCTGTCTTTTCTCCATTGTAGATTCTTGCCTGCTTTGTCAAAGATAATGTGCCCAGATGTGTGTGGGTTTATTTCTGGGCTTTATATCTTGTTCCATTGGTTTATATTTCCGTTTTTGTGCCAATACCATACTGTCTTGATGACTATAGTTTTGTAGTATAGTCTTAAGTTAGGAAGGTTGATTCCTCCAGCTCCATTTTTTTTCCCATGATTACTTTGGCTATTAGGGTTATTTTGTGTTTCCACACAAATTGTAGATTCTTATTACCCTTATTACTTCTAGGAGCATTTTTAGATTCTTCATGAATTTCTATATAGAGAGTCATATAGTCTAAATAAGGATGGATTTAATATTTTAAACTTAATGGGAAAGATAACTGATAAAAAAGCATATATTTGTCATTTATTTTGAATTTAATACTCATACATATATACAAAGTAAATTATATGATTTGTCTTTTAAAATATATTGGTACTTGTTTCCTTGGCCCAGAATATGATCTATCTTGGTAAACGTTCTCTGTGCACTTGTAAAGACTATTCTGCTATTGCTGGGTGGAATGTTCTACTACTCTCAATTAGGCCAATTTGATTCATACAGTATTTCAAGTCTTCTATATCTTTACTGGGCTCCAAAATCACTGCAGATGGTGACTGCAGCATGAAATTAAAAGATGCCTGCTCCTTGGAAGTAAAGCTATGACTATTGAGAGAGCATATTAAAAAGCAGAGATATTGCTTTGCTGACCAAGGTCTGTCTAGTCAAAGCTATGGTTTTTCCTGTAGCCATGTATGGATGTGAGAGTTGGACTATAAAGAAACCTAAGCACCAAAGAATTGATGCTTTTGAATGGTGGTCTTGGAGAAGACTCTTGAGAGTCCCTTGGACCTCAAGGGGATCAAATCAGTCATCCTAAAGCAAATCAGTCCTGAATTTTCACTGAAAGGACTGATGTTGAAACTCCAATACTTTGGCCACCTAATGAGAAGAACTGACTCATTGGAAAAGACCCTGATGCTGGGAAAGATTGAAGGCAAGAGGAGAAGGGGACGACAGAGGATGAGATGGTTTGATGGTATCACCGACTCGATGGACATGAGTTTGAGCAAGCTCCGGGAGTTGGCATTGGGTACGGAAACCTGGTGTGCTGCAGTCCATGGGGCTGCAAACAGTTTGACATGATTGAGAGACTGAACTGATATCATTAGTGGTTTTCTGTCTGTGTATTCAACACAGTATTTAGAGAATTGTATTTAAGTCTCCAATCATGAATAACATTAAGTTAATATTTTGTATTTTTTTTCTATTTCCTCTATATTTTGTTTCCCCTTTCCCCTAAATTCTTTGGAGCTAATATTTTTCATTATTCTACTTTATCTTTTTTGTTCTATTAGCTATCATTTAGTTTAGTTTAATAATTTAGTGACTCCTTCAGGGTTGATATTATACAGCTAAAATTTCTCAAAGTCTGCCTTCATGTGATATTAGTTTATGAATAGTATCCTATAGCAGTATGTTTACTTCTTCCCTAATGAACTTTGTGTCATTGTTGTCATCTATTTTACCTTTACATATGTTTATAATCCTATAAACTTTGTTATGACTTTCCCTTGAAAATACTATTTTTCAAAACGATTTTAAACATAAGAAAAAAAACCCATCTTTTATATTTATGCAAATATTTACAGTTTTTTCAGTGTTCACCACTGTATTGAGTAAATCCATATTCTCATGGGAGTCTATTTCCTCTATCTGAATGAATTCTTTTAATTTGTTTGATAATGCAAGTCTATTGTTGATTAATTCTTTTACTCTTAAAAATTTAATTTTTTATTTTGTCTTTATTTTGGAAATATGCTGTCACTGGCTATGGAATTCTTGGTTGCCACTTCTTTTTTCCCTTTAAGTGTTTTAAAGCTATTTCTCCATAATTTCTGGTTTATATTCATGCTACTTAGTGGGTATGGCCTTCCTAGTTGAGTGATGAAGACATTCTAGAAATAAATAGTGAAGATTAATACTTATACTGACTTGTCACTGGCTTGTTAACTCTAAAATATTTTAAGTGATGAATTTTACATTACATGTATTTTAGCACAATGTAAAAAATGGGCAAATAACTTGAGGACTTTTTTTTAAAGAATATTCACTAGTGGTGTGTGCATCACCCAGCTTCAACAGTTATCAAGATTTTACTATCCATATTATATCCAGTTCCCCGCTTATTTCTATATTTTTTGTTAGGCTATTTGTAAAGCAAGTCCAGCCACCATTCCATTTCAACTGTAAAATTTTCGGTCAGTGTGTGTACCAATGTGATAAATTGTGCCTATGCTGCTGTGTATGTGTCCAGAAGTTTAAGCTATTGCTTTGAACCACTGGCTAGTATTTTAGAGTGAGTAAACACCTTTATTTATTTGTCCCCAGAGGTGAACACCTAGTATCCAACTATCTACTTCCACAGAATTGCTATGAAGAGCAGCCGAGTTCATTTGCTCTTGGATTTTACCTAAAGATTTTTCTGGGATACATACTCAAAAGTGAATATATAAACTTTACTAGAAGAGATAATAAAATTTATATTTTTATAAAACCGTTCTCTGCAGTGTGGGTGGCATTAGCTACTAGAAGCTGTTCTGCAGAAAACCACTCACCTCTTGACTTCAGAGCCTCCTGTTTTATTCTTCTTTGGTGACCTACATCATTTGTCACACTTATTTGGACATACGTTGTAATCTCTGAACTTTTGTTGAGGGAAGGGATTAGTCCTGATTCACCAGATTTCAGAGAAGCTACCAGAGTGATTGCTTAATACATTTTAAGACTCCTCAGTTACTAATCTATGACCTAGGTACACAGAACTGGCTGATGATCCATGTTCGTGTGTACTCAATCACACCCAACTTTTTGTGATCCCATGGACTATAACCCTCCTGGTTCCTCTGTCCATGGAATTTCCAGACAAGACTATTGGAGTGGGTTGCTATTTCCTTCTTCAGGGGATCTTCCCTACCCAGGGATCAAACCCTTGTCTCATGTCTCGTGTAATGGCAGGTGAATTCTTTACCTCTGCACCACTTGGGAACTCCAGTTAAATCTGTTTTGTTATGAATCCTACCACTGACCTTTTGGAAACACAGTCTGTGAGGCCTGTCAGCCTTCCTATCTCCATCAAGAATTGTAGCAAGCCTCAAACTCTATAAAATTTTAAGTCATCATCAGGCTTTGGCTCAAGTTTCTTATCTTCTCAGGTTTCTCTGAATCCAAAGCCAATGTGATCATGGTCTCCTTAGAACCTACATTCTGTCTCTGTGCTGATGATACGTGGTCAAATGTACTAATTGGAAAAAAAAATGCTTTTAACACTTATGCTGCTGCTGCTGCTGCTAAGTCGCTTCAGTCGTGACCGACTCTGTGCGACCCCATAGACGGCAGCCCACCAGGCTCTGCCGTCCCTGGGATTCTCCAGGCAAGAACACTGGAGTGGGCTGCCATTTCCTTCTCCAGTGCATGAAAGGGAAAAGGGAAAGTGAAGTCGCTCAGTCATATCCGACTCTTCGCGACCCCACGGACTGCAGCCCACCAGGCTCCTCTGTCCATGGGATTCTCCAGGCAAGAGTACTGGAGTGGGGTGCCATTGCCTTCTCCTTTAACACTTATACTGAGGTGATATTCTTTCATGTAAAAAGACATGGAGAAAAATACATGATGTTATCAATAAATAGGTTATTCTCAGATTAGAGAAAGTCTCAGAAACCAAGAAATTGGTATTTGAGGTTTGTCTTGGTGAAGATTTGTATCAAGTTGGGAGAGCCTAAAGGAAAGTAAGAAGAGAAGCAGTTGGCAGAAGGATATGTAGCTCTCAGTAGAAAGGAGAGTGCTCTGAGAATGTTCTGAGGATTAAATGGGAAGAGGGCCTGAAAATAGGTCCAGGAAACAGTAACAGGAGCAGAATTCTGGAGGACAGGATCCCTAAACTGACTTGTGATCCTGAGATATGCCCTTAAGACTTAGTTCCTGTGTTGGGCTAGAAACTCTGTGGCATCAGGGATCATATTTTTTTTCCCCAATAGCATGTAATCCCAGGCCTCTAACAATTCACTCAAAGAAAGGTTTCAATAAATTGTTTATGATATGATATATTAATACTTTGTGCTGAATATTACTTTTCTACTGATGCTTTAACAGTTACTATAAGTTTAGAAGCTTAAAAAAACATGTGAATTTATTAACTTATAGTGTTTTGGAATAGAAATACAACAGAGTCTCACTGGGATAAAGGCAAGGTGCCAATAGAGCTGCATTCCTCTCTGAAGGCTACAGTGATAAGCCATTTTCTTGCCCTTTCTTAGCTTCTAAAGGACATAGTCATTTCTTTCATTTTCAAAGCTAGGAAACATAACCTGTCTCATTGCATCACTGCCATTGTCACATCTCCCTGACTCCTTTCTTCTGCAGCCCTCTGCCACTTTTTTGGACCCATTGTAATAATTCAAGAAATCCCCTTATTTTAAAGTAAGTTGATTAGCAGCCCTAGTGTCATTTTTAGTCTTAATTCCCCATCACCATGTAACCTAACATATTCACAGATTCCAAGAATTAGGCCATGAACATATTTGGAGGCACTCAGGAAGTAAATGCTCAATGGAAAATCTAGAAGTCACTTGCTAGGCCAAACAATTGTAAGGACCACAGGTTAGATGAAACTATTGGTCAGTTTAGGATTATAAAATCCACTAACCTCACTATGTTTTCCCTCCAGTGACTAAAACCTGAATGAGAGACCCTCTACCTAGGGAGCTAAATGGAGAGAATTTGCTCTTGGAGGATTTGTCTCTTCCCAGAAGCTGGATGTTTGTTACCACTGTTCAGAAAAATTAATTTTACCACTGTTGCTCCTGTGACATCATTTCCCTTTCTCCAGAAGCCCTCAGGAGAGGAAAGGAGATAGGAAGCTTAACAGCACCAGTGGTAAACTAAGTTTATAAAAGTGTCTGTGAGTGCCAAAATATATTGGCAAATATATTTCATGTAAGACACACCTCTAGTTAAACCAGTCCCTGAGAGCATTTATCAGTCTTCAGTTGTATTATCTTGCATACAAACACCAAGGACAACCTCCAGCAGATAAATATTTGCCCTTATTCCTACACTGGTAAAAACCAAGTCTGAGGGCTACCCCTTAGTGAAATGAACATGAACCCTCAGATTTGAAACAGCATCAAGATAACCAGTACAGCAGGATTTTCTATTGAATCCTTGAGAGCCTCAGGAAGTGAGTTGAGACTGTAAAACAGAAAACTGATATGATCTATGAGGTTATGGGGAAAGCAGGTAGGATGGAAAAGTTGTCTGATAGTAACCACTAAGTGAGTGCTCTTCAGTATATATAAGGAGAATTTGTTGGAGAGAAGAGATGATTTATACCTCCACTCAGGCTGAAATACAGTTGTGTTAAGTTGAAGAGATAGCAGGTAAGGCATCTAAACTAGCAGTTGATGGTGACAAACAGGAGACAGAATGAATTAAAAATATGGGAGGTGGCCATAAGGGATGGCTTAGAGGAAATACCATCTCTCTGCCATATGTGCCACAAGAATTGAACATGGGAAGATGAGAAGTAGAATGTCATTTGGGAAGGCTCTTTAGAGGTGTTAAGGAAATATCTCCAATTTCAAACCACAGAACATTGTCCCCTAGCATTCCCACCCTCCAGAGAGGTGTCAGAATAGTGATTTGTGAGGTATAAGCCTTCCCTAGCTACTGTTGGCTAAAGGGAGTGCCTTGATGACCAAACAATGCTGAAAGGGTGTGGTCCTCAGTGTCCTGGTGAGGGATTTCTACAAAAAGGGTAGGACTCTTAGGGTAGAAACCAGAAAGTTTGAACAAGGCTAGGATGACCAAGAAATAAAGGAGCTGGGTGTACTTAGGAGACAATGAACCCTAAGCGCCAAAGGGAAGATCTTCTTTAAACTCAAGTCCATAGGTGATAGCAAGGTCAGATGATCCTACCCAAGCTTTCTTCTTTATTGACCATCTCCTGTACAAGAGGCTTACCTGTCCTTGCTGGCATGAGCCTTCTGTCCAATCTGCACTCATTCTCGTTAAGACCCCCTTCCCATTTCTCCTTCATTCTGTTTTCACTGCCCAATACTGTTCTGAGCTCAACCTCTTGTCCTTTCAATTTCAGTAGACATGAAAGAGAACAAAGTCTGCTTTACCTGAGTTCTAGTAATACATCTACTCACAGAATTGCAATTACTTTAAGAAAGCCAAATGGAGGAAAAAGGGCAGCACATTTGGGTCATTACACAGAGTGAATAGGAGCCCACATCAGATGCATCTCGGCCAGGTTCAAGGGTGGCCATAGAACTGCACCATTCCAAGATAACAGCAACATGGAACACAGCTGGTGACGATTAAAGTCAGTATGGTGAGAGAACCCTTCTTCCCAGTAGATATATCTGTATCTCTAAGTTGTCTGATGACAGAAGGAACAGTGTGAAAGGAAGAGTCAGGTACGTGAAAAGGAAGAGACATGAGGCCTTGCAGGATTAGGGGCTAGATTGGCATGTCCATAGGAAGTACATTTGGGGTAGAGAATAGATAAGTACATGGCAGTAGAGACAAATTTCCCTCCATAAAACTTTAATCCATGTGCAGGAGTCAAAAGGCACATTTTATGGAGTGGGAGGAAGAAAAGGGAACTTGATATCAGGGTTTAGATTTCCAGACCCAGATGGGAAGATAGTGTTTTTAGCATAGAGTGGCAGTGATGCCTTAAAATAAGGAAAATGAAGGAATCATTTCTTCCTCATAGTGGTGTTGGTTGTGCTGTACTCTGCTGCAAGCATCTATCAGTTCAGTTCAGTTCAGTTGCTCAGTTGTGTCTGACTCTTGGCCACCCCATGAATCGCAGCATGACAGGCCTCCCTGTCCATCACCAACTCCTAGAGTTCACTCAGACTCACGTCCATCGAGTCAGTGATGCCATCCAGCCATCTCATCCTCTGTCGTCCCCTTCTCCTCCTGCCCCCAATCCTCCCAGCATCAGGGTCTTTTCCAATGAGTCAACTCTTTGCATGAGGTGGCCAAAGTACTGGAGCTTCAGCTTTAGCATCATTCCTTCCAAAGAAATCCCAGGGCTGATCTCCTGTAGAATGGACTGGTTGGACCTCCTTGTAGTCCAAGGGACTCTCAAGAGTCTTCTCCAACACCACAGTTCAAAAGCATCAGTTCTTCAGCACTCAGCCTTCTTCACAGTCCAACTCTTACATCCATACACAGGAAAAACCATAGTCTTGACTAGATGGACCTTAGTCGGCAAAGTAATGTCTTTGCTTTTGAATATGCTATCTAGGTTGGTGATAACTTTTCCTCCAAGGAGTAAGCATCTTTTAATTTCATGGCTGCAGTCACCATCTGCAGTGATTTTGGAGTCCCCCAAAATAAAGTCTGACACTGTTTCCCCCTGTGAAAGATGGAAACACCCAACTAAAGGTCACAAACTGTACCTTCATGGAATAAAAAAACGGTGTTTGGAGATGACATATTCAACAATGATGAGGCCAATTTCTTGCTGTAAAATTTGTAGTGGAGCTACTGTCTACCAGGGGGATTGTTAGCTGTTCAGTTGTGTCTGACTCTTTGAGACCCCATAGGATGTAATCCACCAGGCTTCTCTGTCCATGAAATTCTCCAGGCAAGAACACTAGAGTGGGTTGCCATTCCCTTCTCTAGAGGATCTTCCTGATAACCTAGGCCTTCTGCATTACAGGCAGATTCTTTACCATCTGAAGGTAGTGGGAAATTTTATCTATTGTTATCTCACTATGAGAAGTTATGAAATTACTTCATATGTACTTTGATCCATCTCTCCATCTCCCTCCCTAACTATCCAATTTTGGTGAATTATGCCACTGTTTTTAGAATGATTGGTGCTCACTATCATAAATTTATATGTATGTATTATCACTCAGTTATTTGACTTGGCAACCTTAAAGTTACCTTTAGATCCATGGCTAAGAATTTTAGAAAATTTACTTATACTACCTTTTAGCTTTTATTGTTATTGTGTGACGTTTGTTGTATTATTTCTCTGTAGTTACATTTAAAAGCATTTAGATTCTTCTTTGTAACAACAATTTTCATATTCCTGCTATCTTTAAGGTGAAGGTGAAGGTGAAGTCACTCAGTCGTGTCCGACTCTTTGCGACCCCATGGACTGTAACCTACTAGGCTATTCCGTCCATGGGATTCTCCAGGCAAGAATACTGGAGTGGATTGCCATTTCCTTCTCCAGGGGATCTTCCCGACCCAGGGATCGAACCCAGGTCTCCCGCATTGGAGGCAGACGCGTTAACCTCTGAGCCACCAGGGAAGCCCGCTATCTTTAAAGTATCCATTAACAGATTTTATGCAGCAGTTTCTCCATTGTGCAATAGGGGCTCATTAGAACTATATGTGCTGAGTTCTAGTATATTTGAAATTTTGTCTATTCTTTTATTCTTAAATGGCACTGTGGCTCAGTATAAAATGGCTTAGGTCATTTATGCTTTTAGCATTGATCCACTATATTCTGACAGTGACTGTTGTGATGAAGACCTCTGAGAGTGGACAGATATTACCCCTTTATAAGCCTAAAGATGAATTTTGCTACATTGTACAGTGTTCTTTGGGCTCCTCTGGGGGCTCAGTGGTAAAGAATCTGCCTTCAATGCAGGAGATGCGGGTTCAATTCCTGGGTCAGGAAGATCCCCTGTAGGAGGAAATGACAACTCACTCTAGTATTCTTGCCTGAGAAATCTCATGGACAGAGGAGCCTGGGTGCGCTACAGTGCACAGGGTTGCAGAGAGTCAGCCACAGCTTAGCAACTAAAGAAGAGCAGTGTTCTTTATCTCCGAAATTTAGTTTAGTTAAACTATCTATTAGTGTTGCTTTTTTTGTGCCAATTTACACTATGACCAAGTGAAAGAAAACTGTCTTAAGGCTAAATCTTATATTCTGTATGGTTTCCTGAATTAAATCTTTGCATTTTTCTCTTTTACTTTGATTCTCTTCTTAAGGAGCACTCACTTGTTTCAGATTGAATACCATTTATCATTTTTCATTTGACTTTCCTTACTTTAATCAATCTCTCCTCTATATCCTCAGATGTCTTTTTAGTTGTATGTTTCCTTTTTTTTTCTGCTTCAGTGTAATATTCTGTGAATTTTTTAACTCTTCTGTATCATTTTTTTAATTAATTTTTATTTTTTAGTTTGTTTTGCTTTACAATACTGTATTCGTTTTGCTATACATTGACATGAATCAGCCACGACTGTACATGAACTCCCAATTCTGACCCCCACCTCCCCTCTCCCGCCCCACACCCTCTCTCTGGATTATTCCCGTGCATCAGTCCCAAGCATCCTGCATCCTGCATCAAACCTACACTGGCGATTCATTTCACTTATGATATCACACATGTTACATTCCTACTCTGCCAACTCATCCCACCCTCTCCCTCTCCCACAGAGTCCAAAAGGCCGTTCTATACATCTGTGTCTCTTTTGCTGTCTTGCGTACAGGTTTATCATTACCATCATTCTAAATTCCATATATATGTGTAAGTATACTGTATTGGTGTTTTTCTTTCTGGCTTACTTCACTCTGTATAATCGGCTCCAGCGTCATCCACCTCATTAGAACTGATTCAAATGTATTCTTTTTAATAGCTGAGTAATACTCCATTGTGTATATGTACCACAGCTTTCTTATCCATTCATCTGCTGATGGACATCTAGGTTGCTTCCATGTCCTGGCTATTATAAACAGTGCCGCAATGAACATTGGGGTACACGTGTCTCTTTCAATTCTGGTTTCCTTGGTGTGTATGCCCAGCAGTGGGATCGCTGGATCATAAGGCAGTTCTATTTGCAATTTTTTAAGGAATCTCCACACTGTTCTCCATAGTGGCTGTACTAATTTGCATTCCCACCAACAGTGTAAGAGGGTTCCCTTTTCTCCACACCCTCTCCAGCATTTATTGCTTGTTGACTTTTGGATCGCAGCCATTCTGACTGGTGTGAAATGGTACCTCATTGTGGTTTTGATTTGCATTTCTCTGATAATGAGTGATGTTGAGCATCTTTTCATGTGTTTGTTAGCCATTCGTATGTCTTCTTTGGAGAAATGTCTATTTAGTTCTTTGGCCCATTTTTTGATTGGGTCATTTATTTTTCTGGAGTTGAGCTGCATAAGCTGCTTGTATATTTTTGAGATTAGTTGTTTGTCAGTTGCTTCATTTGCTATTATTTTCTCCCATTCAGAAGGCTGTCTTTTCACCTTGCTTATAGTTTCCTTTGTTGTGCAGAAGCTTTTAATTTTAATTAGATCCCATTTGTTTATTTTTGCTTTTATTTCCAGTATTCTGGGAGGTGGATCATAGAGGATCCTGCTGTGATTTATGTCAGAGAGTGTTTTGCCTATGTTCTCCTCTAAGAGTTTTATAGTTTCTTGTCTTACGTTTAGATCTTTAATCCATTTTGAGTTTATTTTTGTGTATGGTGTTAGAAAGTGATCTAATTTCATTCTTTTACAAGTGGTTGACCAGTTTTCCCAGCACCACTTGTTAAAAAGATTGTCTTTAATCCACTGTATATTCTTGCCTCCTTTGTCGAAGATAAGCTGTCCATAGGTGTGTGGATTTATCTCTGGGCTTTCTATTTTGTTCCATTGATCTATATTTCTGTCTTTGTGCCAGTACCATACTGTCTTGATGACTGTGGCTTTGTAGTAAAGCCTGAAGTCAGGCAGGTTGATTCCTCCAGTTCCATTCTTCTTTCTCAAGATGGCTTTGGCTATTCGAGGTTTTTTGTGTTTCCATACAAATTGTGAAATTATTTGTTCTAGCTCTGTGAAAAACACCGCTGGTATCTTGATAGGAATTGCATTGAATCTGTAGATTGCTTTGGGTAGTATACTCATTTTCACTATATTGATTCTTCCGATCCATGAACATGGTATGTTTCTCCATCTATTAGTGTCCTCTTTGATTTCTTTCATCAGTGTTTTATAATTTTTTATATATAGGTCTTTAGTTTCTTTAGGTAGGTATATTCCTAAGTATTTTATTCTTTTTGTTGCAATGGTGAATGGAATTTATTCCTTAATTTCTTTTTCTACTTTCTCATTATTAGTGTATAGGAATGCAAGGGATTTCTGTGTATTAATTTTATATCCTGCAGCTTTACCCACTTTCACCGCTACTATTCAACATAGTTCTGGAAGTTTTGGCCACAGCAATCAGAGCAGAAAAAGAAATAAAAGGAATCCAGATTGGAAAAGAAGAAGTAAAGCTCTCACTGTTTGCAGATGACATGATCCTCTACATAGAAAACCCGAAAGACTCCACCAGAAAATTACTAGAGCTAATCAATGAATATAGTAAAGTTGCAGGATTCTGTATCATTTTTAACTTTAGTTTTCCCAAATCATTTTTATATCTTCCTATTACCTTATTATTTATTTGCTATATCTCTGCTTTGGACTTATTTTTTTTTTAAATTTTACTTTATAATACTGTATCAGTTTTGCCATACGTCAACATGAATCTGCCATGGGTGTACATGAGCTCCCAATCCTGAACCCTGCTTCCACCTCCCTCCCCATACCATCTCTCTGGGTCAACCCATTGCACCCTCCCCAAGCATCCAGTATCATGCATCGAACCTAGACTGGCGATTCATTTCTTATATGATATTATACATGTTTCAATGCCATTCTCCCAAATCATCCCCCCCCCACAAAGAGTCCAAAAGACTTTATACATCTGTGTCTCTTTTCTGTCTCTCACACAGGGTTATCGTTACTATCTTTCTAATTTCCATATATATGTGTTAGTATACTGTATTGGTGTTTTTCTTTCTGGCTTACTTCACTCTGTATAACTGGTTCCAGTTTCATCCACCTCATTAGAACTGATTCAAATGTATTCTTTTTAATGAGTGGGTAATACTCCACTGTGTATATGTACCACAGCTTTCTTATCCATTCATCTGCTGATGGACATATAGTTTGCGTCCATGTCCTGGCTATTATAAACAGTGCTGCGATGAACATTAGGGTACATTTGTTTCTCAATTCTGGTTTCCTCAGTGCGTATGCCCAGCAGTGGGACTGCTGGGTCATAAGGCAGTTCTTGACTTCTTACTTTTGCATTCAGTCCCCTATAATGAAAAGTACATCCTTTTTGGGTGTTAGTTCTCAAAGATCTTGTAGGTCTTCATAAAACCATTCACCTTCAGTTTCTTCAGTGTTACTGGTTGGGGCATAGACTTGGATTACTGTGATACTGAATGGTTTGCCTTGGAGACGAACAGAGATCATTCTGTCGTTTTTGAGGTTGTATCCAAGTACTGCATTTCAGACTCTTTTGTTGACCATGATGGCTACTCCATTTCTTCTGAGGGATTCCTG
>SJXQ01008297.1:0-11689 GCA_006408695.1 Aepyceros melampus | reverse complement strand
AAAATCACTGCAGATGGTGACTGCAGCCATGAAATTAAAAGACGCTTACTCCTTGGAAGAAAAGTTATGACCAACCTAGATAGTATATTCAAAAGCAGAGACATTACTTTGCCGACTAAGGTCTGTCTAGTCAAGGCTATGGTTTTTCCAGTAGTCATGTATGGATGTGAGAGTTGGACTGTGAAGAAGGCTGAG
The DNA here is from genome assembly GCA_006408695.1 of Aepyceros melampus. Taxonomy (NCBI): domain Eukaryota; kingdom Metazoa; phylum Chordata; class Mammalia; order Artiodactyla; family Bovidae; genus Aepyceros; species Aepyceros melampus. The sequence continues at coordinate 11,494 of SJXQ01008297.1, read as the reverse complement.
TGCAGAAGAATTAATGCTTTTGAAGTGTGTTGTTGGAGAAGACTCTTGAGAGTCCCTTGAACTGCAAAGAGATCCAACCAGTCCATTCTGAAGGAGATCAGCCCTAGGATTTCTTTGGAAGGAATGATGCTAAAGCTGAAGCTCCAGTACTTTGGCCACCTCATGCGAAGAGTTGACTCATTGGAAAAGACCCTGATGCTGGGAGGGATTGGGGGCAGGAGCAGAAGGGGACGACCGAGGATGAGATGGCTGGATGGCATCATGGACTCAATGGACGTGAGTCTGAGTGAACTCCGGGAGATGGTGATGGACAGGGAGGCCTGGTGTGCTGCGATTCATGGGGTCGCAAAGAGTCGGACACGACTGAGAGACTGAACTGAACTGAACTGATCTAGGTTGGTCAAAACTTTTCTTCCAAGGAGTAAGCGTCTTTTAATTTCATGGCTGCAGTCATCAACCTTATAGGATATTAAAGGGCCAGATATTCAAATGCAGTATGTTTTAGACAAATCTTTTCCCTTTCAAGTCATATCTGCCCCAAACCATCTCCTTTTTGCTCCCTTGTTCCAGTCATCGAAATTCAAAACCTGAAAATCGTCTCTTGAACTAGACAATGCATCATTCTTAAGACAGAATGGTGCTATAGTATCCCAGCTCCAAAAGCTACAGGGCTCATTACTCTTGCCTAGTTTGTATACTTGAAAAATCCATTTTCCATCTTCTCCATTGGCAAAAGCTAAGACAACATTGAATTCTGGTTCTGAATTCAACTTTACTAAAACCTGAAAGAAATTAAAGAGAAAATAGGAACAAGTATAAACATCAGTAATGGGTTTTCTGACATTTGGATCATAGACCATCTCCACTTTTTTTTTTTTTAATTATTTTAACCATTTGCAGTATCTCTTCATGGCTTCCCATGAGGTACAGTGGTAAATAATCTGCCCGCCAATACAGGAGACCCAAGAGTCGTGGGTTCGATTCCTGGGTCAGGAAGATCCCCTGGAAGATGAAATAGTAACCCACTCCATTCTTGCCTAGAAAACTGCGTGGACTGTGGAGCCTGGCGGGCTACAGTCCGTGGGTTCTCTCGGACACGACTTAACGACGCGTTATGCAGTAGTTCTTCAGGTCTTTCCAGGAAGGAGTCTTGCTCCCGCCAGCCGGAAGGCGTCGCCCTCGTGCCCGAGCGGAGGCTCAGGCCAACGGGGCCTCTCTCCGCTGCTGCGTGCGCACGCGCAGAGGGCTCTTCCGGCGCCTGGCCGGGATGCAGCTGTTAGGCTACGGGTTGAGGCTGCTCGAAGCTGGTTCTGGTTCTCGGGCTGTCACCCGGCTCCCTTTGGGCGCCGACATGCCTAAGAAAGGTGGTGCGACGAACAAGGCCAGTGGCAATTCCTGTGGCCGCGGGAGGGTGGGCCGCAGGAATGCTGGTTGAGGAGCGCGGGAGAGAAGCGGGACACGCGGGTGGGTAGAAGCTCCGCTAACCGCTTGTTGTCTCCAAGTCCCAGGCCTCCTCCTCCTGAGGGCTCTTCCGGCGCCTGGCCGGGATGCAGCTGTTAGGCTACGGGTTGAGGCTGCTCGAAGCTGGTTCTGGTTCTCGGGCTGTCACCCGGCTCCCTTTGGGCGCCGACATGCCTAAGAAAGGTGGTGCGACGAACAAGGCCAGTGGCAATTCCTGTGGCCGCGGGAGGGTGGGCCGCAGGAATGCTGGTTGAGGAGCGCGGGAGAGAAGCGGGACACGCGGGTGGGTAGAAGCTCCGCTAACCGCTTGTTGTCTCCAAGTCCCAGGCCTCCTCCTCCCTACCCAACTCGGCTGCGCCGCCGACCACCCGGAGAGGTCGAGCACCTGGGCCGGCGTCGCGCGTGCCTCTCCCCGAGCGGGTGACTGCCGCCCCTCCGGCCTCGCTCCCGCACTCCCAGGCTCGCGCTTCGTGTTCCGGCAGCGCGGTGTGGCCTGTACTTCCCTGGGAGGCTCTCGCCAGCGTTCAGTCCCCTTCTCTTCCTCGACTGTCTTCCCATCCCTCCGTTGGGAACCTACCACTTCCTATTTCCCTCCCACTGTCTCTGCAGGGCCGACTCCGGTTGGTTCCTATGACTCGGCTGTAAATTTGCTTCCTGCTGGGAGCTTCCCGGGCATCCTGCGCGGAGATGCCCCTTGGGTGTGTGGTCGGCGCTCCTAGCACAGTGTTCCAGTCCACAGTCCGGGCTCCTTGAGGGCAAGGGCCATGTGTCCTTATTCATCTTTACTCATCCTTTGCCTCCACACCCCGTTGTGCGCAGTTTATGTTTATTGAGTGGAAAGTACCTAGTACAGCTTCTGACAGTTCTTTAAATCAGCTTCCCGGGTGGCTCAGCGGCGACGAGTTCGCCTGCCAGTGCAGGAGACATTGATCCGATTCCTGGGTCGGGAAGATCCCCTGGAGGAGGAAGTGGCAACCCACTCCAGTATTCTAGTCTGGGAAATCTATGAACAGAGGAGCCTGGCGGGCTACTGTCCTTAGGGTCGGAAAGAGTCAGACACGATTTCGCGGCTAAATAAAATAAGTCCTTTAAATACCACTGTTGTTCCTTTTTTCTCCACCCCTCCCCCATATAAACACTTCCCCCCGTGGTTGTTCACCAACGTTTAACTTGTGCTGCTTGAAATACAAAGATAAATAATGAATAGTCGCTGCCCCTAAGGAACGAGAAATGCAAAGGAACAGGCTCTGAGGTTTACCAAGGCAGGAAAAAAACAGTGGGGGATGCTTTGTGGAAGAATTGATTTGAGCCGTGAAAGATTTTGGAAGACCATTCTAGATGACCAGAAATCCCTGGACATGACTAATCAGCCTAATTTGCTTTGGTTAAGGGTGAAAAGGAATCCTGGAAGGATCAAAAGCGTGGGAAAGTGTTTTGTAAACTGTGAAGCTGTAGTGTGGTTGTTCTTGTCGTTTTAGGGTAAAAACCAGAGCAAGGAACCAGAGAGACCACTCCCTCCCTTAGGTCCTGTGACAGTTGATCCTAAAGGTGGTGTCAGCATAGCCATCCATGCCAAACCTGGTTCCAAACAAAATGCTGTGACAGGTATGCTTGGACCCTGGGGTAGGGATCTTGTATGAAGGACTCAGTTGTCCCCTGCTCCATCCTTCTTTTGCCTTAGTTTGCTGAAAATTTATCCTGTATGGTCAAGTGTATTTTTCACGTCTGCAGTTAGAGGCTCCTCCATTTTTAAACTCTGAATTCTAATTTAAAGGTATAATCTAGTGCTTAAAACTGAATACGTATGTCATATTTAAAGCATACCAAGTTAGATGAAAAACCACTGAACACTGTCCTTTTTTATATTTTATTAGCCAGTATTGTGATCAGTTCAAAATGCAAATATTGAATCATGTTGTACACCTGTTCTATGTCAGTCATACCTCAATCTTTAACAAGGTACTTTAGAAAGAACTTATACAGAAATGTATGTAGCTTAGATGATTCTTAGTTTGTCCTATTCCAAAAGTAGAAACGTTCAGAGAAAGATGTTTCAGTTACTTTTTAATGATCATTGGTCCAAGGAGGGAGAGAACCCGAGATCAACACCTGTGTGAGCTTATTTTCAGTCCAAGCTATACAAAACATTTCTGGGCCCAGTTCTTTCATCTCTCAGATGAGATAGTTGGCCTGTTAGAAGCTTTTAAGCTATTCCTTGGACCCCAAAAGTTGCCTCAGGGTTCTCTGTGGTGGGCACAGGTGAGGTAAGCAGAGAGGACTCCTGAGGAACTGTTGACATTTGCTTCAAATGTTGGAATTTCAAGGGAAATTGAGTGGAGGTGGGGGATTCTGATTGGGGGGAACGTTTGAGAAGCATTGATCTGAGTATTATTGGTGGTCTTTGTCACCCACTAAAGCTCTGTATTCCAATTTTTAAAATATTTTGAAAACAAGACCTCAGAATTGGGGTGCTGGGCCTGGTTTGTGCTTATGGCCATGTTAGCATAGCTGTGTGTTGGCTGTCCCCTCCTTAGCCAGCATTTTCTAAGTAGTCGCTGTGGACACTGTCTCTACATACTGTTGGAATACCATGTTTCATCAGATATAATTGGCCATCAACTGTAAGGTACACATAGTACTTTATGTACCAGTAAGACAGACAAAATCCACATCAACTAAACGTTTTCTTTCCGATCTGTTATAACACCTGGATTTCAAAGATACTAAAATGTGAGAAACTGCATCATAAAATCAGTGACAGGATAGAGGAAGGGCTGCTCTACTGTCTCATTCCTGTGGACTGTGGCCATGTTTACGCAGGCGAGATGAATGAGTGTGGAAATTCCCGGGTAACCCCACATGTCTGACTAGCTCAAGCTCATTTGCAAACTGCTTTGAATATATACTCCTCTCAGAAATGACATGGAGGACTGCAGGCAGGTTGCTCTTTATGAAGGCTGTATTGATGAGGAAGCCTGAACCACTTCAGAAAGCAGTGTTCATTGTCCTGGATGTCAAAGCATGAATTCAAATTTATTTTTGAATCACAACATCACTTTCTAGCCATGTGACCCTGAACACATTACTTCTTGGTTCCAGTTTCCTCATTTGTAAAATGGAGAGATAAACTATAGGAATAAAGTTGTTATTTGTAAAGGCCTTGAAATATGTTTGTGTGCCCTTAAACTTGGTGTAAGTGCTATGTAGCTGTTAACTAAATAAATGCATTTTAAAACATCAAAAAGGGATTTCACTGAGGTGAACCTAATGCAGTGCTTCCACTTCCCTGATGAGGAAGCTCTGAACAGCCCTGTACAATCTGTGAGCTACCTCATTCACTCACTTCTCAGTGACTACTGGGCTAAAGCCCAGCTCTCCTGACTCCCCGCCTGGGGCTCTTCCTATCAGAGACCAGGAGCAGTTTCGAGCTCCTAATTCCAGATTATTGCCCAGGACTCTGTGGGCCCACCTTGGTCAGCAGGTGAAAACCAATTTTCTTCTCTGGGTTTCTATAATGGTAGTGGCATGTTTACGTTTCCTTAACTGTGATGAGCTTCATCATTCTTCATTCAGCAGTTATTCACTGAATCCCTACTATATGCCAGACAAATGCAAACGCTTTTACAAAATATCCCCACTTCATGAAGAAAATGAACTTTCTGAGGATCTATTCTCATTCCAGACGTGACAGCCGAGGCTGTGAGTGTAGCCATTGCAGCGCCTCCGACGGAGGGAGAGGCTAACGCGGAGCTGTGTCGCTATCTTTCCAAAGTCTTAGAACTCAGGAAGAGTGATGTGGTTTTGGATAAGGTAGGCTTCTCTCTCTCTCTCTCAACATCTTTGAGTACGACATCTGTCATTACTTTTAAAACATCAATTTTTTTCTTTTCAAAATAATTGAAAAACCAGTTGTTTTCATCTCTCATATACATTTGATCACCAAAAATCTATAATTCTTCCTCGTCCCCTTCCTCCCAAATGCCTTAGTCCTTCTGAGTTCATGCCTGTACCTGCTCTGTCAGATTAAACTTGCTTGTCTCTTCCCTCAACTCATCACCTTCGTAGAAACGTCTAAAATGGTTCGTGTTGTTTGTAATCTCCATTAGTGAGTCCATCAAGCACATCTCATCCAGCATGTCCTCGCTACTGGGAGACACTCATTAAAGAGATGGCTCATACGAAGTCATTAATACTTCGGCACTAGAAGGGTCTGCACTAGAGGTGGTGGGAAAAATCACCTGGGAATGATTTCTAAAACACAGGTTCCTGGGCATTACCCCAGACTTACTCAAATAGAATCTGCAGGAGTAAGACCCACCCAAGCTTATATTTCTTATGACTCTGCTTGCTTTCCAGTGCTATATTCTGTAGCTCCCATCCAGGATCCAGTGGGCACTGAGTCATTGATTAGTAGGCTGCCCCTAACCATCCATATGATCAGGCCATGCCCCTCCGCATCTCCTCCACAGCAGGTCGTTTCTGATTTTCTGCCAGTGCGCGTGCTCTGACATCTGCCTAAAAGCCCTCCCCATGCTTCCACCTGTGCAGCTTCCACCCATCTAGATAAATACCTGCTCAGAATTTACTTTCTTTAAAGGATGTTTCTAAACAAATCCTTATAGTTGTCTTAATTGGTTGTGGGATCATAGCACTTGGATATGTGGTCACTTTTTGTTTGGAATTTTTCAGAAATATGTAATAGTATATAGAAAATAGCAGTCCTATATTTAGAATTATTTTTAATCAAAGTTTATATTAAATTGCAATATTTATTTTGGTAATTTAAACAAAAGTATTACTTGGAAACAGAATATTGTACGTCCAGATTTCCATACTTATTTTGAAAATACCTAATTTTTATTACTACAGAAATTGATGTATGAAGGTAAAACCTCTGGGGAATTGTAAAAAAAAAAAGAAAAAGAGTACTGAACCGGAATCTGTCTTTGGATAGACCAGAAATGACTATGAGAAAGCAGCACTAAGCTACCAGGAAAACTAGCCCACCTGTGACAGCCCCACAAGGACACGGTGGCGTATCCTCAGCAACTGAAGCCTGCTGTCACTAATAGCATTAGAAAGTTTAGTGTGCTGTCCTGACACCGGTTTTTCCTTTTGGTCCAGGGTGGTAAATCACGTGAAAAAGTGGTGAAGCTTTTGGCCTCCCACCTCCGGAAGAGATTTTGGAGAAATTGAAAAAGCAAGTTGAAAAGAAATAAAAGCAAGAAACGAAAAGTACATCCTTGAGAAACTTCTTTTTATTGCTAATGATGGAAAGACTGTTAAAATACCCTTAAATACATAGAATGTGTAAATATATTTAATAAGAACAGGACTCAGAAAAGAAGTATGAAGATTAAAAGTACTGGACATGGAACTTAGGTTCTCAAATCCCTGATCCCAAACAGCTCGGGACATGTTACTCTGTTTTCACAGAATTACAGAGTACAGAACTGGAAAGGATATTTAGGATGAACTGATTCAGCCCCTTTCATTTTGTGATGAGGCTTCTGACTTCAGAAGTTGAGAATATTCACGATCACTTGGTGCAAGCTGGCAGCTAGAACTTAGATCCTTTGGCTTCTAGCTGAATGCAGTTTATCTGTAAATTAAAATGGTAATATTTCCACAGCAATTACTGGAATTCTGGGGACTGCTTTCTAATCCAGTTTAAAAGTGACAGAGGAAACCTGTCACACTGCTTCATAGTGTCACTTTATATTTTAAAATGCTTATGTAAATGGCTTCGCTGGTATCTTAGCTGGTCAAGAATCCACCTACAATGCAGGAGACCCTGGTTCAATTCCTGGGTCAGGAAGATCCACTGGAGAAGGGATAGGCTACCTACTCCAGTATTCTTGGGCTTCCCTGGTGGCTCAGCTGGTAAAGAATCCACCTGCAATGCAGGAGACCTGGGTTCGATCCCTGGGTTGGGAAGATCCCCTGGAGAAGGGAACAGCTACCCACTCCAGTATTTTGGCCGGGAGAATTCCATGGGGTTGCAAAGAGTCCGTGTGCTGCGGTTCATGGGGTCGCAGAGTTGTACATGACTGAGCGACTGAACTGAACTGAACTGAAAGACTCACTTTAGGAGGCAGTACTTTTCTGGGCTTCAGGCCGCCAGCATCCCCTTCTTACAGATTCTGGACATTGAGTTAGGTAGTTCCTTAACCATAAGGTAGAATAGAATGTTAGAACCCCTCATGGGCCCCCACTTCAGTCTTAATGCCTGTGACTAGAGACAAAGTTCATAAGGCTAGATTTTCAGTTTACATCCAACAGGTGGCGCCATAACACAACAGCAGAAACCCACACACAGTTTAAAGAAGGGAATGGATTCTCAATTCCTTCTGAAATGAGTACTCTTATGAACCCACTCCAGTACTCTTGCCTGGAAAATCCCATGGACGAAGGAGCCTGGTAGGCTACAGTCCATGGGGTCGCTAAGAGTCGGACATGACTGAGCGACTTCACTTTCACTTTTCACTTTCACACATTGGAGAAGGAAATGGCAACCCACTCCAGTGTTCTTGCCTGGAGAATCCCAGGGATGGCAGAGCCTGGTGGGCTGCCGTCTATGGGGTCGCACAGAGTCGGACACGACTGAAGCGACTTAGCAGCAGCAGCAGCAGCAGCATGAATCCCTTTCTGTTGTGCCTGACTACCAATATCAGAATCTCTGGTCCTTCTTGTCTGATCTCCTCAGAGACATTCCTTAGACTTAATCCCCTCACATTCTGCGTTTAGCACAGACCAGAGTGTGGCATTAACCAGGGCCGGCTGAGTACTCGAGAGTATGGGTCAGCACTATGGTGGAGCCAGCAAGGTCCCAAGTGCCTCCCTTAACTTTGCAGCTTTCAGATATCCCATCTAGTCACTGTCTTTGAAAACAGAATTGGGCTGGACAACTGACAAGGAATTAAAAGGATGCCAGTTTATTAACTGGAGTGAAGAACACACCTGCCAAATAGACTGTAGTGGGATCCTCTAGTGAATACCTTCTGTCCCTCTGGGAAATCTCTTCAGAGCCTTAGGTTTCCCCAGACATACCTGAGGAATTGGAGCACTGTGGAGAATAAGGGAGCAAGTCAAGTCCACAGAACCCCAAGCCTTTAGTCCGATTCTAGAACTGTGATGCCAGGACAGTTGCTGCTGGTCACGTGTGGGTCCTGAGCACCTGAAATGTGGCTAATCAAATCTAAAAAGCATCCAGAAATAAAGGTCCTATTGGAAACAACAGAGGAGGCTGAAAATATGACATGGAGTTTAGAGGGCAGGATAAAAAGTGAGCAAAGAAAGGGAAATGACAGATCCAGAAGTCAGACACAGGAAAACCAACACATAGCAGGAGAAGAGAACCGAAGAAATGGAACTAAGATTTGAAGATACAAGCAGAATATTGGAGAAATGAGATAATTTTACAGAATGAAGGTGTCCCAGGTGACAGTGATCAGCAATGAAACACAACCCAGTAAAGTTCTCTGAAGGTACAAAAGCCTGTGGCCATCTAGATAAAAAGTCAAAGTCACAGGGAGGAAGAGATAACATACCTGCAAACTCACATGTTGCTGATGGGAATGTAAATTTCTACAGTTCTTTAGGAAATACAGCATTTATTAAAATGAAATAATACAAGTTTTTTAACCCAACAGTTCTATTTTTGAGACCACCCCAACAGAACACACAAAAGCCTCAGAGGATATATGGACAAAAGCAACATGGCATAGTTAGTAGAGGCAAAAAAGGAAACCGAAGTGTCTACCTATTGGAGAATGGTCATATAATCAATGGTATAACCATACCATACCATGTCATATTATTAAAATTGTCATTAATTTTTAATCTATGGCTACTTACCTGGAGTGATGGCTGTTATAATCTGTTGTATGAACAAAGAATAATACACACGTGTGGATTTATATATATATATATATAAAACCTGTTTAATAAAAGGAAAAACACATAAACCAAATTTATGTGGGCCTGGTAAAAGAGACTGAAGCATTTACAACAGGGCAGAATCACTGGTTAGGTGATTATTCATTTGTCTAGTTTTACTTTTTATAGTATTATTTTGTATAGACACAAAACATATTAATGAAGGAAACTTTAAAAAGAGAAACACTCGAAAAAAGCTCTGGACTTTAGCAGTTAGAGCAGTTTCATTTACCTCTTTCAGACAAAGAGGCTGGAGATCCTTTAGTGAGTTAAAAGCACAGTATAAAAAAACCAGAGATCATCATCACATCGTCCCCTGAAGGCATCTCAGGAGAAGTCACTGAAACCCGGAGAAAACCTAACTGGTAATTAATACATGGGCTCTCCATACCCCCTGGGGCCAAGAGTGAAAACAACTGAATTGGCCCATGAGTACACAGAGACACTGGAGATCTGTGAGCTGCACTTTGTGTACTCATGTCGGCCCAGAGTTACCCACTCTACTTCTGGAGGCACAAACCTGATGCTGACTGGGCACTGAGTCTGTGCCCCTCCCCACCCCCGTTGATGTTTATTTTGCACAAATGCTTTCACTAATCCTTCGAGGGGATGATCAAATCACTTTTGATGAGGAACAGCTTGTCCTCATTAACCCCCTCCCATGCCATCCCATAAATCTTAAAATCTAAGGAGTGTTATCCACAGCTCATCCCATTTTCCAGTCTGACAGCTGCTGCTGCTGCTGCTGCTGCTGCTGCTGCTAAGTCGCTTCAGTCGTGTCCGACTCTGTGCGACCCCATAGACGGTAGCCCATCAGGCTCCCCCGTCCCTAGGATTCTCCAGGCAAGAACACTGGAGTGGGTTGCCATTTCCTTCTCCAATGCATGAAAGTGAGAAGTAAAAGTGAAGTCGCTCAGTCGTGTCCGACTCTTAGCAACCCCATGGACTGCAGCCTAGCAGGCTCCTCCATCCATGGGATTTTCCAGGCAAGAGTACTGGAGTGGGGTGCCATTGCCTTCTCCGAGTCTGACAGCACTGATAACGAACTACTCAAATAAGCATAAGTCTCTGGCACATGCAGCCTCAGCAGTGTTACCAGCTGCTGAGGTCACTTCTTCAACCCTGGTATATTCTCTACAGACAGCAGTCCAACTGTCTGAGACCAGTGCAGCTAGCATGGCCCTCCCCTGCCATCTCCACAGCTCATGGGATCTCTGCTACCATCCCTATTTTCCCCAAGAGCTGGTCTCAGTTGCCGGGGACCAGCCCCGGTGGATCCAGGGATATTCAAAGCGGGGACAGAGCGGGCGAGATAGTAGTGAGAAGTAAAAGTGAAGTCGCTCAGTCGTGTCCGACTCTTAGCGACTCCATGGACTGCAGCCTAGCAGGCTCCTCCATCCATGGGATTTTCCAGGCAAGAGTACTGGAGTGGGGTGCAATTGCCTTCTCCGTATAATTCACTACAGTTTTGTAAAAAAAACATTGAAACGAATACTTAAGGTATATATGTTTTATGGGATACTAACTATATCTCAATTTAAAATACTTTCTAAAAGGAGAAAATACTGAATAAACAGAGCAAATGAAAACCAATGCCAAGGCTTTAATGCTCCCTAAGTAACTCAGCTACACTGAATATTCAGCTAAGTCTGAGAAATGCTTTAATGATTCTGGTATTATTTGGTTCTCTGGGGGAAACATATTCCAGTGGGCCATTTCAGAGTTGGATTCCTCAGCACCCATGGCAGGAGACAACCCTGGTAATTCTAGTTTTTTGCAAAGATCTTCTTGTTAAAAAGAAAACAAAAAAGGTGGAGCAGGCTTAATGATTACCTGTGAATTCTCAGTTTGCTTAGAGACCTGACACCGAGCAAGACACCATCTTCGTGTCTTCATTGGACAGACTGATTTTTAATATAGGACAAGTGATATTGGAGTGATGAGAAACCCAGTGAGTCTTAATGGTAATTTTCTTCAAAATGATAATCCTTGTTATCTCCATCATCCAATCTGCTTGACTAAATTGCTAGTGGCAAACATGCTGCTGCTGCTAAGTTGCTTCAGTTGTGTCGAACTCTCTGTGACCCCATAGACT
>SJXQ01008296.1:507549-589020 GCA_006408695.1 Aepyceros melampus | reverse complement strand
CAAGCGTGTTAATTTCCTTTATTGGGAAAGTCATCTTGCAGCTTGGGAAACAGTGTCTAATGCATCCTTTCAAATATTTTACTACCAATAATTCCACCACCATCCTCATCCCCACCAGCACCACAAGGAATACCATCAACTCCATCATCAGTCACTATCATTATGGTTGTTACCCATCATTAGTTATTCATCATAAGGCATAATCAACTAGGTTTAAAAGTTTATTTTAAAAGGTTTTAAAATCATATTGTAATATTTTATTAAAGCAAGCTATATATTTTCAGTGAAGGAATGTTAATTTACAAGGAATGCTAAACCTGTCACCCTGCTGCTACTGCACCCATAGATGAACAGTGTTAGAGTGGCAGGAGGTTGAGGGGTATAAGAAGGTAGACATAAAAACTCTTCACTCATATATTCTCATTCTGTAGAGAAATATGTGGAAAAGATTATATACTTTTCAAGAATATAGTCAGTCATATATCATATATATCATGTATGAAAATGTTGCTAATGCATATTTTATTTGTTATTTATGCACACTCTTATTTATTTTGGGGATTTTAGAGTGTGCTAGCTTTTATGACTTTTGACAAAGTTTCTGTAATTACCCTGCTGCTGCTGCTGCTAAGTCGCTTCCATCATGTCTGACTCTGTGCGACCCCATAGACGGCAGCCCACCAGGCTCCCTCGTCCCTGGGATTCTCCAGGCAAGAATAGTGGAGTGGGTTGCCATTTCCTTCTCCAATGTATGAAAGTGAAAAATGAAAGTGAGGTCGCTCAGTCGTGTCCGATTCTTTGCGACCCCATGGACAGCAGCCCACCAGGCTCTTCCGTCCATGAGATTTTCCAGGCAAGAGTTCTGGAGTGGGGTGCCGTTGCCTTCTCCGTGTAATTGCCCTAGGGATTTGTAAATTAAAAAAAAATTATTGGAGTATAGTTGATTTACAGTGTTGTATTGACTTCTGATGTAAAGTAAGTCAGTTATGCATATAAACATATATCTAGTCTTATTTGAATTTTTTCCCATATAGGTCATTATGGAGTATTGAGTAGAGTTTCCTGTGTTAAACACTAGGTCCTTATTATCTATCTTATATGTAGCAATGTGTATATGTCACCCTGCTTATTTAACTTATATGCAGAGTACATCATGAGAAAAGCTGGGCTGGAGGAAGCAGAAGCTGGAATCAAGATTGCCGGGAGGAATATCAATCACCTCAGATACACAAATGACACCTCCCTTATGGCAGAAAGTGAAGAGGAGCTAAAGAGCCTACTGATGAAAGTGAAAGAGGAGAGTGAAAAAGTTGGCTTAAAGTTCAACATGCAGAAAACTAAGATCATGGCATCTGGTCCCATCACTTCATGGCAAATAGATGGGGGAAACAGTGGAAACAGTGGCTGACTATTTTTCTGGGCTCCAAAATCACTGCAGATGGTGATTGCAGCCATGAAATTAAAAGACGCTTACTCCTTGGAAGAAAAGTTATGAGCAACCTAGATAGCATATTGAAAAGTAGAGACATTACTTTGCCAACAAAGGTCCGTCTAGTCAAGGCTATGGTTTTTCCTGTGGTCATGTATGGATGTGAGAGTTGGACGGTGAAGAAAGCTGAGCGCCGAAGAATTGATCCTTTTGAACTGTGGTGTTGGAGAAGACTCTTGAGAGTCCCTTGGACTGCAAGGAGATCCAACCAGTCCATTCTGAAGGAGATCAATCCTGGGTGTTCTTTGGAAGGACTGATGTTGAAGCTGAAACTCCAATACTTCAGCCACGTGATGCGAAGAGCTGACTCCTTTGAAAAGATCCTGAATTTGGGAAAGATTGAAGGCGAGAGGAGAAGGGGATGACAGATGATGAGATGGTTGAATGGCATCACCGACTCAATGGACATGAGTTTGGGTGAACTTTGGGAGTTGGTGATGGACAGGGAGGCCTGGTGTGCTGCGGTTCATGGGATCACAAAGAGTTGGACACGACTGAGCAACTGAACTGAACTGAGTGTGTATATGTCAATTCCAGTCTACCAATTTATACCTTCTCCACCACCCCCGATAACCATTTTGTTTTCTATATCTGTAACTTTATTTCTGTTTTATAGATAAGTTCATTTGTACTCTTTTTTAAGATTCCACATATGAGTGATAATGTTATTTATACTTCTCTGTCTGACTTACTTAGCTTAGTATGATAATCTCTAGTCTATCCATGTTGCTGCAAATGGTACTAATTAATTCTTTTTAATGACTAAGTAATATTCCATTGTATATATGTACCACATCTTTTTTATCCATTCCTCTATCAATGGATATTTGTGTTGCTTCTATGTCCTGGCTATTGTAAATAGTGCTACAATGAACACTGGAGTGCATGTATCTTTTCAAATTATGGTTTTCTTCAGATGTATGCTCAAAAGTGGGATTGTTGGGCAATATGGTTACTCTATTTTTAGTTTTTTTAAGGAACCCCATACTATTTTCCATAGTGGTTGCACCAATTTACAGTCCCATCAACAGTGTAGAATGGTACCCTTGTCTCCATACCATCTCCAGCATTTATTGTTTGTAGATTTTTTTTTTTTGATGATGGCCATTCTGCCTGTACAAGGAAGTGGAAACTCACTCCAATATTCTTGCTGGGAGAATCCCATGGACAGAGGAGCCTGACAGGTTACAGTCCATCGGGGTTGCAGAGTCAGACATGACTGAAGTGACTTAGCATGCACACATGCAACAGCATGTTAGACATTGAAGAAGAAAAGATTAATGAAAGAGCAACTATTAAACTAAACCACACAGAAAAAAAAAAAAAAACCAAACAACCTCAGTAACATGTAGAACAATTTCAAGTGGTCTAAACAACTGTGTCATTAGGGTCCAGGAAGGAAGAGAATAAACAAAAAATATTTGAAGATGCAATGGTGAAAACATACTATACTTTGTGGGTGGACATAGAGATAATCAAAGAAGAACAAAATGTTGATAATTGTTGAGCTGGGTGTTGGGTATATGAATGTTTAGACAACTCTTCTCTTTACTCTGTATATGTTAAATTTTTTTAATTTAAAAGGTTATAATTAAAGAGATAATTGATTTAAGGGTAAAAGCAAACATTTTAAAACTTCTGAAGAAAAATGAAAATTTTCATGATGTTGGTATAGGCTAAGGGATTTTAGAATAAGCACAAAGGTGTCCACCATAAAAGACCAAAAATGACAACTAGGCTTAAGAATGAAAACTTCTATTCTTGGAAATAGACTATTGAAGAAGTGAAAAGACAAGACACAGAGAGGGGAAGATGTTCAATATCAAAAGGCTTGTATTCAGGTCATATAAGAACTTATAATTCACTAGGTCTCTTCCAAAGTCCCATCCCCCAGAGGCAGAAGCACACAGCTGGCTGTTCACACCCAGAGCAAAGGATGGCTAGGGAATGGCTGTGTCAAGGTATGGATGGAGTGCTTGTGGAGTGGGACAGAAGAAGAGGTGTGAGGTGGATGGGGCAAGCTGTGACTGTGGACTGGAGCTTCTTTAAGTATTGAGTACTGGCAGAAACCAGTACTCAAAGCAGAAACCTCAAATTTGCATCTTTAACAAGTTTCCAGGTGATGCTCTATCCCAGAGCTCAGTTGTTTATTAACAATTTTGTGAGTAAGAAAGCCATTTTTCATGATGGCAGTGGTCATAGTGGCAGCTGTGGGTCAGATCTAACGTGAAGTTACTTAGGAGATAGCCTCAGTTCAGTTCAGTTCAGTTCAGTCGCTCATGTCCGACTCTTTGTGACCCCATGAATAGCAGCATGCCAGGCCTCCCTGTCCATCACCAACTCCTGGAGTTCACTCAGACTCATGTCCATTGAGTCCGTGATGCCATCCAGCCATCTCATCCTCTCTCGTCCCCTTCTCCTCCTGCCCCCAATCCCTCCCAGCATCAGGGTCTTTTCCAATGAGTCAACTCTTCGCATGAGGTGGCCAAAGTACTGGAGTTTCAGCTTCAGCATCATTCCTTCCAAAGAAATCCCAGGGCTGATCTCCTTCAGAATGGACTGGTTGGATCTCCTTGCAGTCCAAGGGACTCTCAAGAGTTTCTTCAACATCACAGTTTAAAAGCATCAGTTCTTCTGCACTAAGCTTTCTTCACAGTCCAACTCTCACATCCATACATGACCACTGGAAAAACCAGAGCCTTGACTAGACGGACCTTTGTTGGCAAAGTACTGTCTCTGCTTTTCAATATGCTATCTAAGTTGGTCATAAGTTTTCTTTCAAAGAGTGAGTGTCTTTTAATTTCATGGCTGCAGTCACCATCTTCAGTGATTTTGGAGTCCCCCCAAAATAAAGTCTGACCTTGTTTCCACTGTTTCCCCATCTATTTCCCATGAAGTGATGGGGCCAGATGCCATGATCTTCGTTTTCTGAATGTTGAGCTTCAAGCCAACTTTTTCACTCTCCACTTTCACTCTCATCAAGAGGCTTTTAGTTCCTCCTCACTTTCTGTCATAAAGTGGTGTCATCTGCATATCTGAGATGATTGATATATCTCCTGGCAATCTTGATTCCAGCTTGTGCTTCTTCCAGCCCAGCCTTTCTCATGATGTACTCTGCATATAAGTTCAATAAGCAGGCAGGGTGACAATATACAGCCTTGACGTACTCCTTTTCCTATTTGGAACCAGTCTGTTTTTCCATGTCCAATTCTTCTTTTTTTCTTCCTTTTTTAATTTTACAATACTCTATTGGTTTTGCCATACATTGACATGAATCTGCCACAGGCGTACATGAGTTCCCAACCCTGAACCCCCCTCCCACCACCCTCCACATATCATCTCTCTGGGTCATCCCAATGCACCAGCCCCAAGCATCCTATAACTTGTTGTTTCCTGACCTGCATATAGGTTTCTCAAGAGGCAGGGCAGGTGGTCTGGTATTCCGATCTCTTTCAGAATTTTCCACAGTTTATTGTGATCCACACAGTCAAAGGCTTTGGCATAGTCAATAAAGCAGAAGTAGATGTTTTTCTGGAACTCTCTTGCCTTTTTGATGATCCAGCTGTTGTTGGCAATTTGATCTCTGGTTCCTCTGCCTTTTCTAAAACCTTGAACATCTGGAGTCAATGGTTCACATATTGCTGAAGCCTGGCTTGGAGAATTTGGAGCATTATTTTACTAGCGTGTGAGATGAGTGCAATTGTGCGGTAGTTTGAACATTCTTTGGCATTGCCTTTCTTTGGGATTGGAATGAAAACTGACCTTTTCCAGTCCCGTGGCCACTGCTGAGTTTTCCAAATTTGCTGGCATATTGAGTTCAGCACTTTCACAGCATCATCCTTTAGGATTTGAAATAGCTCAACTGGAATTCCATCACCTCCACTAGCTTTGTTCATAGTGATGCTTTCTAAAGCCCACTTGACTTCACATTCCAGGATGTCTGGCTCTAGGTGAGTGGTCACACCATCGTGATTATCTGGGACGTGAAGATATTTTTTGGTACAGTTCTTCTATGTATTCTTGCCACCTCTTCTCAATATCTTCTGCTTCTGTTAGGTCCATACCATTGCTGTCCTTTATTGAGCGCATTTTTGCATGAAATGTTCCCTTGGTGTCTCTAGTTTTCTTGAAGAGATCTCTAGTCTTTTCCATTTTAATGTTTTCCTCTATTTATTTGCATTGATCGCTGAGGAAAGCTTTTTTATCTCTTCTTGCTATTCTTTGGAACTCTGCATTCAGATGGGTATATCTTTCCTTTTCTCCTTTGCTTTTCACTTCTCTTCTTTTCACAGCTATTTGTAAGGCCTCCTCAGATAGCCATTTTGCTTTTTTGCATTTCTTTTCCATGGGGATGGTCTTGATCCCTGTCTCCTGTACAATGTCATGAACCTCTGTCCATAGTTCATCAGGCACTCTATCTATCAGATCTAGTCCCTTAAATCTATTTCTCACTTCCACTGTATACTCATAAGGGATTTGATTTAGGTCATACCTAATGATCTAGTGGTTTTCCCTACTTTCTTCAATTTAAGTCTGAATTTTGCAATAAGGAGTTCATGATCTGAGCCGTAGTCAGATCCTGTCTTGTTTTTGTGGACTGTATAAAGCTTCTCCACATTTGGCTGCAAATAATATAATCAATCGATTACAGTGTTGACCATCTGGTGATGTCCATGTGTAGAGTCTCTTGTGTTGTCAGAAGTGGGTGTTTGCTATGACCAGTGCATTTTCTTGGCAAAACTCTATTAGTTTTTGCCCTGCTTCATTCCACATTCCAAGGCCAAATTTGCCTGTTACTCCAGGTGTTTCTTGACTTCCTACTTTTGCATTCCAGTCCCCTATAATGAAAAGGACATGTTTTTTGGATGTTATTTCTAAAAGGTCTTGTAGGTGTTCATAGACCCATTCAACTTCAGCTTCTTCAGCATTACTGGTTGGGGTATAGACNGCCTGTTACTCCAGGTGTTTCTTGACTTCCTACTTTTGCATTCCAGTCCCCTATAATGAAAAGGACATGTTTTTTGGATGTTATTTCTAAAAGGTCTTGTAGGTGTTCATAGACCCATTCAACTTCAGCTTCTTCAGCATTACTGGTTGGGGTATAGACTTGGATTACAGTGATAATGAATGGTTTGCCTTGGAAATGAACAGAGATCATTCTGTTGTTTTTGAGATTGCATCCAAGTACTGCATTTCAGACTCTTGTTGACCATGATGGCTACTCCATTTCTTCTAAGGGATTCCTGCCCGCAGTGGTAGATATAATGGTCATCTGAGTTAAATTCCTTTTCTTAAGTCATTAATTAAACTGTAAGCAAGTTATTCCCTATTCACTGCCTTTCTGCTTGAGAAAACTGGAGTCATGTCCATTTCTGATAATAAAAAACTGATTGATACAAGAGAATACCAGAATTAGCTAGAAATAACAAGAAGTATCTATCAATCTTATGCATCATATCAGGCTGCTAAGTCTAAAACGCATCCTTGATATTGGAATAAAGCAAGAGGAGTGGGGAGAAACTTTGTCTCAAGGTCACTGGATTTACTGGCTGAGGTAGGTGGTAGATCTCTGAGTTAATTAAGCAGGGGAAGAGAGTTGTAACAGCATGTAATCTGGTGACCAGTCATCCTGGTTTTTTGGAACAGAAGCATTTCCCATGGTGGAGGCTTCCAGAGTTAAAACTGGTGAAGTGTCTGGTGAACTGCTGAGCTGGTCACTCTAGTGTAAACTTTCTTTAGTTATAAAAAGAAGTTGCTGATAAATGTGAAGAAATTAGGGAAGATGAAAGGTGAGAGTCTGAGGAACTGATTGTAGGAGATATTTGAGATTGGAAGAGCACAATTAGGGCAGGGTTAATTGCTGTTCAGAGGGAACAACAGCATAAAGCAAAGGGCAAGATGACAGAGCCAAGAGTGGGAGTTACAGAGTCACTTAGACTTGGGTTTGAGTTCCCAAGTCTTTGTTTATCAGTGTGTGACCTTGAGCAATTTACTACATCAAATTCCACAGTGAAATGGGGAAAACAGTGGTACTTAACTATTGTGAATTATAATTGAAATAAGGCATACAAAACATTTAGAAGAGCTGTGCGGCTCAGCGTAGATGTCCCCAAACATGGTAGTCGGTGGCATTATTATTATGACTAAAAAGTCATATAAAAGGACCAGGTAGAAGTTCTTGGGCAGAAAAAAGTAGGGAGAAATCAAAGAAAATAGACGAAGAAGTCTAGATGAGAAAGCTCTAAATATTACTTCTTGGTGACTCTCAATTTCATTGCTCTCTGCTTTGGTACTCCCAAGGGCAAATATGGCTTCCCAGGTGAAGCCAGTGATAAAGAACCCAGCTACCAATGCAGGAGACCTAAAAGACATGGGTTCCATAGCAGGGCTTGGAAGATTCCCTGGAGGAGGGCATGGCAACCCATTTCAGTATTCTTGCCATGGACAAAGGAGCCCAGTAGGCTATGCTCCATAGGGTCACATCCAGTTGGACACCAGTGAATCATCTTAGCACACACCCATGCAAGCATAAATAAGTAGGAACTGGGTTGAGCAATGTTTTTTACACAGAAGGTAATTAAACAGTGAATGACTCTAAAATTCAATGATGAAAGTTTAATTTTTAATTGAAAGGTAGTTGATTTACAATATTCTATTACTTTCAGACATATAACAAAGTTATTCAGTATTTTTATAGTTAATACACTTACTTTTTTTTCTCTTTCTTTGTGGTCACTTTAAAAAAATTAATTTTATTTATTTTAATTGGAGGCTAATTACTTTACAATATTGTATTGGTTCTGCCATACATCAACATGAATCTGCCATGGGTGTACATGTGTTCCTCATCCTGAACCCCCTTCCACCTCCCTCCCCATACCATCCCTCCAGGTCATCCCAGTGCACCACCCCCAAGTATCCTGTATTGAACCTGGACTGACGACTCATTTCTTACATGATATTATACATATTTCCATGACATTCCTCCAAATCTCCCACCCTTTCCCTCTCCCACAGAGTCCAAAAGACTGTTCTATACAACTGTGTCTCTTTTGCTGTCTCGCATACAGGGTTATTGTTACCATCTTTCTAAATCCCACATATATGCGTTAGTATACTGTATTGATGTTTTTCTTTCTGGCTTACTTCACTCTGTATAATTGGCTCCAGTTTCATCCACCTCATTAGAACTGATTCAAATGTATTCTTTTTAATGGCTGAGTAATACTCCATTGTGTATATGTACCACAACTTTCTTATCCATTCATCTGCTGATGGACATCTAGGTTGCTTCCAAGTCACCATAAACTAATTGGTTTATTTCCCTGTGCTGTACCACACATCCTTATTCCTTCTTTATTTTATATGTAATAGTTGTGAGCTTAATCCCCTGGCTGTCATGTCCACCTCCCATCCCAGTAGCCACTGTTGGTTCTCTGATTCTATGAAATTTTAAAACATATATTAAGTTACAATTAAGAGAATAGAATTTGCCAAAGGGTCAGAATAGAGAAAATTGCTTCTCAATGAGAGAAAAGATGAACTTAACATCAGTCAGTAGTTCAGTCGCTCAATCATGTCTGACTCTTGGTGACCCCATGGACTGCAGCATGCTAGGCTTCCCTGTCCAGCAACAACTCAGCGACAACAACAAAGCTTGCTCAAACTCATGTCCATCAAGTCAGTGATGCCATCCAATCATCTCATCCTCTGTCGTCCCCTTCTCCTCCTGCCTTCAATCTCTCCCAGCATCAGAATCTGTTCCAAGGAGTCGGTTCTTCACATCAGGTGGCCAAAGTACTGGAGTTTCAGCTTCAGCATCAGTCCTTCCAATGAATATTCAGAACTGATTTCTTTGAGCATTGACTGGTTTGATCTCCTTGCAGTTCAAGGGAATATCAAGAGTCTTCTCCAACACCCAGTTCAAAAGCATGAATTTTTTGGTGCTCAGCTTTCTTCATAGTCCAGCTCTCACATCCATACATGACCACTGGAAAACCCATAGCTTTGACTAGTGGACCTTTGTTGGCAAAGTAATGTCTTTGGTTTTTAATATGCTGTCTAGGTTGGTCATAGCTTTTCTTCCAAGGAGAAAGCATCTTTTAATTTCATGGTTGTAGTCACCATCTGAAGCAATGTTGGAGCTCCCCACCCTTTAAATAAAATCTGTTACTGTTTCCATTGTTTCCTCATCGATTTGCCATGAAGTGATGGGACCGGTTGCCATGATCTCAGTTTTTTGAATGTTGAGTTTTAAGCCAGCCTTTTCACTCTCCTATTTCACTTTCATCGAAGCTCTTTAGTTCTTCACTTTCTGCCATAAGATTGGTGTCTCCTGCATATCTGAGGTTATTGATATTTCTCCTGGCAATCTTGATTCTAGCTTGTGCTTCATCCAACTTAACATCAGTTGGCTTCAAACAGAAGTGGGAGGAGACAGAAGGTGGGAAGGAAGAGGGAAGGAGGCAAGAGCAGTCACCCAGTCATGCAGAGAAGGGACTGTTTCCAAACCTAAGTGGGTGAGCATTTGGAGTGCTCCCCTCTGGGATTCATAAAAAGTTATTTCTAAAACTGAGAAAGAATCATAACATTTGTATCAAAAGGGCTTTTCCCTCAGAGTTCTCTGGATGGCCACCTTCACCTCATTATTCCTCAAGCTGTAGATGAGGGGGTTCAACATGGGGATCACTGTGGTGTAGAACACGGAGGCCACGTTCTCCTGGGCCAGGGAGCTGGCCGTGGAGGGTTTCAAGTACATGAAGGCGGTCGTTACATAGAAAATCCCCACGGCTGCAAAGTGGGAGCTGCATGTGCTGAAGGCTTTGGCCCTTCCCTCTGTGGTGCTGATGCGGAGGATACTGGACAGGATGAAGGCATAGGAAATTAGGACTGATGAACTGGTGACTATGAAGTTGAATACAGCAAAAATGAAGACTGTCATTTCAACATGGTAGGTGCTAGAGCAGGTTAGTTTCATGAGGGGGAGGATTTCACAGAAGTAATAACTGATGAGGTGTTCACAATAGGACTGTTTCAAATGAGGCCAGTCTCTATAGTTGAACCAATGAATCCTATGGCATAGACCGCAGCCACCAGCAGAGAGCAGACTCGATGAGACATGATGATGTTGTAAAGCAGAGGTCTGCAGATGGCAACATAGCGGTCATAGGCCATCACTGTCAGCATGTAACACTCAGCAATGACAAACACCAGGAACAAGTAGAGCTGCGACATGCACCCTGCATAGGAGATGGTGTTCTTCTCTGACACAAAATTCATCAGCATCTTAGGGGTAATGACAGAGGAGTAACAGAGATCCACAAAGGACAGGTTGCTGAGGAAATAGTACATGGGGGTGTGAAGGTGGGCATTCAGACAAATCAGTGTTATCACGCCCAGGTTCCCTATCATGGTGACCAAGTAGATTCCAAGGAAGAGGAAGAAAAGTGGGAGCTGAAGCTCTGGCCGATCTGTCAGACCTTGAAGAATGAACTCTGTCACTGTAGAGTGATTTTCTATAGCCATTCTCCTCTGGCTGGGAGCCCTGTGGGAATGTGAGAGAAAAACTACCTGAAAGGCTGCCTCTTGCACTGCTTGGTGAAGGTAGTTTTGAGCATTTGGGACCAGCAGAGAGATCCTGATATCCTTCCTGATGAATCTTCCCTCATTCTGCTGTTTATTTTGGGAGGAAGACCAGATCCTGAATATTTCAAAGCTCATAGAAATGAGAAGAAAAATGGTGCAAGATCTAGAACTTTTACTGTATTCATGTCTCCGAAATATCCTAGAGCAGTGGGTCTTAAAGTCTAGACCTTGTACCAGCAAGCATTGCTTGCATCACCTGAAAACATTGGAGATGTAGATTCTCTGGCCTCACCCCAGACCTCCCAAGTCAGGAACTCTGGGATGGGGTCCACTGATCTGTGTGCCATACTGTCTCCAGGTGAGACTGATGCAGGTTCAAGTCTGAGAACCTCAATCCTGTAGATAACAAGCAGTAGCATTCATATTTTGTAGTTGGAGATGTGTTTTGCTTCTGAAATGAAACTTCCCTATCGTTATGGGAGTCCTAAATATTCACCAATTGTGAACAGACGAAAGCTTGTCTCAAATAGATTTAGTGTCAGGGTGATATGGTAGTTACAACAGTATCATTGAGTTACAAGCCAGTTTCTGTATCTGAAATATGAAATTAGTGATACCAATTCCTAAGGTGGTGGTAAAAATAATATTGGATAATACATAGTTAGGAAATATTTTTCAAAAAGCCAGTTCCATAAAAATGTGATGTGTCATTAGGTATCTGGAATTCTTTGTGGTCTATAGAGATTCTCATTTAATCCATCTGTGCTAAGGCCTCAGTCCTGGCACTTAGCATAATCTAGAGCAAGGAACCTCAGCCTCCGGGATCTAATGCCTGATGATATGAGGTGGACTTGATGTAATAATATTAAAGTACACAATAAAAGTAATGTCCTCGAATCCTCCTCAAACCATCCCCCTGCTGCCCAGGTCCGTGGAAAAATTGTCTTCCACAGAACCATTCCCTGATATCAAAAAGATTGGGGACCACAGGTCGAGAGTAGGGCTCAATAGCTACTCTTACTATTGTTGTTTTTATTTTGAGATCATAATATAAAGCCATTATCTCCTTATTGACAAAGTACTCACATCATACACATGGCTATAAGAAGCATGGATCATCATTGCTATATATATCCCTTTTCTGAAATAAATATTTCTTAAGCTAAAACCCTAAATTTGCACTATTTTCTTTGCTCCCTTTTACAGTTCCTAACTTTTATGTAATGGTAGTCAAAAGTCAATCTCATTAACTCCTCCCACAAGTTTTGTGTATAAGGAAAAATATGTCTAGAGCTGAATTTTCATTCCTATGTTCATATGGAGGAAACTGAAATGCCAGACAGAAGTGATTTTCCTGAGGCTTCCTAATTATCAAGGACTTGCACCTGAAACTGCTTTCTTCTGATCATGAGCTCTTCCCTTGGCCCAAGCATGTAACCTAATAAACCTGCACACCTAGAGCTCTAAGCAATGATGTGGTTGAACATGCTTTATCCTGGTGTGTTATATTGTGTATAGCTAATAAAAAGAAGAATATTGCATTATTTTCCTATTTTCTAGGAAACTTAGCCTTTAAAAGCTAATTTACAAGCACAAAACTTGTTATGAAACTTTGGACTTCTGACTACCAGTCTATTTTATTTTCAGTAAACTATGTTGCTTTGCTGTAGGTTGTCTTGGGTGCAGCACTTTGTTACTATTTAGTAAACTTAATCTATTGAATTTCTGGACACAAATAACACATTTTATTAACAATTTCAGATTTTTAAATAAATTATATGTGCATTGTAAGAAATCAGAAACACTAAGAAGCAAAAATACGATGCTATTTTCCTGCTCCTTGGAGACTAACAACAGTCTAGACTGTCTTTACATCTTATCAGTGTATATATACTTACGTGTGTATCGACATATAGTATTTAAAAAATTTTGTAACCTATGTTTGCTTCATAATAATTAATATCAGAAATAGCTACAATTTTTTGAATATTATTTCCATTTATTACAAAGGAGAAAAAGTAGGTAGCAACAATAGATTGAAAATATCTTACATATCACCTTCTATTCAATTTCTACCTCTTGATACGTGGAAAAATCCACCTGGAATATACCATTACCATAAATCAAAGGACTTTACAGAGCAGTACAAAGTGAACATCATTTACTTAGTGCAGTGCTGATGGGAAAACCCTAGAGAGCACTGAGAATTATTTTCTTCCACAATCGTTTAATAACATAAAACAGGAAAACATGACCCCATATGTGATATCAGTCCCTACAATTATTACCTCCAGTTCTAGCAGACCATCACAGGCTCAGGATTACTGCCCATAAGAAAACAACACACAAAGAAAAAATACTCAGAGATGAAGTAAACATATGGTTGAAAATCTCCTGCATTATAAACAAGAGTTCATGGAAGATATATGTTCTCTGTACAATTGCTTTAAATCATAATTAAGTACTTGTACTGAGGAAAAAAGTGGATCAGTCTCCCAGAAATTACAGAGGATGCCTAATTTCAAAGGTCAGAAAATAAATATCAGGGAGTGAGAGGACCCTATAGATTTATATCTAAGTTTACTCAAAGGGATCAACACTGTCATGAAAAATAGATCTGTGGGGATTTATTTTGGCTTGGATCCCTCCAAGTCTTGGGAGACTTGGAGTTCAGCTTATTTATATAAGTATGGTCACAGCTTCTCCTCGGATGCAGTCACTTCAGAGACTGCAGACCTGAGTTAAGGAGCAATTAGAGTCTTGGTTTACCCCTTTGCTGTGAGTCGTGTTTTTTGTCTCCCAGGTGTGTTAATTTTCCTTTTACTGGTAGAGTCACTTTGCTGTTTGGGAAAATATAGTCTAATGCCCTCCTTTAAAATATTTTACAGTCAATAACTGTATCAACATCGTCATTGTTGTCATTACCATCAACACTACCGCAATCACCACCAACACCACCTTTGGTCATTACCATTAACATGGTCATCAGTCACTACCATTATGGTTATTACTCATCATTAGCTAGTCACTATTAGGCATTATCAACTAGGCTTAAAATGTTTATTCTAAAGGATTCAAAAATAAAAAACAAACTGTATACTTTCCATAAAGGAATATGAATTTATAAGGAGTGCTAAATCTGTCACCCTATTGCTACAACTGTAGACCAACAGTGGTAGAATGGCAGGACATTCAGGGGCATAAGAAGGTAGACAAAAGAAGTCTTCACTCATATATTCTCATTCTTAAGGGAAACACATTTATAAGGCTATGCAGTTGTCAAGAATATATTCAGCAATATATCATTGATGAAAATGTTATGAAGATTAGCTAATGAAGATTTTTAAGCTAAAATTTATCTTCTGAGATAATTGTAGATTCATATGTAGGTATAAGAAATAATATAGAGAGAGCTTGTGTACCTTATGCAGTTTCCCTCAATGGGAATATTTTGCAAAATTATAGTACAGTATCACATATAGGATTCTTTTTTTTTTTTTAAATATAGGATTCTGCATGTTTTGACAGACAATATACTGACTTATTAAGCTTTCCCTATTTTTATTTATACTCATTTCTGTATGTATACATTTACTTTGATGCAAATTTATCACATGCACAGATTTGAGTATCCATCACTACAGTTCATATAAATACACAGCACCTTCATTTTCTAATTTTAAAACAGTACTTTGATTTCTTATTATCCTCCAAAGATATTAGTTATTTTTTTGATGTTTTCAAATTTTTTATTTTTTCTCTTTTTTAATATAAATTTATTTATTTTAATTGGAGGTTAATTACTTTCTCACTAATTTAATCATACTTTTTTGTGTTTTACTCCATTACAACTACTATTCTTTTGTTGCTCAAAATTTTCTGTCTTTGGCCTGTGAAATTCTCTTTATTTTGTCTCTTGAGTCTTTTGGATATGATGCTATTAGTCTCCAATGTTAAATATTGTCTGATATGACAAGGTGGTCTGATGTCCTCTCATATATTCCATTCTTCAGACCAGAAACCAATACTTTCTTCAAGATATTTGTATTCTTTTAGAGGTGAAATAGTGTTTCAAGGCTACAAACTAAGTTTTAAAACAGGGGCTCTTTGTTTCTGGGTTAGTAATTGTTTCTAGGTCTTTCAAAAAGAACTAAAAAATTTGTACTACATGGTTTTTAATAATTTTATAAGGATTTGTTATGATATTCTTCACCATTTTTATTAGGTGTGAAGTTTCTTTTTAATATGTCACTTCAGATATCTAAATTAATATCTATTTAATGCTATGAAAAGTTCCTTGAATTATATTTTTTACTTTTTCTTTGGTTTTGTCCTTGTGGCTCCTGCTCACCATAGACTAAATCTTCTTGGCCTGGTATCTACGTTTGATGTTTCCCATAAGTTTCTTCATTTTTTTCTTTTCTTCATTCCCTTCTTTCATGTTCTGTTTTTCCTAAAGTATTATCTGTTGTATTTATTTGCTTTTCTATTACTTTTAATTTCTTAAATTATTTTTTCTTTCATTTCTAAGAATTTCTTGAATTATTGTATCATTCCTGAATTGTCCTAATTCTGGATTTTGTTGCTCTTTCGTTCCCTGAATCAGTTTCAAAATGTGTCTTAGGTCATTTTGATCGAGTGTATTGTATTCATTCACTTGAGGGGACTTGATTTGGATTGTTCTCTCCATTAGTCACACACCATATGCAATTAATAACTAGACAACATATATAGAATAATTGTTTTTAGACACTGGACACCAGGTAATGCTGACTTATGACCTAAGATAGAAGAGGAACAGATGAGGTGAACCCTCTGTCCACTTGGACTCTTGGTCTGGCGATCCTTTTGAGATCATGGCCCAAAGAAGGTATATGGCAACAAAGCACAGCATTTCTGGTAAACTAAGGGGAGACCAATGTTGGGAGGCTGAAGTAGCTGGAATGGCAAGTAAAGCATGAAAAGCCACAGAGAAAGAAATCTAGAAATCTCCATTTAGATATCTTTGTGTCTGAGCTTTGTCTAGGGTGTGCATTTGTAAGATAAAACTCCACAAAGCTGGACAAGGAAGAAATAGCAAGAAAAGTTAAGCTAAGTAATTGATTATCAAAGCTACACAAGTCTGTGGGATGGTTGCCTACCAACCACCCAGTAAGGAATGCTCCATGGAAACCTACCTGTAGCATTTCCCAGAGAGCCAAGAAATTTGTGTCTTAGAATCAGTTCTGAATTAGTTCTTGAATAAATGCTGCACTAACAAAACCCATTAGATACAGTCTCAAAAACAGTAAGACAATCTGCACAAAGTTTAACTGACTGCCAAATATAAGCTTCAAGACACTGTGAAAAACAAAAAACAATTAAGACATTCAACAAATCTCCAGCATTCTGTCAAAAATTAGATATTCTGATAAGTGTAAAAATGTATAAGAAAAGCAAGAGACTTTTTTGATCACAATGTGGTAAGATTAGTTGTCAACTACAGGAAAAAAAACTGTTAAAATACAAACATATGGAGACTAAACAACATGCTTTTGAATAACCAACAAATCACAGATGAAATCAAAAAAGAAATCAAAATATGATAGAAACAAATGAAAATGAAAACACAACAACCCAAAACCTATGGGATTCAGTAAAAGCAGAGCATAGCAATACAAGCTTACCTCAAGAAACAAGAGAAAAATCAAATAAATGACCTAAGTTTACACCTAAAGCAACTAGAAAAAGAAGAAATGAAGAACCCCAGGGTTATTAGAAGGAAAGAAATCATAAAACTTAGGACAGAAATAAATTAAAAAGAAACGAAGACTATAGCAAAAATAAACAAAACTAAAAGCTGGTTCTTCAAGAATATAAATAAAATAGACAAACTATTAGCCAGAATCATCAAGAAAAAAAGGGAGAAGAATCAAATCAACAGAATTAGAAATGAAAATGGAGGAATCACAACAGACAACACAGAAATAACTTTTTATTTCATAAGAGACTACTATAAGCAACTACATGCCAATAAAATGAACAACTTGGAAAAAATGGATGAATTCTTCCATTCCATTCCGTTCAGTTGCTCAGTCGTGTCCGATTCTTTGCGACCCCATGAATCGCAGCACGCCAAGCCTCCCTGTCCATCACCAACTCCTGGAGTTCACTCAGACTCACGTCCATTGAGTCTGTGATGCCATCCAGCCATCTCATCCTCTCTCGTCCCCTTCTCCTCCTGTCCCCAATCCCTCCCAGCATCAGAGTCTTTTCCAATGAGTCAACTCTTCGCATGAGGTGGCCAAAGTACTGGAGCTTCAGTTTGAGCATCATTCCTTCCAAAGAAATCCCAGGGTTGATCTCCTTCAGAATGGACTGGTTGGATCTCCTTGAGACCCCAACAGTCGTCCCCTTCTCCTCCTGCCCCCAATCCCTCCCAGCATCAGGGTCTTTTCCAATGAGTCAACTCTTCGCATGAGGTGGCCAAAGTACTGGAGCTTCAGCTTTAGCATCATTCCTTCCAAAGAAATCCCAGGGTTGATCTCCTTCAGAATGGACTGGTTGGATCTCCTTGTAGTCCAAGGGACTCTCAAGAGTCTTCAACACCACAGTTCAAAAGCATCAATTCTTTGGCGCTCAGCCTTCTTCACAGTCCAACTCTCACATCCATACATGACCACAGGAAAAACCATAGCCTTGACTAGATGGACCTTAGTCAGCAAAATAATGTCTCTGCTTTTGAATATACTATCTAGGTTGGTCATAACTTTTCTACCAAGGAGTAAGAGTCTTTTAATTTCACAGTGAGCTCCCTCTCTCCGAGGAAATGCTGTTCTGAGACCATCAAAATATATGATATTTTTTGGAAAATTACTCACTTTTATACAGTGATATACATCTCGCAAAGCACTGTCAAACATACCAGCTTATTGAATTCTCATGAAAAGCCTGCAAGTTGGGCAGACCAGGGTTAATATTCTGTTTTATAGGAGAGTTTGGTAAGCCAGCTGTTAGATGGCCTTAATGATCCCCAATCATCATTTATGCCTTCGTTTAATCCTCAGCCCTTGAATGTGGGCTGGGCCTAGTGACTTTTTCCTAAAAACAGAACATGGCAAAGGTGACAGCATGTCACTCTGTGATAAGGTTAGAAATGACTACAATTTCCGTCTTATGAGCAGATTCTCTCTATTGCTTTTCTACTTGCCTGCTTGAATGAAGCAAAGTGTCATGGCTGGGAAGGCCCATGTGACAAGGAACTAAATCCTACCAACAGCCACTTGAGCTTGCAAGTGGATCCTTCTCCAATTAAACCTAGAGACAATTACAGCCCAACCAACTCCTTGCTTGCAGCTCATGGGAGACTTTGAAGCACAGAAGCCAGCTAAGCCAGGCCAGATCTCTGACCCATAGAAACTACGAGAAAATAAATGTATATTGTTGCAAGTCACTTTGTGGCAATGTGTTATACAGCAATAGAAAACTAATACCAATGGTAGTCTGAGGCTGAACGTAACCTGTTTGCACAAATAGTGAAATATGGCCACAATTCTGTGATACACCTGCCATACATAGCTGAGTTCTAGGTCCCCTCCGCTTGCATTTGGACAGGCCTGTGATTGCTTCCATCCACAGAGTTCACTCGAAGTGATGTTATTTGACTTCTAAGACAGGGATATAAATACATCTTACTTATATCTTTACTTATTTATTATTGTTCTTTTTAATGAATCAAAGTTATACATTTTGTTGAATGTTTATATCTTTATTGAATTATAGTTCACAGGATATACCATTATATTCAAGAATTTTAACTTTTGTGGTTCTAAAGATTTGCAAGTTACTCTGAAGGTCAGTGACATGTAAATATTTATTGTTTTATTGGGCACATACAGTTTTGATGTTCGGTTAATAAAACATTCACTTTTGAAGTGAGCTAATTGATAAAACATTCACATCTGAAGCCCTGAGGTGCTGTTAAAGAAGTCCTACAACCCTGAGGCTGTCATGCTGTTAGGAAGCCCAAGCCACTTGGAGAGGCTTCATGTAGGTGCTCAGGATCACAGTCATAACTGAGCCTACTTATCCAAGCCCAAGCACCAGGCAAGTAAGTGAAGAAGATTCCGATGATTCCAGCCTCAGACATTCAAATCTTCTTAACTGAGTCCCTGAACATTGTGAAGCAGAGACAATTCATGCTCACTATGCACTTTTAAAATTCTTAACCGTGGGATTTCTGAGCATAATGAAATGCTCAGAAAAGTTGTCTTATTCTACTGCTCTTTGGAGGAGTTTGTTGCACTCTAAGAGTTGGAACATTGCCCAGTGCCACATGCACAGCTTGTAAGAAGCAGAGTTGGAATTGAGATCCAAGTTTTTTCATTCTCACTTCAGCATCCTTTCCGCCATTCCAGATGTTGCCTTTCTATCTAGGGTGTTTATATTTCCTTTTACTTGTTAGGAGAGAACCTCTAGTACAGTGGTGGTCAACTTTGGCAGCATGCTGGAACCACTATGAAAGTACTGATTTCTGGTTCCCACCACCAAAGATGCTGACTCTTTGGTTTTGTGTGCAGCCAAAGCATCAGGATTTCTATAAAAATTCCTAGCTGATTCTAATATACAGCCATGTTTGAGACCCACTACTCTATACATGCTTATCCCTGCCAAAGGTCACACTTGGTAAAGATCAAATCAATTCTCAATGATCCATCCTAGTGAAATGAAGCAGAGTCATAGAGAATCCAAAAGAGCAGATTATTTTAAAATCATAGTTCTATTAAATATAGATTATGTGTGTGTGTGTGTGTGTGTGTGTGTGTATGAAAGTACACATGAACACCACTGTGTATGTGATTATTTCAGAGGAAGAACATAAACTTTCCAACTTGTGTATGCCAGGCAGCATGTGAAGCACCAGGAGTTACAATAGTGCTAAGCCCTAATATATTTGCAGTAAAGAAACTTACCCTCCAGTAATAAGAGAAAGAAGAGCAGAGCCTTGGAACCCAAGAAACCCTAGATTTTGGGAGTATTATTATCCCACCTAATAGGATAATCACATAATAGGACTCATCACTGAGGAAAGTCATGATAAGTATAGAACTGTGAAGTCACATTGAAACATAAGTGCTGAGCACAGTTTATTTAGTAGCTACATGATTTGCTTCTGGATGCTAGCCTCACAGCATTCAAAAATCAAAATTGTGCATATGCCAGATAAAATGATAAATATTTACAAGTCATAGAACTTCAGGGTAACTTGCAAATCTTTAGAATGATAAAAGTTAAAATTCTTGAATATGAGGGTCTGTCCTGTGAACTCTAATTCAATAAAGATATAAACATTCAATAAAATATACAACTTTGATTCATTAAAGAGAGTAATAATAAATAAGTAAAGATACAAACAGTGGTATAGGAGCATACAAGAAACAATTGCTTTTTCTGTGATTTGTTTAAACCAAGAAAGGTTAAGAAACTTGACTTGAAGGAGAAATTATCTAGGCTGTGTGTATGTGTTAAAGAGTCTACATATATAATTATCTTATGTACAAGCTACATATTAAATGCTATAAAATTATAGACAACAATATTATATTATAGTAATCAAACTTGTCTCTAGATCTTAATTATTGCCATTAAAAATGTAATTATGTAATATAATAGAGGTGATAACTAGCACTACAGTGGCAATCATATTATAACATATAAATATATCAATCAACATGTATACCTTGAATTTATACAATGTTTAATGTCAAATGTATTAAAAGTTAATTAAACTTAAAAGCTTTGTAAAACAAATGAAACCACAAAGAAAATGAAAAGACAACCCATAGGATGGGAGAAAATATTTGCAAATGAAGTGATTGACAAGGGATTAATCTCCAAAATATGCAAACACTTCATGCAGCTCAGTGTAAAAAAATGAACCAAAAAATGGGCCAAAGATCTAAATAGGCATTTATTCAAAGAAGACAGATGGCTAAACAGCACAAGAAAATATGCTCATCATCATTAGTTATTAGAGAAACACAAATCAAAACTACAATGTGGTATCACTTCACATTGATTGGAATGGCTATCATCAAAAAGTACACAAACAATAAATGCTGGAGAGGGTTTGGAGAAAAAGGAAATCTTCTACACTGTTGGTGGGAATTTAATTGGTACAGCCACTATGGAGAACAGTATGGAAGTTCCTTAAAAATTAATAATAGAGCTACCATATGATCTAGCAAACTCACTCCTGGGCATATATTCAGAGAAAACCATAATTTGAAAAGCTACATGCACCCCAATGTTTGTTGCAGTACTATTTACAATCTCTAGGAGGACATGGAAGCACCAACATGCCCATCAACAGATGAATGGATAAAGAAGATGTGGTACATACACACAATGGAATACTACTCAGCCATAAAAAGGATGAAATAATGCCATTTGCAGCAATATGGCTGGACCTAAAGATTGTCATATTGAGTGGTTGTAAGTCAGAGAAAGACAAATATGTGATGTTGCATATATGTGGAATCTAAACAATGGTACAAATGAACTTACTTACAAAATAGAAATAGGATCACAGATGTAGAAAACAAATTTACAGTTGCCAAGGGGTAAGACAATGGCACCCCACTCCAGTACTTTTGCCTGGAAAATCCCATGGACGGAGGAGCCTGGTAGGCTGCAGTCCATGGGGTCGCTAGAGTTGGGCACGACTGAGCGACTTCACTTTGACTTTTCACTTTGATGCATTGGAGAAGGAAATGGCAACCCACTCCAGTGTTCTTGCCTGGAGAATCCCAGGGACGGGGGAGCCTGATGGGCTGCCATCTATGGGGTCGCACAGAGTTGGACACGACTGAAGCGACTTAGCAGCAGCAAGGGGTAAGAGGGAGATGGATAAACTGGGAGACTGGGATTGACCTATACATACTATTATATATAAAGTAGATAACTAATGAGAACCTACTGTATAGCACAGGGAACTCTACTTAATACTCTGTAATAGCCTAAATGGGAAAAGAATCTAAATGAGAGTGAGTATATGTCCGTGTATAACCGATTCAGTTCGCTGTACAGCAGAAAACCAATACAACATTGTAAATCAACTATATTCTAATAAAAATTAACAAAAGACAAAAGAAAACTATGCTGCATTAGCTGAGACATGACTGAACAAAATCAGGTTCTAATTCTAAATACATTTGCATCCCTCGCAACATAGCCCTGTGATAAAGAGCAGGTTCTCTTTTTAGCGCACACCACCTGTGTGTGTGCTGATAGAATACATTAATTCTGTTTTTATCCTGTTCTGACTCTACAGGTATGTGTGTTGCCCTGACTGACTGCCCATTAAATTAGATTCTGTCATTTACAGCATGCTTTTGCCTGGTGTTAGCCTTAAATTGTGTCCAAGAATCATTCTACTTTGCCGTCCTAAGAGCTTTCACTTCTTTACGAGTTTTGAAAAAGCACCATGTTTTCTCATTTCCTATTTCAAAGTTCATACTGAAGAAATGGTACACAATAAACCTCACTGTACTGCTTGGGTGAGTCTTCATAGAAGAGGTATTTTTTCAGCTGGCCCTGAAGGAAGCCTGTTGGAAACTCTGAAGTACTAAATACACTCAGTACAAAGCCTTCAGAAAGTCTGTAAAACTGGTGACATTAAAACACAAAACAACACTGCAAGATATGTCCAAAAAAGCTTAAATATTTGGCAAGTGCTTGGTATAGATAGCTGATACTGGTTTAGAACAGGAAGATTCTTCCTTGACAAGGAGTAGACTGAAGTAGGTGGAGCTCAGCAGGCACTGAACTTGTGGACATGTACACAGATGTACAGACGTGTACATCTGTGTACATACGTGGAAAGATGGGGTAGCAGGAGAAGTAAAGGAAAAACAGGATGTAAGAGGGAATACATCATTGTCTGCCCTCACAGAGAGGGGGGCTCGTCCAGCATGTGTTGGTGGCTTATTATCACCACCTTGGAGTAAATTCATATAATTTAGTAATTTAAAAGATTTAATAATCCATTAACATCTACTCCAAAGGTGACTGCAGTATTCTGCTTTTGGTGCCTGCTACTTTCATTTCTATTCTTTAGTTCCTCTCCCATGAGCTTGCCACATATCTGCATTTTCACAAGACAGTGGGTGTTTTTGGTGAGCGGACTGGCAAATGAAGACAAAGGGAACAAGTTGGTATTTCCGGTAATGACTTGCGGTTTCACCATTAAGCAGAGAAGAGATGCTATGATGTGTTGTGGTCTTTTAGCTTTCTATCTATGCTAAGTTCATTTCCCATGTTCTAGGCACTTTCTTGGGCAGCTCTGCAGCAATCAAATTAAGGGGGCTATCACTGTGATAATTAAATGCTTTCAATTGTTAATGCTTGATGTTGCACCTCCTTCCATGGTAGTACACAATGCAAGAGGTGGAAATGCCCTGGAAGCTGGAATTACCCTGCTCTCAGTGATAGGTAAGAACATGCTTCATAATATTTATGTAAAACAAAAGTCATTTGTGAAGCAAGCGAAGCCTAAATGCTTCCATCTGTGCATATACCATAAATAACTAAATATATGGAAAATTTGATAAAGGTGTTGGGGAGCAGGATAAGGCGACTATTTGATTTTACTTTAAGTTTATAGAGACAATTTCTAAAAGATTTTTCTCCCTTGAAGATCCTGTTCACATGTTCTCAGAGGTTGGAAAAAAATATGTGGGTGGGTAGATCCCAAGGCATTTGCTTAGGGCTGGTTCAGATAACCTACTCTGCAGATCTTTATGTGATGAGAGCGAATCATCACTTTAATACACCGCTGATCAATGGAAGGAAATTGTAGAACAGTAAGTATGATATAACTGTTAAAAGAGATGAAAAGAAAACTGCATGCATGGATAGATGGATGTGTAGACATCTCTCTCTAACCATCTATCTACCTATCATTTGTCTATCTACCCATGCAAAGGAAAGATCTGGAAGGCTACACACCTAACCATTAATCATGGTTAATTCAGGGAAGGGAATTTGGTAGGGATGGAGTGAGAACAATGAAGACGGATGACACATTTTACTTATGTACTTCTGTTTTGTTTAAATCGTTTGCAATTAATTACTTCTGAAGTTTAAATATGCCTCATAAAGACAAGATAACAAGTAAATAAATCACCAGCTGGGATCCAAAATATAAAAGTGAGTTGTTTAAAATGACAGCATAATATTTTTTAGCAGTGACAAATTAACTGCTTTGATCTCAGTATGATGCGTTTATAAGAGCTTATGGGGAAAAATGATAAATATTTAGCTATAACAATTTTTTCAGTGGCAAATATCTTGTTCCTTGGAAATGAATTGAAAAGAATAAGAGGTAAAGTATGAGGATGAAAGTGCCACAAAATAGGAAGTCCTGGGATTGAGCTGTAACTTTCATGTAAAGGTGCATCTGAGGCAATACAAACAGAACAATGACAACAAAACTACATGTTTGGATGACAGTGACTGCATTACTTTGTGCGTGTGTGAGTTCTCAGTCATGTCTGGCTCTTTGTGACCCAAAGGACTATAGCCCACCAGGATCCTCTGTCCGCTGGATTGTCCAGGCAAGAATACTGGAGTGGGTTGCCATTCCCTTCTCCAGGGCACTACTTGTAAATTCAATTTAATAGACTTGTGATTATGTAGTGTTATGGACTCAATTGTGGCCCCCATCCCCCAAAATCTGTATATTGAAGCCCTAACCTCCACTGTAACTGTATTTGGAGGTAGGTCTTTTAATGGGAGGGAGAAGGTGATGGCAGCCCACTCCAGTACATACTCTTGCCTGGAAAATCCCACGGACCGAGGAGCCTGGTGGGCTGCAGTCC
This sequence comes from Aepyceros melampus, assembly GCA_006408695.1. Taxonomy (NCBI): domain Eukaryota; kingdom Metazoa; phylum Chordata; class Mammalia; order Artiodactyla; family Bovidae; genus Aepyceros; species Aepyceros melampus. Next base: position 564,087 of record SJXQ01008296.1, on the reverse strand, counting down.
ATGGAGTCGCGAAGAGTCAGACACGACTGAGCGACTTCCCTTTCATGCTTCGCTTGCATGCATTGGAAAAGGAAATGGCAACCCACTCCAGTGTTCTTGCCTGGAGAATCCCAAGGACGGAGGAACCTGGTGGGCTGCCGTCTATGGCATCACGCAGAGTCAGACATGACTGAAGTGACTTAGCAGCAGCAGCAGCCTTTAATAAGATAATTAAGGTTAAATGAGGTCATAAGGGCAGGGTCCTAATCCAATAGGACTGATGTCTTTATAAGAAGAGGGAGAAACTCCAGGAATGTTCGTGCACAGAGAAAGGCCAGTGGGAAGGTGGCCATCTATAAGCCAGGAAGAAAGGTCTCACCAGAAGCCAATCTTGCTGGCAATTGATTGTGGACTTTCCAGCCTCCAGAACTGTGAGAAAATAAATTTCTACTGTTTAAGCCACCCAGTCTATGGTATCCTATTATGGCAGGCCAAGCTAATACATTTACCTTACCATATGCAATTTGTGCGAGAGTAGAATAATGATGACAGAAATGAACAATACTAGGACTCTGCCGTCTAGGATCAAAGCACAGTAATACATGATTAAGAGCATGATTCTGGAGCAAGACTGTACTGTGTGACCGTGAGCAAGTTACTTAACCTTTCTGATACTCTATTTCCAGTCTGTAAATTGAAGATAATAATAGTATGTAGGTTATAGTATTATGAGGTTAAATGCTTACTATTTGTAAAGAACCTAGAACAATGTCTGGAACACAATAAAAACAACCTAAGTATTTGTTAAACAAATAGATGAGTATTGTCCATTGGAAAAGAGGATATAAGATCAGAAATATGAAGAATAACTTAAAATAGTAATGAGTTATTTATAATTTTCATTTAACACCTCAGATAAACTTAAGCATTCTCTATAAAGATTATGAAGTGCCTCTATTAATGTAAATCCAAATTATGATGCTAAAAAGATGAAATTAATAGTAATATACCAGTGTTGCTTTATTAATTGTGCCAAGTATACTATATTTCTGTAAGATGTTAATAATAGGGGACATTGACTATGAGATATACAAGAACTCTTTGTGCTATTTTTTCAATAATTATAGGTAAGTCTGAAACTATTCTTAAAAATTAAGTTTAGAAAAGAAGATAAACTAAGGAATAATTATTTACTTTAGTGAAATATTGACCATTAAATAATAAAATTTAGGAGTCTAGCAATAGTAATGTTTCATTCAAACCTATCTGTTTTACAGAGGATGGTTGATTTCAGTTTCCTTTACAACTATCTAATTTTCAAGATCAAATTCACATGTGAATCAAAAGGACTAGAAAAAGGGGCATTAATCTAGAAGGTGGGATAAATAATGTTTCACTGAGTTCTGCCTCAAACTGGAGTATGCCTCGTTCACATCACAGTGATGTCTGGGCATCAGTTTCCCAACATTTTGAATTCTAAACCTTTCGGTATCTACTTCACAAACCAAGGCAGCTCCAGGAAGCAGACTCTAACCTAGGGAGCAGCCATCCAGGCCTAGAGCAAAACTCCTGTGTGCAGCTGGTGTGCCAATTTTTGAGCACGTGCAAGTGGGTTATGAAACAACTGGAGAACACACACTTTAGAGTCAGAATTCAGGGGTAGGTTTTCATAGTGTATACTAGTCAACAGATCAGCCATTCAGGTTTATACAGGAGTAACTAATGAACCAACCCTGACACTAAAATATTTACATAAAGCTTGCAAGGAGCAATGACATTATAAATAAGTACACGTGCTAAGAGCATGTTATTAACAGATAAATTTTGATGCAGAGAAAGAGGGGGCTGGAAATGTCCTACAGAGGCAAGGGAGAAAGAAAGTTATGAACTAAGGCAAGAATATTTCAAGCCAAAGAGAAGAAAGCATAAAAAGTTTAAAAGAGCGGACACCATCACATCATCAGCCTGATGCCAACTGATGTTGAAGAAATGCCATCACAGATATACTCTGATGAGATAATGCACAGTCCTGGCTCTGAAGGCCACCTGTTGAAAAAGCAGGAATAATGACACCTGTTCAATCAATACATCTGGTGAGAAATTCAATTGTCCCAGAAGTCCTTTTCTATTTCACTACTAGTTTAAATTGTTATTCATGTTGTCAAGTTTACTGTTAAAGTTGCATTATTTTCCTTTAGTGAATTACTCTCATAACACATTTATATGTATTCAGTGATTACATGTAAAAGAAAATAATGATTTGTGGGCTATGATTTCTCTTTTGCCTAAAGAACTCATATTCTCATCTTAGCAAATTATAAAACCCATGAAAGCCCCCACATCCTTCATGTCCTCCATGTTGTTTGATTAGATGTGATTGCACACAAATGTGCAGTGAAGTTTATTTTTCTTTTAACCATTTTAAAAGCATTGATTTAGACAGAATTCAAGAAAATGGACAGCTACTGTATTGGCTTTGGTCTTGATATAATTTAAAATATTTGTGCTTAAAATATTGAAAACTAACAGCACTCCTAATTGTTCTAACACTATTAACGATTTTGAATCAGTCTTTTTGGACAGACATATATAAGCAGAATATTTACATTCTAGAAAACAATGATGTATTCTAGGTAGAGTAAAAGAGATTCCCTTCTGCTTATTTTCTGTCTAGAAGCATGTTTTATCAAGCAGAAGCCTGGACAGAAGTAGTGAGATTTTTGTGTTTTTTTTTTTTTTTTTAGTGAAGAGAAAACTCTTCTGAACCAAAGCAACTTAGGCAACAATTGTTCTTTACAACTCTAGCTCTCATGAGGTAAACAGTGTGTCTAACAACCAATAACATGTCCTGAAGCTGCAAATATGTCCTGTCTATATGTATATGCAATCAGCTTATTATGTTTGATCTATATATACATGTAATCAGCTAAATAAAACTTTGCACTTCAGGACTTTCTTGGTGGTCCAATGGTAAAGACAGTGCTTCCTCCACAGGAGGCGCAAGTTCAGTCCCTGATAGGGGTACAAAGATCTCACACTAGACCAATTTCTAACCATTATATTCTAGCTTAAGGTCACCACATTTGTACAACATCAGGAGACTTTATTCACATTTTACTCCACGTATAACTCTATAATGAAGTGAATTGTGCCCTCTTTCCCTCTTTGAATTGTACAGCATAGTTTCCCTGCTATAGTTCATAAAATCTATGAAATGAAAAATGTATATCAATAAATCTTATTACTAAATTCTTCCTCTCACTTTTAGCAAAATCAGACTTTCAAAGACCATAGTATAATATTTTGCAAAGAGAGATCTTGTCTTAGATGTTTTATTTTGTTTTCCTTTTCCTTCTAGCATTCCCTTCTTTGGGACAAAGAGTCTTCCCCCAAAGAGGAAGTGGGGTCTTCCCCCACTTCCAGCAATTTTGGTGATGATATCAATCTCCAGTGATTACCGTGATGGAATGGCATCCAGGCCTGACCAATTATGGCATGTATTGCCTGGAAGACAGTGATTGGTCCAAGGGTCAGCACGTGATCCCAGCAGGGCCAATCATAGTTCTTCCATGAGGTTTGATATGTGGATATAGTGCTCTAAAAATGTATTTCTGGAGAAGTTGGCAGCAATTTCCTCTATTAGAGGGAAATCAACTATGTAAAATTAGAGCAAGAGGTAAAAGCCAAGTAGAGAAAAGAAAAGTAAAGGGATGAGAAACAGGAAAATATTTCTGAGGACATCTACTTGAGTCCTTGGATTTACCTCTAATCTCCCAGTTATGTTTGAAAATTACTTATTCTGTGTGCAAATAACTTGATTACCAGAACTCATGATTACAAGTTTTCCATTCCTCTCAGGAGACTATTCTGAGTCTGGTCAACTTAAAGCCATATAATTCTACGTCCTCGCTCAGAAATAGAAACAGAAAAAAATTATTTAAAACACTGGTGTTATTAATTCACTTGATCCAAGGTATTAAGGCAATGTTTCCAGAAATAGTTAAGGTTACTAATGCTATATAGCAGATATAGTGAGTGAAATTTTAAAAATACCTTCTTCATTATAAAACTTTTTGAAAGAGCACAATTTTTTTTTGGAATAAGATAAGGGCCACTTATATCACTACCATCAAGTATTACCAAATCTTCACATGTTTTCACACTAAGAAAGTGGAATTAATTTTCCCTTTTACGTGCTATAGATTCTTTCCCATATTAAGTGCACAGAGGAAAAGTCAAGATATGAGCATTAATTCTCATCCAAATTCTGTCAGTAATTTATGTCCCCACTTAAAAATCCCCAAAATAAAATCAAATCATACTTCTTAGGATGACTGTGGGAGTCAAGTGATATATACATATAAATCAAGTACCATGACCAGAATTTAACCAACGGGATGGAAGCTGTCTAATAAATGGTAGTTGTTTTATAACCAAGGAGACTAAGGCATAGAGTGCAAAGAAAGCAAATAAAAGTCTTTAAAAAAAAAAGAGTTTTGATTCTAAATGCCATGTTCCAATCTCCTTCTCTGCCCTTCCAGCTAAGCAGTCTGCAAAAAGCTTCTTCACACCTTCTTCTATTTGATTTTTATAACAACCTTAAGAGGTTTATGCAGAAAATTGCTCTTTATCTCTGTGGGGAAGTGAATTTTGATGGATGAGTTTTAATGGCTGTTTAAGCTAATTGAAAAGATTGGCCAGCATCACAACTCCAACAAGAGAAGCTGAGTAGAGAGACAAAGAATAACACCCACGTGAACGGAGAAGCCAGAGAATACGAGGCTGATGGCACTACGCAGAACATACGCATCCAATAATGGCTTGCAAAAGCTGAGTCTAAGCTCATGCTCACCTGATACTCATAGGCAGCTCCCTTATTTTTCATTTTTTTCTTACTTAGTTACTTGTCCAAAAGCCTGGAAAGAGGTTCCAGAAGGACATAAAGAAAGAATTTCCATATTCCCTCAATCCTCTCAGGAGGCAAAGTTGCTGCTATTACTATTACTATTTTAAATAAGGTAACATTTAATACAATTGGTAACATTCAGAATTCCTGCTGCTGCTGCTAAGTCACTTCAGTCCTATCCGACTGTGCGACCCCATAGATGGCAGCCCACCAGGCTCCCCTGCCCCTGGGATTCTCCAGGCAAGAACACTGGAGTGGGTTGTCATTTCTTTCTCCAATGCATGAAAGTGAAAAGTGAAAGTGAAGTCGCTCAGTCGTGTCCAACTCTTAGTGACCCCATGGACTGCAGCCTACCAGGCTTCTCTGTCCATGGGATTTTCCAGGCAAGAGTACTGGAGTGGGTCAGAATTCCTAATTTGTACAAAACACTATGAAAGTTACTTAAGCTCTAATTCTTTCAACAATCTTTCTCTGGCAACAGAGAAGCCCCAGATCACCCAGCTGGAATTCTCTTTTCTTCTTCCTCTTACTCTTTTTTATTTCTTCCTCCCTCCCTCCTTGTCTCTCTGCCTCTCTCTCTTACACACGCACATACACACACACACCACACACTCACACTCACAGAGGCATTTATTTATTTTGCATTGCTGCAGAATGACAACTCTATAACTACCACAAGTTCTGTCTCAAAGTAAAACAGTTACCTTAAAGTTTTGTATTCTTTTCCAAACAGAATATCCTCAATTTGCTGTACACCAGAAACTAACAAAACATTGTAAATCAAATATACTTTAATAAAAAAAAATATTTGGGCAGCTTCAAAACACTCAAGCCAATGGTTACAAGGGAAAAGACATATTTGGGAAAGTTGTGGTGAGTTTACCTTCCATCTTGAACTCTCCATCCACCTAACAGTTTCAATCATCATTCCTAAATATGCATAGATCATTTATTTAGAAAGTATTCACTGAGTATACATGAAAATCCTACAGGCACCATTAACCTATTGGTAAGTAAAAAATTAAAATCCTTTGTGATGGATCAAATTGCAGAGTTCTCTTTCACTGACTATATTAAGATGAAAGAGGGAAGTTATTAACCTGCTGAAGAGTTCAGTAAAGTTCAACTTCATATTATCAAATTCCATTATCTTTTTTTATCCCATTGGTTTGCCCCAGATGGTTAAAGCATACTATGGTTTGAAGAATTCATCAAGTAGACTTGAAATCCACGTGTATTATTACTCTGACATATACAGTTTTTAAGGAGAAGAGAAGGAACTCCCTAGAGTTCAGCAGCATTGTGGCCCCAGGACTCTACCTCAGAGACATTTCTTCACATTGTCTATTTTCCTTAGATAAGTGGAGTCAAAGACCATACGTTGTTGTGGCAGAGGCTGTGTTGGTATGGTGAAAAGATTCAAGAACTGACCCTCAGGAGATCTGGATTTTAAAACTGCCAAGTCATTCACTAGCTGGATGACAACAGTGAGCCTCAGTTTTCTTAATAGTAAAATAACAGATTGCATGATTGGATGATTTTGAAGGTCTATTTCAGATAGAAGACATGAATCATTACAGTTTTCAGAACTTTTAAACTACTTCTGATGTCTACCTAAAGAATGAGTAGTCTCATTTATCTGTTAATTTATTTACTTAATTATTCATGCATTCATTGCTAGCATACTGCAGTTAATATCATGAACAGGGCTTGGTATCTCTACTTACTAGATAAATGACCATGAACAATTAACTTACTAACTTCTTTGTGACCCTGTTTCCTCATTTCTCAATGAAAATAATTTTACCTTCATCATAAGGCTATTGGAAGGTGTATTAGTTAAGGACTCTTCAAAGAAACAGAACAAACAGAATGTGTGTGGGGGGGTGGTGGTGAGTGAGTGAGTGTGTGTGTGTTTGTGTGTGTGTTGAGAGAGAGAGAGAGTTTAAGGAATTGGCTTACAAGATTGTGAAGGTTGAGAGTTCACAATCTGCAAGACAGGGAAGCAGGCAAGACCCAGGAAAAAACTGATGTTGCATCTTGAGTTCAAAGGCAATCTGGTGGCAGAATTTCCTCTTTCTTGGAGGGGGTCAGTCTTTTTCTTAAGGCCTTCAATTGATTGAATGAGGCCCACTCATATTATGGAGGGTAACTGCTTTACTCAAAGTGTATTATTGATTTATATGTTAATCTTATCTAAAAATACTTTTACAGCAACATCCAGAGGTATTTGACCAAACTTCTGGGTCCCATGGCCTAGCTAAGTTAACATATAAAATTAACTATCACAGGAGGAATACTGATAAAGTGGGTGACAAACTTACCACAATGTCTAACATAAAAAGCAAAGAATAAAAATTATCTATTATTATCACACTTGTTTTGCTGGATATTAGGTTAGGTTCTGAAGACATAACAACTCCATACAATACAATCTTTGTTGGTCCTTAATGAACTTACAGTCTAAACATGGACGCTAATAAGCTACCTGACCATTACAGTAGAGAACTCTGAATACTGAGAGGGAAAGAGTACTACGAGAAATATGAGTGCCATAGGAATACATAAAGGGGCCTCAAATCAGAATGAATAGAGGGATAACAGCTAAGATCTAATGAATGAATAGACTTTGGTCAGGTCAATGGACATGAAGGAAAGAAGTGTATGGAACTTAAAATGAGAATGAACATTATCTATTCATAGAATGGTAAGTAGTTTATCATTTTTTGGGACACTGGATGGAAGAAGCAAATGAAGACAAAAAAAGAGATGGAAAGGGTGAAGCCTATAAACAACTCTTGCCAAGATAAGGAGTTTGGACTTTACCTCCAAAGCAATAATGACCTAAATATAGTTGCAATGCTTGGAATAGAGAGAAGAGCCAAATTTGGGAGATCTTAATAGATGGGTGGATAAGACATGATGACGAATTAAATGTTTGAGGTGGAAAGAAGGAGGAATGCTAAATCTTAGAAGTCAGCTGATGCTATGTTTAGAAGCTGCTATTACTTTTTTGGACCCAATAAATGATATCTTGAAGAATATTGGAGAACTTTTCATTAGTCACCTACACTTTCTGTTCTTCATTTTCCTCATCTGTAAAATGAAGATGCTAGACTCAATACTCTTTGAAAGGCCTTGTTTTTCTCTAAAATTCCTATGACTATTTTTTAACTTTGTACATGAATGCATATTTTGGGAAAATGGATTTTGTATGACCAACTCAGTAAACCGAAGAGCAATGAACAGCATCATCATAGTGGTATTTAACTATGATTTTGCAATTATTACAGGATGCCACAATGAGAAAGATGAGGAAATTAGATTACACATTCTAGTATCTTTTACAATCTGAACTGTCAGAAAAATATGGGTGGTTGATGTTGCAGATCTAAAAAGATTAGATGAATTGTTCTAACTAGAATCAGAGTTGATAAGGAAATTTCTGTGAGTAGTGAAACAGACCAAAAAGTTGATTGGTGAAAAAAAATGCTTGGGAGAGAGAAATGAGTGAGCTCTTCTTTTTCTGCTATGTGTTCGCAAAAAAAAAAAAAATAAAAAAAAAAATTCATTGCTCTGGTTTCAAGCACTTGATTTATCTTTTATGATACTTGAAAAATAGTGTTTGCTCTATATGCTACATCCGTCATGCCTGACTCTTTGCGACCCTGGGAGTAGCCCGCTGGGTTCCACTGTCTGTGGGATTCTCCAGGCAAGAATCCCGGGGCATGTGGCCACACCCTCCTCCAGGGGCTCTCCCCACCCAGGGTCTAACCTACATCTCCTACAACTCCTGCCCCGGCAGGTGGGTTCTTTACCACTACAGCTACCTGGGAAGACGTGTGTGTTTTGCTTTAGATTTTAGAGTCTATTTGGTGTTCTAACAAAGGAGCTGCAGAATCAGAGGGAGAGGATGAAATCAAATGAGGATTTGAACTATTTGAACTAAAAACCAATCTAGATGGTTGTCAAACTGAAGCTGAATTTGAAATACTATGTAGAAGTCTTTTTGAACAAGAACTGAATGGTGAAAAGATTTTCAGAGATAATCTGGTATAAGCCATTCAGAACCTGGTTGATTGGATACTAGTGTTCCTTTTACCTGGAAAACTTAAGGAAACTAACGTAATACTGTAATTCAACTTTCTGCTCTTCTAATAGAGTGCTGGGAACATATATCTTGCAACATGAATATTGTATTTATTAATATTAGTTCTCATTTATCTGGTTGGACTGACAGAAAATGATTAGAAAACATTTTATCAAAAATTCAGAATGCATTTCTAATTTAGATGAGATTCAAGTTGGTTGGGAAGGTGTCTATAATTTGCTAGACAGTGTCTTAAAAACAATCAACAAATTTAGTTCCAAGTAATTTGTTCTCATTTTATTGTACTTAATTGTGTAAATAATCATTACAGACCATATTAGTAACTAACTTTCTTGGGAGAAGGAGGACAGTTTATATTCAAGCCTCACTTTGACAAAGTCTGCCATAATATTACCAAGTACTATTCTAAAGGCTATGGGATTTACCTAAGGGCTATATGAATTCAATACATTTTCTGACCTCACAATAATAATTGAAAATAATATTATCTTTATCACTTCACTGAATTAATAATTGAATACTGACTCTCATTCTTCCCTGATTTAATTCTAAACCTGTGAGTTACCTCTTCCTGATAGCTATCTCAAACGATCCTTTCATTGTGCAGCTGTAACTCTAATTTAACTCTTTTCAAATGTGTTTGAATTACAGATCAATTTTTTTCTACCAAATTCTACCACAATGTAAATTTACTTAAATAAGTAAGTTTTCTACCACAATGTAAATTTAATTAAATAAGTAAGTTTAAATACCTTATTCCAAGGCAATAATGAATTCAGATAACCTTAGGACTGATGGACTAGGTGAGACTTAATCCAAATAATAATACTTTATATAATTTTGCTGATGTCGTATTCAGTCTATTTTGTTTCTATTTTATTACAATCCTTAAAGGCAAGGATAGTGCTTATTTTTCAAAATGTATTTCAAGTACTCATTGAAATTTCAGTCTCTGCCGGTATTCAAATCAAGAAGATTTGACCAAGTTGAGGCACCTGCGCTGGTGGTACATTCATAGCAGCATTTGGAGTCCAGAATAGAGGAACCAACTACAACTGAAGATGCTTCTGAACTGACAAGGGAAGGTAAGGGCCAGAGGTTTGATTCCAAAATCAAGGCATCAGACAATGTCAAGGAGCAAGCCAGGTAAACAGAGGTAAGTAAGAAAGTGAAAAGTGCAAGAAAAAGAAACAAAACAAAAAAAGAGAGGCAAATCAAGAATCAAAAGCTGAGCAGAACCCAAGTTAAGTGGGTACAAGAGCAGGACCTGAAATGCCAGGGTCCTCTTGTGACCACAACCCCTGCACAAGGTTCCAGGGTCTCTGTCTTTATGGACTCTCAGGCAGACCAGAATGAACTTTGCATAAGCCATGGGACATTTTCCCTGGCCTAGAAGCTAAGTTACCTGGCCTAGTACGAAGTTACTTTTAGGCCCAACCTTGTGCCTACTTTGCTTCCAAAGATGGGGACATTTCCTTTCAAGCAGAAGAATGAGGTCAGGAACCATTTATTTTTATAAGTTCAGAAAAGGGAAGAAAGAACACAAAGTATTTCCAAAGAGATCCAGGAATATTTTGTATAATTTCTATTTTATTGATAAACACTTACTTCTCCCTGGTGGCTCAGACGGTAAACAATCTGCCTGAAGTACAGGAGAAGGGGAAGTACTGGAAAAGGGGAAGACTACCCACTCCAGTATTCTTGCCTGGAGAATTTCATGGATAGAGGAGTTTGGCAAGCTATAGTCCAGGAGGTTGCAAACAGTTGGCCATGACTGAGTGACTAACAACACTTTCCTTTTCCCAGCAGAACTTTGCTCCCTTGTACAGTGGTTTATATGTATCTTTGTTGTCCACTTTTTCTGTGCCCTTTACCTGAGGTCTTTTCCTTTGGGAGAATGGTGAGGTGGTGAGGGAAGACGTAAAGCTCTGAGTGTCCCCTAAGGGTTTGCACATGGGGCTAAAATGCTCCTCTATTACGATATTTCCTGGATTAACCAACCTACACTATATACCAACCAGAGGTGATGTGGTTGCTACTCACTGCCCCCCAAAGGAATATCAGTGGAAAATCAGAAGAAAACAGCTGTTCTAATCCATGCCATTATTTCTCTTATTTATCTGGGACCAGTAAAGGGACAACCCAGGTTCTCAAGTCCATAAATGAATGATGCATTAACATAGCTACAGAATCCTCTAAAACTTGATAGAACATTATTTCAAGTCACATTATGAACTAGACAAAGGAAGTTCCCCTAGTCTCTTCCCCATTTGTTAAGTGTTATCAACAAAACTGTACAAAAAAGGTCCTCATGACCCAGATAACCACAGTGGTGTGGTTGCTCACCTAGAGTCAGACATCATGGAGTGTGAAATCAAGTGGAACTTAGGAAGCATTACTATGAACAAAGCTAATGGAGGTGATGGAATTCCAGTCGAGCTATTTCAAATCCTAAAAGATGATGCTGTGAAAGTGAAAGTGCTGCATTCAATGTGCCAGCAAATTTGGAAAACTCAGCAATGGCCATAGGATTGGAAAAGAAGGGCAATGCCAAAGAAGGTTCAAACTACCATATAACTGTGCTCTTTTCACATGTTAGCAAGATAATGCTCAAAATCCTTTAAGCAGGCTTCAACAGTATGTGAACTGAGAACTTCAAGATTACAAGCTGGATTTAGAAAAGATAGAGGAACCAGAAATGAAATTGTCAACATCCTTTGGATCGTAGGAAAAGCAAGGAAATTCCAGAAAAACATCTACTTCTGCTTCATTGACTATGCTAAAGCTTTTGACTGTGTGGATCACAACAAACTGGAAAATTCTTAAAGAGGTGGGAATACCAGACCACCTGACCTGTCTTCTGAGAAACCTGTATGCAAGTCAAAAAGCAACAGTAAGAACCAGACCTGGAACAGCAGATTAGTTCAAAACTGGGACAGGAGGATGTCAAGACTGTATATTGTCATCCTGCTTATTTAACATCTATAAGAGTATGTCATGTGAAATGCCAGACTGGATGACTCACAAGGTTGAATCAAGATTGCTGGGAGAAATATCAATAACTTCAGATACTCAGATGATACCACTCTAATGGCAGAAAGTGAAAAGTAAGTAAAGAGCCTCTTGATGAAGGTGAAACAGAAGAGTGAAAAATCTGACTTAAAACTCAACATTCAAAAAACTAAGATCATGGCACCTGGTCCCATCACTTCACAGCAAATAGATGGGGAAAAAGTATAAACAGTAAGAGATTTTATTTTCTTGGGCTCCAAAATCACTGCAAATGGTGACTGCAGCCACGAAATTAAAAGATGCTTACTCCTTGGAAGAAAAGCTATGACCAACCTAGACAGCATATTAAAAAGCAGAGACATCACTTTGCCTATAGAGGTCTGTCTAGTCAAAGCTATGGTTTTTCCAGTAGTCATGTACAGATGTGAGTTGGACCATAAAGAAGGCTGAATGCCAAAGAATTGATGTTTTTGAACTGTGGTGTTAGAGAAGACTCTTGAGAGTCCCTTGGACTGTAAGGAGGTCCAACCAGTCCATCCTAAAGGAAATCAGTTCTGAATATTCATTGGAAGGACTAATGCTGAAGCTGAAGCTCCAATACTTTGGCCACCTGATGTGAAGAGCCAACTCATTGGAAAGACCCTGATGCTATGAAAGATTGAGGACAGGAGGAGAAATGGGCGACAGAGAATAAGATGGTTGGATGACATCACTGACTCGATGGACATGAGTTTGAACAAACTAAGGGAGACAGTGAAGGACAGGAAAGCCTGGCATGCTACAGGCCATGGGGTTGCAGAGTCGACGGACATGCCTGAGTGACTGAACAGCAACAACAAATCAACAGAACAAAAGAAAAAACTCATTTGATTAGATTTCCAGAAGAATGCAAACAATAATGATACATTATGTTAATAAAATGGGATATTACAATTAAGATAGCTCAGTAAACATACACACATACATACCTCTTCTCATTATTGATTCAGTTCCTTTTTAATCACAAGGAAATGAAAGTTCTGAAAAAAATCAGAGAAGTCCCATTTAGTTGCCATATTCTCATCTTTTAGCAGCCATAGGCAGGGCTGCTTCCATTAGAATCAAGTAGCTGGTCAGAGGATTGAAGAATTCCAATTTAAAGTCTCTTATGTGTATCACTTTTCCAAAAGCTACAGTATCACCTGAACACATAAAATGTCACAGTGGCAGAACTATATCCATATCCATACATTTTAGACAAGAAGATTAGCTAGTGTCTAAATATCAGGTTCCTTATACTGAAATGTTTCAAAATACAATCCATGGAAATTAAAGATGTGCTTAGCAAGGACCCTCTCTTTTAGAGGTGTCCCCACAAAACTAAAATAGCTCCATTTAAAAAACTGTTATATATATTATATAATATATATAATATATATAGGGTCTCCTCAGAATATCTTATTTGAAAAACAGATTCTGATCTTCCTGAAAGAAATTGGAAATTATTGCCATATAAAATAATGTTTTCCAAGCTGAAGTAGTGCTTCCAGACTATTTCCAATAAATGTCTCATAATCAAGAATCATATGGCTGTACAGCTGAAGATCTTGAGGGCATTGGAGGGTAGGGAGGCTGGGAAAGGACAGCAAAATCCCTTCCCTCTGAGAAAATCAAAGAAAAAGCTTCATGGTTTCTATTCATCAAGTGCAATCAATTAATCCATGCCAGTTGACCAGTGACCATCACCTCTGAACTTAAAAAACTCAAGTGGCCACCCAGGACTTTCACTTCTGGATATTTATTTGAGGGAGAAGAAAGACTAAGTCCACAAAAAGCCTTCTATGAGAATGTTCAGAGTAAATTTATTTATCATAACTCCAAGCTGGAATCAGCTCAGATGCCCATCAGCAGGACAAACTGTGGTACGTCCACACCACAGAATCATTTGGCAATAAAATTGAAACTATGGATACATGCCAAAATAGGGAAAAAAATCTCAAAGCTATTGTGTGGAGTCAACAAAGCCAGACCAGATAAAAATCACTATGCATTGCACAATTCCATTCATAGAAAGTTCTAGAATCTAACTCTAATGTATGGCAGAAAAAAAATCAGAACAGTGGTGACTTCAGCGAAGGTTGACAGGGAAGGGGCACAAAGGAAGTTTCTAGACTGATGGAAATATTCTACATTTTGATTGAAGTATAGGTTATATGACTATATTTGTTGAAACTGGTCAAACTATACAGTTCAGAGTTGTGCATTTCACTATATGAACATTTTATCTCAACAGATTGAACTTGTGGGGAAAACATGTATCTGAAAAATTAGATATGAGAAAAATTATAAGAAAGTAGTTTTAAAACCTTCTGAGCTCAGAGTAGAAAACAATTTCTTTTTGAAAAAATTAATTTTAATTGAAGGATAATTACTTTCCAAAATTGTGATGCTTTTTGTCATACATCAACATGAATTGGCCACAGCTATAAATGTGTTTCCCCCATTCTGAATCCCTCTCCCTTCTCCCTTCCAACCCTATGCCTCTGGGTTGTCCCAGAGCACCAGCTTTGGGTGCCCTGCTTCTTAAACAAGATATACTAGTTCTATATAGAAAATATTGCCCAATATCCTTATCAAAATTTAAAATCTGTGTGATGAGGAACACACATGAAAAAGTCAATTCAGAAATGACCAATAAACATCAAAAGGATGCATGATCTCAGGAGTAATCAGGTGAACACAAGTTGTTAAAAAAGAAACTATTTCACACCGATCACGTGATGATAATTTCAGTCTGATGATCTGGTAAAGCTGTGGGACTGTAAATCATACTGTGTTGTGGGATGGCCATTTTAGTAAAAAAAGCACATTCTAGTACTTGGTCACTGAATTTCTCTTATAGATCCTAAAGAAAGTCAGACATGTGTACAAGGAGCATATGCAAGCATGGTTATTTATAGCAGTGTTTATATTACTGAAAAAATGGTTTCCACCTGACTGTCCATTAAAAAAGAGATTTATAAGTAAAAGGTGATATAGACTCATCTGACGTAATATTACATGGTAGTTAAAAAGTTTAAACTAGATCAACATATATCAAGATGGATAGATTTCAAAAACATAAATTTATTCCTTAGTTTTATAGACACATATTTATATTCAAATCTGTAAAAGCTGGATCTTGATATTGGCTTCATCTTGGGAGCAGAGAGTGGAAAAGTGAAGTCATTACTGAAAGGGATTCTATCTGAAATGTATTATTTAAAAATACCTGGAAGGGGAATTCCCTGGTGGTCCAGTGGTAAGGACTTCACACTCCCAATGCAGGGGCATGGGTTTGATCCCTGGTTGGGGAGTTAAGACCCTGCATATCACCTGGTGTGACCAAAAAGATAAAAATAAATAAATAAAATACTTGGAAGAAGCATCATTATATAAATAAACAAATCTTGATTCATTTCTCACACTTTAAACAGAGGTTAACTCCAAATGACTCATAAATATTTGGGTGTTGATTCTAGCTTATTACTTTTGGATAGGCAAATTAGTTCTAAGGTATGACACCTAAAGCACAAGCCGTAAGAGAAAACTAATGATTAAATTGGATTCCATCAACATGCTTTTGCTTTCTGAAAGACACTACTAAAAACATGAAAAGACAAGTCATAGAATGGAAGCAAATATTTACAAATCACATATCAGACAGAAAACTTGTGTACAGAATTATGAAGAGTTATCAAAACTCAACAAGAAAATAACTGATTTGTTTTGCTTAATGAGCAAAAATTTGAACCGACACTTCACTAAAGGCGATATGTGTGCTATGCTTAGTCGCTCAATCATGTCTGACTCTTTGCGATCCCATGGACTGTAGCCCGCTGGGATCCTCTGTCCATGGAGATTCTCCAGGCAAGAATACTGGAGTGGGTTGCCATGCTCTCCTCCAGGGGATCTTCCCAACCCAGGGACTGAATCCAGGTCTCTGGCCTTGTTAGGCATATTCTTTACCATCTTAGCCGCCAGGGAAGCCCTCCCTATGCTATACAATTCAGTCCAGTTCAGTCGCTCAGTTGTGTCCGACTCTTTGCGACCCCATGGACTGCTGCACGCCAGGCCTCCCTGTCCATCAACAAATCCCAGAGCTTACTCAAACTCATGTCCATCGAGTTGGGTGATGCCATCCAGTCACCTCATCCTCTGTCGTCCCCTTCTCCTCCTGCCCTCAATCTTTCCCAGCATCAGGGTCTTTTCCAATGAGTCAGTTCTTTGCATCATGTGGCCAAAGTATTAAAATTTCAGCTTCAATATCAGTCCTTCCAAAGAATATTCAGGACTGATTTCCTTTAGGATGGACTGGTTGGATCTCCTTGCAGTTCAAGGGACACTCAAGAGTCTTCACCAACACCACAGTTCAAAAGCATCAATTCTTAGGTGCTCAGCTTTCTTTAGAGTCCAATTGTCACACCATACATGAATACTGGAAAAACCATAGCCTTGACTAGATGGACCTTTGTTGACAAAGTAATGTCTCTGCTTTTTAATATGCTGCCTGCTGCTGCTGCTAAGTCACCTCAGTAGTGTCTGACTCTATGCGACCCCATAGACGGCAGCCCACCAGGCTCCCCCGTCCCTGGGATTCTCCAGGCAAGAACACTGGAGTGGGTTGCCATTTCCTTCTCCAACGCATGAAAGTGAAAAGTCAAAGTGAAGTCGTTCAGTCGTGTCCGACTCCTAGGGATCCCATGGACTGCAGCCCACCAGGCTCCTCCGTCCATGGGATTTTCCAGGCAAGAGTACTGGAGTGGGTTGCCATTGTAATAACCCTGGGATTCTCCAGGCAAGAACACTGGAGTGGGTTGCCATTTCCTTCTCCAACGCATGAAAGTGAAAAGTCAAAGTGAAGTCGTTCAGTCGTGTCCGACTCCTAGGGATCCCATGGACTGCAGCCCACCAGGCTCCTCCGTCCATGGGATTTTCCAGGCAAGAGTACTGGAGTGGGTTGCCATTGTAATATGCTATCTAGGTTGGTTATAGTAAGCGTCTTTTAATTTCATGGCTGCAATCACTATCTGCAGTGATTTTGGAGCCCCAACAAATAAAGTCAGCCACTGTTTCCCCATCTATTTTCCATGAAGTGATGGAATCAGATGTCATGGTCTTAGTTTTCTGAATGTTGAGATTTAAGTCAACTTTTTTACTCTCCTCTTTCATCAAGAGCCTCTTTAGTTCCTCTTCGCTTTCTGCCATAAGGGTGGTGTCATCTGCATATCTGAGATTATTGATATTTCTCCCGGCAATCTTGATTCCCCTATAATGAAAAGGACATCTTTTTTGGGTATTAGTTCTAAAAGGTCTTGTAGGTCTTCATAAAACCATTCAACTTCAGCTTCTTCAGCATTACTTGTTGGGGCATAGATAGAGCTTCTCCATCTTTGGCTGCAAAGAATATAATCAATCTGATTTCGGTGTTGACCATCTGGTGATGTCCATGTGTAGAGTCTTCTCTTGTGTTGTTGGAAGAGGGTGTTTGCTATGACCAGTGCATTTTCTTGGCAAAACTCTATTAGTCTTTGGCCTGCTTCATTCTGCATTCCAAGGCCAAATTTGCCTGTTACTCCAGGTGTTTCTTGACTTCCTACTTTTGCATTCCAGGCCACTATAATGAAAAGGACATCTTTTTTGGGTATTAGTTCTAAAAGGTCTTGTAGGTCTTCATAAAACCATTCAACTTCAGCTTCTTCAGCATTACTGGTTGGGGCATAGACTTGGATAATTGTGATATTGAATGGTTTGCCTTGGAGACAAACAGAGATCATTCTGTCATTTTTGAGATTGCATCCAAGTACTGCATTTCGGACTCTTTTGTTGACCATGAGGTTTTCTGTCAAACCTCAACATGAATCAGCCATAGGTATACATATATCCTCTCCCTTTTTAACCTCCCTCCCCATTCCACTCCTCTAGGTTGATACAGAGCCCATCTGAGTTTCCTGAGCCATACAGCAAATTCCCGCTGGTATCTATTTTACATACAGTAATGTAAGTTTCCATGTTACTCTTTAAAATTAGTCCTTGGGTTTCCTTGGTAGTGACCCAGTGGCTAAGAATCCACCTGCCTATGCAGGGAACACGAGTTTAATCCCTGCTCCGGGAAGGTCTTGTACGCCGTGGGGCAACTAAGCCCGCAAGGGCCACAACTACTGACCCGCGCTCTAGAGCCGTGAGCTGCGAACTACTGAGTCCATGTGCTGCGACAGGGAGCAGCCCCCACTCACCGCAACTAGAGAAAGCCCATGTGCAGCAACAAAGGCCCAGTGCCACCAAAAACAAAGAAGTAGATCTTAAAAATTAGCCCTTAGTGTATACAAACTGTTCCTGGTTGCTATGTCTTTCACAAGGTCCATGTAAACATTTTCTAAAATCTGCCAAACGCTTCCCCATCTCAAGACTCACTGAATCAGTCTTTGTGATATTTTTATTTATTTCTAGCTATGCTGGGTCTCCGTTGCTGCATGGGCTCTTCTCTAGTTTGGTGAGTGGGGGCCGCTCTCCAGTTGTGTTGCACAGGCTTCCTATCACAGTGTCTCCTCTTGTTGCCAAGCACAGGCTCTAGGGCACACAGGCTTCCATAGTTGTAGTTCCCCCGGCTCTGTAGTCGTGGCACATGTTTAAGGGAAGGGTAGTTTTCCTAACAGGAGAAGGCAATGGCACCCCACTCCAGTACTCTTGCCTGGGAAATCCTATAGACGGAGGAGCCTGATAGGCTGCAGTAAGAGTCAGACATGACTGAGCGACTTCACTTCCACCTTTCACTTTCATGCACTGGAGAAGGGCATGGCAACCCACTCCAGTGTTTTTGCCTGGAGAATCCCAGGGATGGAGGAGCCTGGTGGGCTGCCGTCTATAGGGTTGCACAGAGTCGGACATGACTGAATTGACTTAGCAGCAGCAGTTCTCCTAACTGTGGCCACAAAAGAGGGCATCTAATAACCCCTACTCCCCAGACCCATTCCCTTTCTCCAAACAACCCTACTTATAAAGACGTGGCTCTTAGCTTTTCCTTTTCAATGCATCTCTCTTTTGCTTAAGGATAGCCAGAGACCTTTTTTTGTTGTTGCATAAAACCAAGGAACCCTGATACAGCAAGGACTCTAAATCCTGTTTAAAAGTCTCTTAAGTCTCCAAGAAAGACCACTGCCTCCCAAGCTAGGTCCCAGACACAGATCCGGGGAGAGCTTCGATCTGATTTTTACCCTAGTAAGCTAAGTTCGATTCCACTACCTCTTGTGTTTCCAGACAATTAAAACATTCTAGCTTCTGCAGAGATATCTCTGTCCAAAGTGATGATTAGAACAGGACAGTTTTGGACTGAGGCTGCAGGGCAGAATCACCTGGAGAACTCTTCACAAGACAGCCTTGTCAGCGGCTGCATGGGAGTGGCAGGCCTGGATGAACAGTGTGTAACCCAGGTTGAAGACTTGGTCTTGACACTTGGGACTGTCAGTCAGGGACATTTTTAAGAGCACATCCTTGCTTCTATCATATCCTTGCCCTCACGATAAACATTCACAACTGTTAATTCTATTATTCACTACTATTCTGCATAGACACTCCCCCCACAGGCTTGTTTAGAAGCAGTAACAACACTGCCTGACACAGTGTTTATTTATTTGACACAATGTTTATTTATTTGACAGAACTCGCCTGCCAATGCAGGCGGCCAAATTTCGAACTTCTAAGTGGGGAAAATCCCTGGGAGAAGGAAATGGCAACCCACTCCAGTATTCTTGCTGGGAGAATCCCATGGTCAGAGGAGCCTGGTGGGCTACAGTCCATGGGGTTGTGAAGAGTCGGACACAACTTAGCCACTAAAACAACAATGGGAAAAGACCCATATCAGTCTGCATAGCACTTCTTTTACAGAAACAGGGACAGGGCATGATCTCTTTTAAGCAAATTTATTCAAAAGTCTCTTTTTAAGTAACACTGTCATCTCCTTACCACCCTAGTTGGCCACAGTATCAGCACTGGCTAGCTGGGTTGTCATGAAATGGATTAAACAGAAACTCTCAGCCTTAGGTTTCTATCCAAGTAGTTAAACTTCAGAAGATAAGAGGGAAGGAAGGAAGGGGTTTCTTGCCTAATCTGCCCAAAGAATCTGTGGGAGTGGTCACTGGAGCGTTGTCCCTTGGCTCCACCCAGGTTCTCTTGGGAGAGGCTGAACCCATGTTCTCTAATCCCACTTCCTGGGTCTGCACCCTCAGCTTTGCACTGGAGCCGCCCATCACTGACTGACTCAGCCTCCTGATTCTGACCTTTGCCTAACTTTGCAGCTTAACTGAAATGACCTCTACAAACCCTCCCATATATGTGTACACAAACTGGGCTTGATTCTGTTTACTGATCATGCCTGCCCATTCCCATTCCTGACCTTAAGTCGATTTTGTCTTCCAATCCCTCTCCATTACCATTTATAGGCTGAGTGCCTACTGTGTGCTGGCCACTGTTAACAGGTGTTTCATAAACATTATTCCCATCACCCACAACTCAAATGTTCTTCCTGCCTCCAGCTGGGAAAGGGTCACTGCTACCAAGGTCAAGATTAACCACTACTGCAGGGTAGGTACAGGGTATGAGCCCAGCCAGACACAAGTGACTGAAACACCATCCCTGAAACCCCCAGGGTAGGTATAGGGGGGCAGAAACCAATGCAGGGTACTCAAGATGTCACAATGCTTAAGATGTTTTAGGTTTAATGTAAACATACTTGATTTGAAAGTGTGGATCCTGTCTTCCACTGGTCTTGGCAAGGCCAAGTAGCCTTCTCTGAAAAGAACTCTTATTTCTATAGTCAACTCAATGTACTAATAGCTGAAAACAGAAACTATTCCAAAGTTTATATTAACAAAACCCACAATAAAGCTATAAAAATATTTTATTTAAATATTAAGAAAAAAATTACACATACTTAAAATGATTAAAAGTTCCTATGTTAAACAAACACTAAAAACCCAATAATTTACACAGTGATAAAATCCCAAGTTGGGAAAACACAAATCCATTCGATTGGTCCTCCTCCCCCTAACAAAACTATTATCAAAATGAAAATTTACAGGAATTGCTGAAGGTGGATTAAAGGCACCTGACACTATCACACCTTTAAATACACAGCCAGTCACTTCATACAATGAATTGTTACCCTTAAATGCTCTGTAACACTGGAGTACAGTATGCATCTCTATGAAAATTTAAATTTTTACACCAACAGTTTCTCCAATGATCCAAACAGATTAACATTGCAAATTAAGTTATTCCTGTCTTGAATAGAATACTTTAAGTCTGAAAAATTCGCTAATCACTTGAGTTTAGAAATATGCAAATGAAATATAATTTATTCTGATTTCAGCTATAGAGTTATAAAGTTAAAAAAAAATTCTTCCAAGGAAACCATTCACTTTGTAGATGCAAAAACACACTATAGCTTCACCATTGTGTCTGTAGTGCCTTCAGCTAGCAAGATGTTAATCACTGACACGCCCTTCCTCCTGGAAGAAAATCCAAATGAGACAATCTATCTTAGACTGTTGGATTTAATATTCAAAGCACAGTTCAATCTCCCAGTCTACAACACACTGTGGCTCTCTTACCAGATATAATTTGATGTCAGCAGTAAATCAAAAGCATAGAATTAGCACCTCTTGCACACTTTTTCGGTAAATAAGAAGGTATAGTCTTCTGTTACTAGATTCAAAACCTAGTGTTTTTTCTAAACTATATTTATAATTCCTGAAAACGTGGAAAAAGTCAATACTGAACAGCCAAAGAGTCAAAGGAGAGAGGCTCAGAGGAGGAAACGTTTTTGTGGCAACAGGTCAACAGGGACAAAAGCTGGACTGTGAGAGCCCAAATGGTCCCAGACACAGCACAACGTGTGGAGGGGACTCCACACAGCAGCATGTGTGTGCGAGCAACTATTTTCAGACAGATGACCAATGAGAGGACAGCCATTTCTCCTTTACCTGGTTACAGGGACTTTCCTTACAAACTCCAAAGGGAGAACACTCTGTGAGCTGAAATGTCAGTCATCTGCATCCCAATAACCGAGCATATCAACTTTTACTTCTCTGGGCCCCAGTTTTCATACTTGTAAACGGACACATGGAGTACATTTCCTCCAACTTCTGCCATCAGCAACATGAAGAGAGGACTGCCTTTTTTACCAAGCCCCTAAGCATGCAGAGTGAGGGCTCTCAGGACATTCTTATTTAGTAAATGAGTTATCTGACAATCAGCAAATAGACCCCACTGTGAGGTGGCAGGCCCAGGGATGCACTGGTCTGTGGGGAGCAGAAATTCTATAACTTGGAAGGAAAAGGCTGATGTGCCATCCATCAAACTTTTATGAGGCAGTCAGGACAATCAGAAAATACACTTTTTTTCTCAATTGGGTAAAACTGCCCATTAATCCTGTATTCCCATTAAGAGTGTTCCAGGCTTCCCAGATGGTGCAGTGGTCAAGAATCCACCTGCCAATGCAGGAGATTCAGGTTGATCCCTGGGTCGAGAAGATCCCCTCGAGTAGGAAATGGCAGCCCACTCCAGGATTCTCATCTGGAAATTCCATGGATGGAGGAGCCCGGTGGGTTACAGTCCATGGGGTCACAAAGAGTCAGACACAACTGAGCTACTGAAGATGCATGCAAGAATGATCTAGCTAATAGTCATCTGCATAGAAGCTGATGGAAGTCGACCACAATAGAAAATGACTAATGTGTGAACTTATCTATAGTGGAAGGTACCCTCTTCATGAGATCTTGGACAGGCAGGGTGAATTCTCTAAGAAGCAGCCACTTAGAACTAAATAATGCAAAAGGGAAGGGATCACGGTCCCTTTCATCCCAGAGTTCCATGGGCAACAGCTTGGTGCAAACATGGCTGAAATAATCCACTAGTCTGTTATTACTATGTCTACCTGTGGCTCAGCTGGTAAAGAATCCACCTGCAGTGCAGGAGACCTGGGTTACATCCCTGGGTTGGGAAGAACCCCTGGAGAAGACAAAGGCTACCCACTCCAGTATTCTGGTCTGGAGAATTCCATGGAGTGTATAGCTCATGGGGTCACAAAGAGTCAGGCACGGCTAAGCAACTTTCACTTTCACTGAAAACTGTCATGAGACACTATTTCCTTATTAGAATTACAATTCCAGAAATCTTACCTTTAGAAGTCATCCAAGGAGTGAGGTCAACATTACAACCCCCATAAACTGGGTAAACAGTAGCAGCGGAGTGAAAAATGACCACACATGCCATAAAGCAACATTGAAGCTGAAAAGGACAAAAAACCCACACGGTTGACAACTGTAGCTGTGCTCTATACAAATACACTTTATTGTAGAATCTGGATTTAGAAGACTCACTTTCTACCCAGGCTGGGAAGTTCATTCAGCTGCTAACTTTACTTATATATATATAGTTTCTCAGATATGTGATTCAGCCAATACTGGAAATATCACAACCTGTTCACAAAGTACTTGGAACTGGAATCACTAAAGCTCATCTAATGAGCACTGGGCTGGCTCAACAGAGACATCAGTCTCTTAAAGTTAAGTGTCTGTGAAGGAACATGAAATAAAATGACCAAGCCTGGTTTTACAATCTCACACACCACCAAAATATCACGAGAAAAAAAAAAAAGATGGTTATTTTCCCATTAGAAACAGACTGAAAAACATTTATAAGCTGCTATTAAATTTTCCATTGAGAAAAACACTATTCCTGTCACCAAGGTAAGAATAAAACACTTTCTAAAGTGCAAATGATTTTTACAGACCGCATTTTTTAAGAGTTAAAACTAATAAAGGAAAATTATAGTCAATTAAGTGTTTCAGAGAGTTATGATTAATATATAACACTTTGACAAGCAGAAATTTAAATAACTATAATCCTACTGTGCTAAAAATAGAAGTAACATTCTTGGGGATGATGTTAGCCTTCTTAAGAAATTGTTGAATAACACACCTGTCTACACTTGTTCCTGAAGAGTTAATAATAACCACATCGTAATGTAACATGTCAAAAATCCATAAACTTCAACTACATAAAATAAATCACAGAAAAAATACATTTACACTGAATATTGGAAAAGACCCTGAAGCTAAGAAAGATTGAAGGCAAAAGGAGATGGGGGCGGCAGAGGATGAGATGGTTAGATAGCATCAGTGACTCAATGGACAGGAGTATGAGCAAACTCTGGTAGACAGTGAAGGACAGGGAAGCCTGGAGTGCTGCAGTCTACAGGTTCACAGAGAGTTGGACACCACTTAGCGACTGAACAACAAATGTACAAAGGTGTGTGATTTTCCGCAAACTAAAATTCCATTAATATAAAGGGAGGAAAAAATCCTAAAAGGCCATACACCATGTTCAATATAGTTTTTTTACTGGCTAGCAGGAACCATGGGATTTACTTTCTTTGTGTTTTTCTGTAATTTACAGATTTCTCTTTAGTGAGAAAGTTATAAAATACTTTATAAACATAAATAAACACATTTTTTTCATTGACAATGTATTAGTTTATGAAAAGAAATATTCAGTTCAGTTCAGTCGCTCAGTCGTGTCCGACTCTTTGCGACCCCATGAATCACAGCATGCCAGGCCTCCCTGTCCATCACCAACTCCTGGAGTTCACTCAGACTCATGTCCATCGAGTGGGTGATGCCATCCAGCCATCTCATCCTGTCGTCCCCTTCTCCTCCTGCCCCCAATCCCTCCCAGCATCAGAGTCTTTTCCAATGAGTCACCTCTTCGCATGAGGTGGCCAAATAACTGCAGTTTCAGCTTTAGCATCAGTCCTTCCAAAGAACACCCAGAACTGATCTCCTTTACAATGGGCTGGTTGGATCTCCCTGCAGTCCAAGGGACTCTCAAGAGTCTTCTCCAACACCACAGTTCAAAAGCATCAATTCTTTGGCGCTCAGCTTTCTTCACAGTCCAACTCACATCCATACATGACCAATGGAAAAACCATAGCCTTGATTAGATGGACCTTTCTTAGCAAAGTAATGTCTGCTTTTTAATAAGCTGTCTATGTTGGTCATAACTTTCCTTCCAAGGAGTAAGCGCCTTTTAATTTCATGGCTGCACTCACCATCTGCAGTGATTTTGGAGCCCAAAAAAATAAAGTCTGACACTGTTTCCACTGTTTCCCCATCTATTCCCATGAAGTGACGGGACCAGCTGCCATGATCTTTGTTTTCTGAATGTTGAGCTTTAAGCCAATTTTTTCACTCTCCTCTTTCACTTTCATCAAGAGGCTTTTTAGTTCCTCTTCAATTTCTGCCATAAGGGTGGTGTCATCTGCATATCTGAGGTTATTGATATTTCTCCCAGCAATCTTGATTCCAGCTTGTGCTTCTTCTAGCCTAGCGTTTCTCATGATGTACTCTGCATAGAAGTTAAATAAGCAGGGTGACAATATACAGCCTTGACATACTCCTTTTCCTATTTGGAACCAGTCTGTTGTTCCATGTCAAGTTCTAACTGTTGCTTCCTGACCTGCATACAGGTTTCTTAAGAGGCAGGTCAGGTGGTCTGGTATTCCCATCTCTTTCAGAATTTTCCACAGCTGATTATGATCCACACAGTCAAAGGCTTTGACATAGTCAATAAAGCAGAAGTAGATGTTTTTCTGGAACTCTCTTGGTTTTTCCATGATCCAGTGGATGTTGGCAATTTGATCTCTGGTTCTTCTGCCTTTTCTAAAACCAGCTTGAACATCTGGAAGTTCACAGTTCACATAGTGCTGAAGCCTGGCTTTGAAAATTTTGAGCATTACTTTACTAGCATGTGAGATGAGTGCAATTGTGCGGTAGTTTGAGCATTCTTTGGCATTGCCTTTTTTGGGATTGAAATGAAAACTGACCTTCTCCAGTCCTGTGGCCACTGCTGAGTTTACCAAATTTGCTGGCATACTGAGTGCAGCACTGTCGCAGCATCCTCTTTCAGGATTTGAAATAGCTCCACTGGAATTCCATCACCTCCACTAGCTTTATTCGTAGTGATGCTTTCTAAGGCCCACTTGACTTCACATTCCAGGATGTCTGGCTCCAGGTGAGTGATCACACCATCGTGATTATCTTGGTCATGAAGATCTTTTTTGTACAGTTCTTCCGTGTATTCTTGCCACCTCTTAATATCTTCTGTTTCTGTTAGACCCAGACCATTTCTGTCCTTTATCGAGCCCATCTTTGCATGAAATGTTCCCTTGGTATCTCTAATTTTCTTGAAGATATCTCTAGTCTTTCCCATTCTGTTGTTTTCCTCTAATTCTTTGCATTGATCACTGAGGAAGGCTTTCTTATCTCTTCTTGCTATTCTTTGGAACTCTGCATTCAGATGCTTGTATCTTTCCTTTTCTCCTTTGCTTTTCACTTCTCTTCTTTTCACAGCTATTTGTAAGGCTTCCTCAGACAGCCATTTTGCTTTTTTGCATTTCTTTTCCATGGGAATGGTCTTGATCCCTGTCTCCTGTATAATGTCACGAACCTCCATCCATAGTTCATCAGGCACTCTATCAGATCTAGTCTCTTAAATCTATTTCTCACTTCCACGGTATAATCATAAGGGATTTGATTTAGGTCATACCTGAACGGTCTAGTGGTTTTCCCTACTTTATTCAATTTAAGTCTGAATTTGGCAATCAGGAGTTCATGATCTGAGCCACAGTCAGCTCCCAGTCTTGTTTTTGCTGACTGTATAGAGCTTCTCCATCTTCAGCTGCACAGAATATAATCAATCTGATTTCAGTGTTGACCATCTGGTGATGTCCATGTGTAGAGTCTTCTCTTGTGTTGTTGGCAAAGGGTGTTTGCTATGACCAGTGTGTTCTCTTGGCAAAACTCTATTAGCCTTTGCCCTGCTTCATTCCATATTCTAATGCCAAATTTGCCTGTTACTCCAGGTGTTTCTTGACTTCCTACTTTTGCACTGAGAGGAGCTACCCCACGCCCGAGGTCAGGGATGGCGGCCGAGAGGAGCAACCCCATGTCCAAGGAGCAGTGGCTTCGCAGGCACAGGAGGGCCGAGAAGAGCTACTCAAGGTCAGGAGGGGCGGCCGTGAGGAGATACCCCTCGTCCAAGGTAAGAGAAACCCAAGTAAGATGGTAGGTGTTGTGAGAGGGCATCAGAGGGCAGATACACTGAAACCATAATCACAGAAAACTAGCCAGTCTGATCATATGGACCACAGCCTTGACTAACTCAATGAAACTAAGCCATGCTGTGTGGGGCCACCCAAGACAGGTGGTCATGGTGGAGAGGTCTGACACAATGTGGTCCACTGGAGAAGGGAATGGCAAACCACTTCAGTATTCTTGCCTTGAGAACCCCATGAACAGTATGAAAAGGGATATTAATTGTGGCATTTTTTTATAACAGTAAAAGAATTTTTTAAAGAAGTCAAGTTGGTTAAATAAATCATGCTGTGTCCATGCAGTGATAACCAGGTAACCATGAGAACAATGAAGCACACCTACAGGCACCAATACGGAAGAAATACAAACTCAGTGTAAAAAAGAATGACTTTGGACAACAGTTTGGCACTATTTACTGAAGTTGGAGGCATGCATACCCAGTAGGCCAATGATTTCCCTTCTAGAGAGACCTATATATACACATGTATGCGTGTACACAGACACCCAACAGAATTATACAGAGGCACACATACAAGAATGTCTTGTATATGTCTCAAACGTCTTACTTAACAGCATCACACATGATAACCTCAAACTGGAAACAATCCAAATTCTATCAAGAGCAGAATGGATCAATTGGAATTCAGTTATAGGATGGAATGCTGAACAGCAATGAAAATGAGCTACTGTTAAGCACAACAATACAGAGGAATCATACACCTTGTTGCATGTAACAGCCAAGGAAAAAGGACACATACTACAGCAACCCATCGCTATAGAGTTCAAAAAAACAGACACACAAAAAAAGTAAGAGTGTTTAAGAGACGAAAAAGAAAGGCACTACCAGGAAGGTGGGGACAGTGTCTTCCTGTGGGCAGGAAGGAAGAGGGAATGACTAGAGCAGGGGGGCAGGGGAGGGGTTACAGGAGGCTGGCACAGTTCTCCTGCCCCCGTTAGGGTTTACACAAAGGCCCATTGCATGATAATTCTCTCAGCCATACAATTTACATTGTTCCACTTTTCTGTATTAAACTTCACAATTAAAATGATTTAAAAAGCAAAATGCAAAATATATATAGCATATTACCATTTGTATTTTAAATTGCTATATAAGATAGACACTACTGAAAAGAGAATCAGAGACTACTTTCTCATTATTCCTTTTTTCCCCCCTGTTGAATTCTGTACCATGTATATCACTACCCGATCAAACAATCTTTATTTTTATTAGTCATTCCAAAGGTAACTCACCAAATTCCTGCTACAATAAAAGTAGCGGTTGTAATAGGTATCAGTGCTGGATACTTGATATCATAATCTTCAATTCCACGATACCACTCCAGATAGACGATGCAGTAAAAGGCAATCGACACGCTGACGAGCAACAAGGCGCTGCCGAAGAGAAACCACCTGTAGAGACAAAATGATACCCTCCTGTCGCCCTTTCATACGTCGTCTCTGAGGCCCAAGAGCAGAGTCTTTTCTGACACATCTCCAGTGTGACACAGGACAGCTGCTGGCTAACCATACCAACGGCAGCAATCCCGTTCGTAGCAGTGTATGTACCTGATGAAGGTTTCGTAAGCTCTTTGCATACAGGCAGTCTGAACTGGGAGACCCGTGCCATCCACAGGGGGACAGTTTGGTTTTTCATGCTCTGCACCATTCTCTTGGCTGTACCTGTGTCCCACCAGCCAGCTGTGACTCAGCCCTGCTACTAGAGCAAGGAAGCGTCTCTACGATTCTTCGGATCAGAACTTCCAAGCCGTGTTCTGCAATTTTGCTCCCAACTGTGCGCACATAACTTGGATGTAGACAATATAAACTACTTACAAAGGTTCTTCAGTTCCCTGAAGCTGGCCTAGACATTCAGTGACTGTTAGGCAAATATGGACACAAAGTTAAAATGATTTATTTTTAAAAGTGCTGAATGACAGAACTTAGCACATCAGGGATCTTAAGAGTTTTCATTAATAGACAAGATACCTATTTCTAAGAAGAGTGTCAACTGGGGAAGGGGCACAGAGGGACCCCGTTACTCAATCCCAGGTTTCAGAAGGTCTAGGTCTAGTAGGAGATCGGTGAGAAATATGGGAGTGAGACGCATGAAAGGATGAAAAAGGAAGACTTTAAATACACACACACACTCTTTCATAAACTAACCAACCAAAAAAGAACCCTCGTTACAGTAATGCATTTTCTTTAAAAAAAAAAATACAGGAAAAATAGCAGCTTTCTGGTTGTTTCTGAAGCTTTGAATGTGAGATTAATAAAGATTTCAATAGATACCATCAACTTCTCCAAGTCATGCAGGGTTTCTTGGAATACTGAAAATCAGTTTGGAAGGAGTTAAACTGCTTGTCATAGAGGATTTCTAAATGAAACCCTCCTGTCCCTAGACTATCTCCCAGTACTCCCCCAAGGGGCAGTGGCTTTTTTCTCCTTCCAGCTCCATCTAAGACCTGGCTCCGTGTATGTGAGGAACCCTCATCAGCCCCAGCCGGTCACCGGGATGCGGCCAGATCTGGAAAATCAGAGGAAAGAACCCTTTTCGAGGAAGAAGGCAGCCTGCATGGACCACCTCTGGGCAGCGCTCTCACGCCTTGGCTGCTCCAACTCCCCACAAACTGAGGCCTCAGCCAAGAACACAATGCTGTTCAAAGTTCCCAGCCTCTGGGTGGGTGTTTCTGTCTCTCTTCCTCTAAGATGACACCTATTTGAGGACAGACCTATGACTTCCACTTCCTTTTCACGCCCCACTGCCCTGATCTGGCAGTTGAGTCAGGCTTGCCACACACCTGGGCATGACTCTTACTCCTGCAGGCGCCCTGAAACATCTCACAGTGGAAGGAGCTTTTCCTCACGTCCCATCTCCCTTAACTGCTAATACTTAGTATTCTCTTATGTAAGGATATAGAAGGACACAAACAGATAAATACTCTCATCTCTCCTAAAACCTCAAAGACGCCCACCTCACGAGCCTGGCACACGGTTGTTAGAGCTGGATGGTAAAGAAGGTAAAGCACCGAAGAACTGATGCCTTTCCACTGAGGTGCTGGAGAAGACTCCAGAGAGGCCCTTGGACAGCAAGGAGCTCAAACCAGTTGATCTTAAGGGACATCAATCCTAAATACTCCTTGGAAGGACTGCTGCTGAAACTCCAAGATTTTGGTCATCTGATGCAAACAGCTGACTCACTGGAAAAGTCCCTGGTGCTGGGAAAGATTGAGGGCAGGAGAAGAGGATGTCAGAGGATGAGACGGCTGTATGGCATCACAGATGCAATGGACATGAACTAGGATAAACTTTGGGAGATGGTGAGGGACAGGGAGGCCTAGTGTGCTGCAGTCCATGGGGTCGCAGAGAGTCAGACATGACTGGGTAACTCAACAACAACCTGAGGTTGGGCAAGACGAGGTGCCCCTTCAAGGCACTCCTATGTTGTCCCACACACACTCATACACTAACACAGTACATACCACGTGGCCTGTTCGTCTAGCACAGCCTAAAATGAACTGGTGGACGGTGAGAAACGTGCCTTGTTCATCACTGGCACCAAAACTGGACACATTTCAGGTCCTTGTTAAATATTCAGTGAACGAAGGGGCAGCTGATACGAGTGGTGTTTGAAGTGAATGTTCCCTCTTTTCCCAGCCAACTGAGAGAGACAAAGGAGCCAGGCTGATGAAGATCAAGTGTCAGCTTTTTTTTTTTTTTTTTTTTTACTAATGGAGCTATCCACTCCAGTACTCTTGCCTGGAAAATCCCATGGACGGAGGAGCCTGGTAGGCTGCAGTCCATGAGGCCGCCAGAGTCGGACACGACTGAGTGACTTCACTTCACTTTTCACTTTCATGCATGGGAGAAGGAAACCCACTCCGGTGTTCTTGCCTGGAGAATCCTAGGGACGGGGGAGCCTGGTGGGCTGCTGGCTAAGGGGTCGCAGAGAGTCGGACACGACTGAAGCGACTTAGCAGCAGTAGCAGCAATGGAGCTATGGAAAGAAGACAGCTTTGGTGAACGGTCACAGAGTGCTTCCTCACAATGAAACCCAGGAATAGAGAAGACTTAGCCACTGGCTTCAAGACACAGTGAAAACCTAGAGACCTTCTCATCTTAGGGTTGCCCCACGAAATGATGGTGCAGGGACTTCCATGGTGGTCCAGTGGTTAGGAGTCCTCCTTCCAATGCAGGAGACACGGGTACAATCCCTGGTCAGGGGACTAAGATCAAACATGCCTCAGGGCAACTGAGCTGCTGCACCACAACCACTCAGCCCAAGTCTCTAGAACCTGCGCTCGCCAACAAGCGAGGCCGCACACAGAGAGAAGCCCCACGCACTGCAACTGGAGAAAGCCGGCACCACACTGCAACGAAACCTCAGGGCAGCCAAAATAAAAAACAATTAAAACTCAAATTTAAAAAAAATTTTAAGAAGAAGAGATCCAAAAATACAAAAACAAACAACAACAAAAACTATGGCACAAACAAGCATCCCAGAATCTGTGCTTCCTGTGAGCAGCTGGCTCTGAAGAGAAAGAAAGTGCTGAGTTACAAGTCTGGTTCTTCATCCCAAACCCCATCAGGAGGTCCAGCACCTCCCAGGGAAGGAGCAGTGATGGGGCAGGATGGGGAAGCAGTTATGGGGAGTATTTGGGGAAAGCTCCTGCTTGTGGAGATAAGAAAAGGGAACAAGCTCTCTCCCTCCCATAGTTTACATCAACTCCCCCACCCCTGCTATCCCCTGGCTGCCTGCTACCTTACTCTCCTCAGGCGCCCCTCCAGCAGTCACCGCCCCTCCTGAAGGCCTTGACAGAGAAAAACTGTATGCCCCATCCCCAGTGAAAACACCTGATCAGCAGTCCTGTCTGCACCTTTCTAGCCTCACTAAGGTGTATGTGTGCCAGTCACTTAGCCGTGTCTGACTCTTTGGGACCCCATGGACTGCAGCCCATCAGGCTCCTCTGTCCATGGAATTCTCCAGGTAAGAATACTGAAGTGGGTTGCCATTCTCTTCTCCAGGGGTTTTTCCCAACCCAGGAGTTGAACCCAGGTCTCCCGCATTGCAGGCAGATTCTTTACCATCTGAGCCACCAGGGAAGTCTTACTGATACTTCCAGACAAGTACACTTGCTCTCTAGGAGAACCACCCCCCTCCCAATGCCAGCTCTAACGTTCAACAACACCTCCCCACCTTTTCCTGTTATCTAGGGGCCTCCAGAACACTCTCTAACATTCAGTGAAGACTCAGGAGGGTGATAAACAACCTTTCCCCGCCAACTCCGCCCCGCACCCGCCATCAGCTCCTGAAAGAGATCTCAATTCACATGAATGATGGGCTATTGGACATCCTGCCGCAAAGCTCCTGACTGCTCACACCAGTGAACTCAACTCTAGTTCAGTCACAGCCTGTACATGTACCTCATTGGCCATTAACTGCTCTCTAAAAATGAGCTCTGAGACCTGATTCTCACCCAGCACAGTTCTCATTCCTTCCTCCCAGGGCTTGTGGATCTGATCTCCTGAAGACCTTCAGTCATTCTCTCTCCATGTTTTACAAATGATTAGGTCCTTCTTCAGAGAAGGCAATGGCACCCCACTCTAGTACTCTTGCCTGGAAGATCCCATGGATGGAGCCTGGTAGGCTGCAGTCCATGGGATCAGGAAGAGTCAGACACAACTGAGCGACTTCACTTTCACTTTTCATTTTCATGCATTGGAGAAGGAAATAGCAACCCACTCCAGTGTTCTTGCCTGGACAATCCCAGGGACAGGGGAGCCTGGTGGGCTGCCATCTATGGGGTCGCACAGAGTCGGACACAACTGAAGCGACTTAGCAGCAGCAGCAGCAGGTGTTCCTAAATTCACTGCCTTCCTCATCCTACAAAACATCTAGGCTGAAAAGGTCCACTGAAATAATGTCCACTCTGTTGCACATGCCCAGGACGTGCACTCTTTTTCAACTTTGTATCACCAGCACCTCCGACAACCTGGCTGGCAGAAAGCAGGTGCTTACTAAGAGTCTAACAAAACATAATGTGAAAAAATAAGAGCCATCAAATTTTCTTACCTACTAGTGTGGAAGTTTTCTTTAACAGTTTGAAAGAAGTCAACATAATAGGTAACAACAATTGATGCCAAAATCCAGAACCCAGAATGGATATTAAGTCTTGGAAGAGGTTTCTCCTTTTTCTCAACAGCTGTAGAGGTTTCTGCAAATAAGGGAGATTTCAACTGATCAAGTAACCATTAGCTTCATAGGAAAAATTACACCTATTTCAAGTCAAATAAAACAATTTCCTAGAGCTTTCTAACAGCCAGATTCTCTATTAAGAGTATCAATTTCTTCTGTAAAACCACCAAAATAGGTTTATATTTTTGGAAATAATAGGAGCTGCTATAACACTTGTTCAGTATTGTCAACTTTTTTCCGCCAAATGAATTTTGGAACTAAATTTACTTATAGTCTTTTGGGAAGAATAATGTCATCCATCCAGTATTGCAGGAATTTTCATGTTGTGCTTCATATATCACCTAGAAAAGTGATTACTCCTGCTAATTCAGAAAAATGCAAGTGACAAACATTAGAACACAAAATGGACTTGTGATTTTCCAAAAACACTACTTTCAAACACTACATATTTACTTATTTTAAACAAACACAACCTTTTGAGGCACCTCAAAAGTGGAAAGGTCACACTGGAGGTAGTTCCAACACCATACTGTCTAAACTAGTGATGGACAAGTCAAATTCCTTCCACCTGGGACCCGATCTGAAAGAACTGGCTGGCCCTGGGTCAAATGGGGTCTAACAAGTTACCAGGTGACTGACATACCCGCTCTCCCAGTTCATGTGAGAACCACTGATATGCATCCAGGCTCCTGACTTTAGCTGATCATCAGAATTCCTGGGCACCTTACTCATAATACAAATTCTGGGAGACATCCTCAAAATTCATAAACCAGAAAGCCTGATTATGAAGTTTTCTGTTTAAAAGTAATAAATACAGAACGTTTTAACATCATACAGGACCAAAAAAACATCTAAGATGTAATCTCTTTCGATCCTTAACCCCAGTTCCCCAGCCCAAAGCAACTACCAGTATCCACGTCGATTGAGTTCCTGCAGTCTATTCATCTACAGGTGAGCATACACTGTGTGTTATCTGAGTTGAACCTCAACGGTGGTATATCATACTTTGTTCTGCGCCTCCTTTTGAAAATTACCCACATTGGTACATAAAGTCGGCCTGCTGTGTGATCTAAGGATATCCAAGAGTATTTAACCAGCTGTCTGCTGACGGACAATTAGATGCTTCCAGTCGTTCGCTATAACTAGCCATAGCAATGCTGAGATGAAACATTTTGCACAAGCACATACGTCCCTGTGTACTGCTACAAACAAGCTTCTTTTCTTAGAGACACAACCAGTGGAAATTTTTTATTTTAATGGATACTGCCAAATAGGTGTTAAACCAGCTCTCCGGGGAATCCTGAAACGCAGCTGAGATGAAGATGCCGAAGGTTACCTGATCTCTACCGCTGTTTTACGATACTTAAATACCTAACTTGCAAAATTAGTTGGTAAGCCTTGATAAAAACAAATCCCAGTCCCTCCGGAATGGGTGGGCCTGCGGGAGGTCGGCGGGGCCGGCCATTTCCGGGCGCCTTGCCTACGGGAACCTCGAGGCGGCTCGAACCGTGCCGGGAGAAGCGCCTCACCCGGCCTGGGGTAGCCCTCGTGTTCCAGTGGGACCTCCGCGTCCGACGGGAACAGATACCGCCGCCGGAGCTGCTCCCGAGCCCGTAGAGCATCCATCTTGGCAGCACCCAGAAACGGGGCGGAAGTGACGTTAACCTCACCGGAACTTCCTGTAGCGACATCCGGGCGGAAGGAGGGTTCCCGTCTATGAAGAGTGGAGACTATGTTGTTGTCTAGGTTTTAGTTGGTAAGAACGTAGAGTAGCGTTGGCTTCGCTGTCTCCGTGCTCAAATTTGAAAACAGGATTTGAATTTCGAAACGATGACCTTTCTCAAACTAAAGAGGCTCCGTTTATTCCTAGCTACGGAAGCCCAGAAGGATCAAACTTACAGGCCGGCGGATGCGCGCGGGCGGGGCTGTCGGTCCCTGCCTTGGTACTTGGCTGCGTCCGGCTCTCTGCATCCGGAACCCTCCGTGACTCCCCTGTGCCCATAGCGTCTCAGCCCGTCAGCTTCTTTCCTCTTCCTCAGGAGTCGCCCAGCTAGACTTGAAAGGGTTAGAGGACGCCCAGGAGGAGGGAAGGACCGCTGGGCCGGGGCCGGGAGCCTGCGGTGGAGCCTGGGCCTGGCACTGACCTCTCGGACGGACTCCGGGCAAGAAATAAAAACCTTTCTGAGGCTGTTTGCTCTTCTCTACCATGGGGACTATACGTGCTTCATGGATATGTTTGGGGGTTTAAATGTGAAGCACCTGTGTGTGGTTTGTTAGCTCCCTTCTTACGACTTTTGTGAGAAATTGCCCTCAGCCAGATCGTGGGAGCTAAACTCGTGGTGGTGGTTCCGCCGCTAAGTCGTGTCCTGCTCCTTGCGACCCCACGGATTGCAGTATGTCAGGCTCCTCTGTCCTTCACTGTCTCCTGGAGTTTGCGCAAACTCATGTACATGGTATTTGGCCAGGAACCCACCATTTCCCATCAGTCGTGCTCATAAACTGAAAAAGACTCTTGCCACAAATTCACAAGTTTTACTCCATCAATAATCCTGTTTACAGGACTTTGCTGGCCGTCCAGTAGTTAAGACTCTGCCTTCCAATGCCAGGGACTTGGGGTTCCATTCCTGGTCAGGGAACTGAGATCCTACATGCCCCAGCAGTATGGCCAATAAATAAATTTTTAAAATAAATAAATTTTTAAAAAAGATTTCAAACGCAAATACATAAGTTATAGTTATGTAGTTGTAAAAAAACAAGCAAAAGAATTAATCCTTTTTACTATTCTCCTGCCTCCTTCCTACCGTGTCATTTGTTGAGAAATTTTGTTCTTAACTCTTCCAACCTTTGCTGAGCACCTACTATCTGTTGCTGCTAAGTAGCCTCAGTTGTGTCCAACTCTGTGCGACCCCATGGACTGCAACCTACCAGGCTCCTCTGTCCATGGGATTTTCCAGGCAAAGAGTACTGGAGTGGGGTGCCATTGCCTTCTCCGTAAGGAACTCTTAGGCGCCTTGCTAGACAATGGAGATAAGATGAATAAGACATGAGGTTGCACTTGAGGAGCTCCTGGGCTAAAAATGGCCACAGAGACTTACTACAGTAGAGAGCAGTTTATATAAATGTGTGGAAGCATTTTATTCATTCAGTCAACAAACATTTTCTGAGCAGCTCAGTTCAGTTCAGTTCAGTCACTCAGTCGTGTCCGACTCTTTGCGACCCCATGAATCGCAGCACGCCAGGCCTCCCTGTCCATCACCAACTCCCGGAGTTCACTCAGACTCACGTCCATTGAGTCCGTGATGCCATCCAGCCATCTCATCCTCAGTCGTCCCCTTCTCCTACCCCCAATCCCTCCCAGCAGCAGGGTCTTTTCCAATGAGTCAACTCTTCTCATGAGGTGGCCAAAGTACTGGAGCTTCAGTTTTAGCATCATTCCTTCCAAAGAAATCCCAGGGTTGATCTCCCTCAGAATGGACTGGTTGGATTTCCTTGCAGTCCAAGGGACTCTCAAGAGTCTTCTCCAACACCACAGTTCAAAAGCATCAATTCTTCTGCGCTCAGCCTTCTTCACAGTCCAACTCTCACATCCATACATGACCACAGGAAAAACCATAGCCTTGACTAGACGGACCTTAGTCGGCAATGTCTCTGCTTTTGAATATACTATCTAGTGTGGTCATAACTTTTCTTCCAAGAAGTAAGCGTCTTTTAATTTCATGGCTGCAGTCACCATCTGCAGTGATTTTGGACCCAAAAAAATAAAGTCTGATACTGTTTCTACTGTTTCCCCATCTATTTCCCATGAAGTGATGGGACCAGATGCCATGATCTGAGCAGCTACATCTGCTAAAATGCTGAGGACAGAGGTAAGTTAGATCTAGTGGAGGAGAAAATTTCCATACAAGGCCATGACAGAGATACTGTATGCGGGCTGAATAAAGGGCTTCCCTGGTGGTTCAGATGGTAAAGAATCTGCCTGCAATGTGGGAGAACTGGGTTTGATTCCTGGGTCGGGAAGATTCCCTGGAGAAGGAACTGGCAACCCACTCCCCTATTCTTGCCTGAAAAATCCCATGGAGAGAGGAGCCTGGTGGGCTACAGCTCATGGGGTCGCAAAGAGTCAGACATGACTAAGTGACTCAATGCATAAAGGGACGCCCTTCATTCTGCTGGGCTGTGTGGAGATCACAGAGTGGCTCGAGGTGGGTTATATACAGGAATGGGTAGTCCGAAAAGTCACCCCAGAAGTAAAATTTGAATTAGTGGCCACTTTTTAATATCTTCTGTATGTCCTGAGTATTTGCAGAAGAAATGTAATAAATATTCAAGAAAAGAACGTCAAGTTTCTACAGGTTTATTAGTATCATTTCCTCAGCCTTTCTAGCAAACGCCTAGGATTTAACAGCTGGGTGGATCATATGGTCTTTCTACACAATACCTTCTTTTTCCTGTCTTGCTTCCCCCCCCTCCCTTTTTTTTCTTTTCAGATTTGTAAATAACCAGAGTTCACCTCTTCAAAGCCACCTGGGGTCTTCGCCCTCCCTTCTCTTCTCTCTGGTACAGGGTTGGAAGCCTTGTTAACAGGAAGCAAATTCCTCATCAAATACAGTCTTCTGTTGATTGTCTCCTTGTGAAAAGGTCAGCGCTGGGTCTCCCTGTAATTGAATATTCCCAAGAGCATCTCAGGCATTCCAGGGTTTCCATATGTAGTGTGTTCAGGTCAGATTAGTTTCCCCTTTAGTGGTTTCAGAGTCTTTGTATTTGGATCTGATTCCTTTCAGCCTTTTTTTCCCCCTGATATTTTAAATGCACAACTCGCAGACCACGTTGATGATACTTAATAGCAGGTTGGGAAAAAATCCAGGGTTTAATGACCACATCTTCATTGCTGGAGCCCATTAAATAAGTTCTTCAACATGTGTACTGTGCACCATAATGATAGATATATGATATCAGATTGCTACCAACCAAGAAATTCCATTTTCAGTGTGGATTACTTGTGGGGGAAAAATAAATTGGACCGTGATCTTTGCTGGGCCTCCCCTTCGCAATGTGGTTAGGTCCAAGGTGTTTATAGACTATTGAATCCTGGCTCCATCGTTCTGGATCCCTTGGGCAAGTTGTTTCATTATCCTAGGTATCAGTTTCCTCATCAGTGACACCAGGGGTACCAGAGTGAAGATAAATGTATGCTGACTGTTTAGCCTAATGCTTCCCATGGTCAAGCAGGGTTATGTTCAGGTTAAGTCATTGTTCACTACTTATTTGGGCTTGCCAGTTCTTCTGGATCTGGTTCCTGCCTACCTCCTTATCAATTCTTCCTTTCTCTTTGGGCTCCAGTTTCTCTCTGTGGCAGTTTCCCTTTGCTTGGGCTCTCCCAGTTGACTGGGGGCTACAGTCACATCTTAGCAGTGCTTTGCAAACACCTGGCATGTAGCAAGGATTCTATTACCTGGTTTTCAGTTTGATCCTTGTCACAATTAACTCTGGCCTTTGATATAGGCATCTATGTGTCTTCCTCTGAAAAACCACCTTTTCTCCCTTCTGTATTAGCCCTGTAATATTCTCAGTAGACTGATTCTGTCCTTGGGGAGGGCTCAGGACCTAGACCAGACCTGTCAGCCCCCAGGACTCAGGCTGGGGCTGTTGGGAAGATCATTCAGAGGTCAGTGTGGGCTTGGGGATGCCACCCACTGTGGACACACACAGAGGAGCCCACCCAGGAAGGAAGCTCAGATGCAAGCTAAGCTAAGAAGTCTCAGCACTGTTTCAACTTCCAAATCCAGCCAAGACTAGCTGATGTAGTAAAAATAAGAACTCTGGAACCAGCTGCTGGGCCAGCTGTCATAACTGATTTTGTCATTACTAGCTGTTTCAGCCTTGAGCAAGTCGTGGATCTTCTCCATTGCCTACAAGATTGGGTAAAGATTAAAAGTATTAATATTTGCAAACTGCTTAGCACAATGCCTAGCCCATAGAAGCTCTTGATGTGCCTTTCTTTTTTTTTAGTTGAAGTACAGTTGATTTACAATGCTGTGTTAGTTTCTCCTGTATAGTATAGTGATTCAGTTATACATATATATATATTCTTTTCATGTTATTTTCCATTATGACTTATTACAGAATATTTGGGCTTCCCTGGCGGCTCAGACGTTAAAGAATCTTCCCACAGTGCAGGAGACCCAGGTTTGATCCCTGGCTTGGGAAGATCCCCTGGAGAAGGAAATGGCAACTCACTCCAGTATTCTTGCCTGGAGAATTCCATGGACAGAGGAGCCTGGCAGGCTATAGTCCATGGGATCACAAAGAGTCAGGCATGACTGAGTGACTAACACACACACAGGATATTAACTATAGTTCAATAAGTCTTAGCTGTTCTTATTATCCATTGTTGACATTTCAGATTTCTGAGCCAAAAATAGAAGAAGGATTTTTTTCAAACTAATGCTAATTTGAGTGGTTTTCTGATACTTACAATCGTGAGGCCGTACCAGTACCACCCTCTCATGTACAGTGTTCTCTCATTGTACCCCGTATCTGCCCCCTTGGTCTTTCACTGGACTGCAAGTACCTCCAGGAGTGAGTTCATATATGTAAAGCTCTTAGAAAAGCACCTAACATGTGGAAATTGCTCAGTAAATGATAATATCTATCATTTGGAATGCAACCCTTTATTCCAAAAACAAAAGCAGTTTTTTAAAAGTCTCCCTTTTATTATATAAATAATTCATTGAAATATGTCTCTCTGCATGTCTGTTTCTCTGATTAAAGCAAGAGAACTGGAATCACTCAGTCGAAAGAAAGATCTACATTTTAAACTAACTTCATTCAGAAAGTGCAGACTGTACCACTTAACTCCTAGCAGCAGTGGGAAGGAGCAACCACCTTCATCATTTACACCAAACACTGGCTTTATCATTTTGGTAAAATTTTCCCAATTGATAGATGGACGGAAAATCTATCATTTCAATTTTTTATTAGCAATTCTTTTCACACACTAATTGGCCATTTGTACATCATTTTTCTTTGGGGATTTTCATCTCTTATTTTTTTATAGATAAGGATATCATTATATATTTATAGATAAGGATATCATATATCATTATATATTAAATTATATATATAATTTAATAAATATTATTATTTACCTTTTGAGGGTGATCATGCTCATACCTCTGTTTTGTTTTGTTTTAACTCTCCATAGCCTGTGATGAAGAGTTTGGATGAATTTGCCCAGTGGGGGTCTAAATGGATGATCCAGGCAGGTGGAAAGTGCCCAGGCAGTGCTCATATATATTCACTCCACAGTGACTATAATTTGAACCCTCTTCAACTGGACCTAGTTATTCCCTGACCATTTGTTATTCAACTAACTACTGGGAGAAGTTATTTTAGTAAACCACAACTGAAAATAACTAAGCAACAATAATGACAGCCATAATAATAATCTTTACAAAATACATGTACAATTAAAAAAAAAAAGCAGAAAGAAAAGAACCTTGGGACTTCCCTGGTGGTCCAGTGTTTAAGACTGTGGTCCCAACGCAGGGGATATGGGTTCGATCCCTGGCCAGGGAACTAAGATCCCGCATGGCCAAAAAAAAAGGAAAAAGAAACTTATTGGAATTCCTCTCAAGTATTTCACAGATGAATAGGATTTCAAAGATGAATAGGATTTCAACCAGGTGTGGGTGAGGGTGACACCCAGGATGGCTCCAGTAAAGCAAACAAGAATAAGTCTATAGCCGATGGCAGTGAGCCTGCCCCATTCCTCCAGCCCTTAGCATTTCTGTGCATGCCAGCCTGCTGCTGACTCAGGTGTCACTCTGCCTGGGGTCTCTCCGGTCCATCCTTTTTAGCAGTGAGAGACAGAGAGAGAGAGAGGGAGTTCTCACAGAAGGGAAATCAACATGAACCAAACAGATGTCTACTGAACTAGCAAAAGAAGCCCCCAGGCACCCTTTAAGGCCACGCGGCATGCTGTTTTCTTGGACAGGGTGTTGGGGAGAAGAGTGGAGAAACTTCCCTGTGGCTGCCAGCTCATCCAGCAGAAGAGAGGTGCTGGTCTCAACCAAAAGATCAGGACTCAGAAAAGGATCGTTCCTAAAATGAGAAAGAAGAGGTTGGTAGGCGGGGACTGGCCTAACACTGAGAAGCTGCGTAGGCAGGAATCCTAGTCAGTGCGTGTCCCCAAACACTCCTGACATTTCTGGCTATGTGGTCAGTTTGGGAACTACATTTGGGTCTGCCGGGTTCTGTGGGAGGACTGTCCCTTGTATTAAATTGCTGTTGAAACCTGCTATCAGGCTTACAAACCCAGAGCAGGATGAAGGTGTGTCCTGGCTGCCTCTGCTCCCCAGGTGCCCAGAATCTTCCAGGCTGTTAATGCTGGTCGACCAGCGACACAATCTAAACTGTTCAAAGCCTAGAACTTGGCCTGTTACTAATGTCATCAAATAAAACAATTTTTTCTTTTCATACAACTCCCTCCTATATTTTTAATAATACATTCTACTGTTGTAGCCACGTGTTCCGGGAAACAAACTCACTCAAAAGGACAATGCAGATAGTGGAGTGCAGCTTATTACACCGGAGGGCCCAAGGCAGAGTCTCCTCTTAGCCAAGGACCCCAACCGACTTTGCTGAAAACCTTATATACCTTAAGTGTTACTGCTCAAGCCCATATCCCCAAATTCCTTAAACCTAGCCTGGAAAGTGTTAAAGGGAGATAAAATCAGGTTACAGCCATGATTCATAATCAGAAGGGTCTGCTGGGTCTACGTTGTAGCCTACACCAGTGGCTGCCGTAAAGATTACAAAGGTGATTGACTACACAGGGGATTATTACATTCTTTTTGGGTCGGGAAATCTTGGTGTGGAATCTGGTGTTTATCAGTCCCAGAGGCCAGTTTGGCCATAGGTATGTTATCCCAATGGCTACCAGGCATATAGTCCAAAGCTCACTGAAAGTGCGAGATGGAGTTTCCTTCTTTTTCAAGATGGAGTCAGCTTGGCCTGTTCCTTTTCTCCCTTACTACCTCACACTGTCATCCATTTCCACTAAATATACAAATTTAGAAGACCTATTTTAGCCATTTCCTGAAAGCTTTAATTGGTAGAGGGGATAAAGACAATACATTCTCAGATCCAGTCACTACAAAGTATCTTGAATTAGATAAAACCATGAAAAGGGCTTTCTGATCTCATGACCCATTACAAAAACCACTTGGAAATCCTTGGCCTGGACATTTTCTTTTTTAAAGCTCTACCTGGAGTTTATAATAATGATCTAAATCACCAGTGCTAAGAAAAGACAGATGCAAGCAAAGATGGGGATCCTGACCAAAGGGGGAAAAAATCTAAGTTATCAGAGAAACACCTGAGTTTGAATTGATTCTGCTACCTACAGTGTGACCTGGGGCAAGTCACTTAAGCTCCCTGAAACTCATCATCCGTGACTGAAGATGGTAATATCACCCTCCCAGAGCTGTTGAAAGATTTAATTATATGTATATGCAATGCATATACATATACACAAAAGGCTTAGCACAATGCCCAAGCCTGCTACCATAACAGTGCTTTGGTACCACTCCCTCTCTTTCCAGACCCAGTATTCTCAAACATCCTCAAAT
This sequence comes from Aepyceros melampus, assembly GCA_006408695.1. Classification (NCBI taxonomy): domain Eukaryota; kingdom Metazoa; phylum Chordata; class Mammalia; order Artiodactyla; family Bovidae; genus Aepyceros; species Aepyceros melampus. Next base: position 521,084 of record SJXQ01008296.1, on the reverse strand, counting down.
AATAGAGTACCAAGCACTTTGGGGGGGACCTCATGAAATATGGATAAATGAGGCAAAAAATTTTGTTGTTCAGTAGTGAAGTCATTTCCTACTCTTTGCAACCCCATAGACTACAGCACGCCAAGCTTCCCTGTCCTTCACTATCTCTTGGAGTCTACTCAAATTCATGTCTGTTGAGTCAATAATACCATCCAACCATCTCATCCTCTGTTATCCCCTTCCCCTTTTGCCTTCAATCTTTCCCAATGTAGGGTCTTTTCTAATCGAATTGGTTCTCATTAGAAAGTAAAAAATAAAAACAGCCACATCCTATAAAAATTTATGTCAATTCTCACAGCATCTAAACTAGAATGGAGGGTGATATGGGCCAAGAGGCTGAAGAAATTCTAGGCAGGGACAGCTTAACAATGAGAAAATTCTATTACGTTAACCTTTCTCTAAAACTGAGAAGAGAGATTATCGTTCCAATTTTAACTATAAAGTCTCCCTCTGTTCAGGATAAAATTGGATGGAGCAGGGCAATCCTATAATGTTACCATTAGTATCCGATGTCAATGTGATGCCAGATCCCAAGAGCAATGTTGTTCAAACTATCCAACAGAACTGAGTCTTTACCTACCTTTGATCTACAATGGAGAAATCTAATATATGGATGACCACAGGCCTCCAACAGGTCACCAGGAAGGCCTGCAGCAAAGGTCATATTTCAGCGGCTCACAATACCTTCTCTGTGGACAAACAATTGCCTGACCTTCCCATCAATGTCTGACCTTTCAACTCTTGACAAACGTATGTATTTTCTCAGCAATTACAACTTAAGCTACTAAAGGGGCAGTTCAATCACTTTAATCAAAGGGAATAAATTAAAGCTTCCCTGGATCCCAGAACAAAAAGAGCTCAACTAGCCTTTGCGGTCAAAGAAACTTCTCTTTTTTCACTGGTGCACACAGTTTTTCTCAGAAATCCTGATTGTTTGAAAGCAAGACAGAGAGTTAGAAGGAAGGTTCAGCCCCAAATTACAGAAGTTAAAAAATCTAAAACCTAAAGGGACAGTCGCAGAGTATCTATTAATAAGTAGATGTCTTTTTTTTTTTAACTGAGGGAAATTGTTATTCTGATTTATCTTTAACATCATTCAAGACTAAAATCTGTGAAAACTTGGAGATGACGTTTTCCAGTTTTATAACCTAGTGGTAAACCCCAGAGATTATACTTGGCAGTGTTGAATTTTATAGCTATTTTGAGGAGCTAGATACAGAGATGGGCTTTCCGGTGGCACAGTGGTAAAGAATCCACCTGTCAATGCAGGAGATGCAAGTTCAATCCCTGGGTCAGGAAGATCTCCTGGAGAAGGAAATGGCAACTTACTCCAGTATTACTGCCTGGAGAATCCCAAGGACAGAAGAGCCTGGCAGGCTACAGTCCATGGGGTCTCAGAGTTGGACACGACAGCACGCATACATGAAGATACAGAGATAGAAATTTAAGAAATATTCAGTTTCAGGGCATTTGGGGCAAAGTAAACTGTTTAGAGTTTATCATCTCCTGTTGTCTCCTATGTACGTAGGAATGGGTGTCGGGTGAAAGGTAAGTGATGTTTCTAAAATTCTGCCTCTGTTCACAGGTACCAAATAGGAACTCAGAGACGGAGTTTTGGGTGAAGTAGAAAAGAAGGGTTTTATTGCTTTGCTGATCCCTGGATTGGGAAGATCCCCTGGAGAAAGGAAAGGCTACCCACTCCAGTATTCTGGCCTGGAGAATTCAGTTGGACATGACTGAGTGACTTTCACTTTCAGAAAAGAACAGTTTTATTGCTTTGCCAGGCAAAGGGCCCACAGTGGGCTAATGTCCTCAAAACTGCGTGTCCCCAACTGGAGGGGTTAGTGAAGAGTCTTACAGTCTTCGGGGAGCAGGGCGTGGTCAACTCATGGACATTCTGATTGGTTGGTGTGAGGTCACCAGGAGTCAGTATCATCAACCTCTAGGTTGCAAGTGGACTAGGGTCTATGTGCTTATGTTCAGCATGAAGTTAACCTTTTCCACGTGGTGGGGGTCTTAGTATCTGCAAAACAGCTCAAAAGACATGGCTCAGAATATTATCTATAGTCCTTGAAGAAGAACTAAAGTTCCTTGACTTTGTTTAATGGCTAAAGTATGATTATTCTGTCTTATTTGACATTTTCTCACTCCTCTGATTAAAATTTATTCTTTGCCTAAATTTTTCTACACACAAAAGGCAGGTGAAGGACATGGGTGGCGAGGGGTTCTATTCCACTGAGGGAAGACCTCAAGGTCCTGCTCAGTTACAGTGAGGTGGCAGAAGAGAAAGACAACCTCATCAGCAAGTAGTTAATAAAACAGCCATCACTTAATCCAGGGGGCCGGTAATAACCCAACCATTCTATCCTCATGCTAGGCAGGATGACTTCCCTCCCTCCCTCAGTGCACCCTACAACCAGTTCAGCCCCCAGGACTTCTGAGACTGCCTCAGGGTCTTCTGTCTCCTTCTCCCCAAAGACAGCACACAGCCCAGTCCAGGGTGGACACTCTGGAATTATCTCATTAGTTCCTGTGACTTAGAATGACTTCAACAAGAGAGTTTAGAGCAGAACTGAAGATTCAGGTCCAAACATGTTTGTGAGAAAAAGCAAAAATCAGTGTATACAAGACAACTTCCCAACAGCATCTCTTCAAGGAGAATCCCACTACATGCTTATGATCAACGATTCCTTGTCTGAAGCTGAAAGGGGCAAGATTCTCACATGGACCAGCTTACTGGAGAGAGAACAAAGATGAACTACATAACCAGCCTCCTGCCCAGGTGCAGTTTAGGAATCAATATAAAGTAACACTTCTGTTCCAGTGTACATGAGAAATACAATGTGCTCTTCTTGGCTCACTAAGGAGAACAGAAACTTAGAAGGCCTATTCTAGCCATCTTGAATGCTTAATTAGAAGAAGGGATAAAGGCTGAATATACACTGTTTCAGTAACCATGTGTGTGTTAGCTCCTCAGTCGGACTCTGCGACCTTATGGGCTGTAGCCTGACAGGCTCCTCTGTCCATGGAATTCTCCAGGCAAGAATACTGGAGTAGGTTGCTATTCCCTTCTCTGGGGGTTCTTCCTGACTCAGGGATTGAACCTGGGTCTCTTGCATTGCAGGCAGATTCTTTACCATCTGAGTCACCAGGAAAACCCCTCCAGTAACCACAAAGTACTCGTAAATATATATGCTTTTTCTTTCATGTGAATGAACATAATAATTGATCTCTAATTTCCTTCCACAGGGAAGGAGTTATAATCTTTAGAGTGCTTGGCATCACGGTTCTGTATTGAGGTAAAAGTCAATAATGTACAATTACTTATGCTGAGTCCAGGTTCATCACTGAGACCAAAAAACCCTATCACAAAAACACACAAAAACAAACAAAAAACAGCTAGGAAGATCAGTTTTCAGTGGTGGAATAAAGAACTAAGATACACTATCAATGTGCTTTCACTAATAAAACCACTGATTTCTTAAAACTTTCCTTATTCAAGTACAAAAGTGCTCTCTAAAAGAAAACAGTCTATATCAAAGACTGCTAATCTTTTTGTTACTCCTAGAAATTTTAGGGGGAAAGACAAGTAATTTCAGGCTGCTTTGATACTATCAAAGTAAATTGTTTTAATAGAAATTGGTCAGTTCAAGTTTTAACTTGAAAAGAAAAATGACACATTTTGAAGGATACTGCTGCTGCTGCTGCTAAAGTCGCTTCAGTTGTGTCCGACTCTGTGTGACCCCATAGACGGCAGCCCACCAGGCTCCCCCATCCCTGGGATTCTCCAGGCAAGAACATTGGAGTGGGTCGCCATTTCCTTCTCCAATGCATGAAAGTGAAAAGTGAAAGTGAATTCGCTCAGTCGTGTCCGATTCTTAGCGACCCCAGGGACTGCAGCCCACCAGGCTCCTCCGTCCATGGGATTTTCCAGGCAAGAGTACTGGAGTGGGGTGCCACTGCCTTCTCCATTGAAGGATACTAGGAAATTTTAAAGGATATTCATAAAATCTGCAGATCTGTAACAATGTTATTAATCTTGACTTTTATTACCATATTCTTGTAATCACCCCATGAGGGTGGGTTTAAACAGAGAACTAGGAACAGGGTCCTTAAAAGCCTCTTTGCTCAGAGGGGTCGTCTTACTTCACACCAAGGTAACAAGTCACTTATACCGGCCTGAAGCAAAAGGAACCTGGGGAAACTCCAGTGCTTTTGCAATTTTTACACTTTCTCCACCTCAATGGCCCCTGTCATCAGCTGCTTGAATTTTTAGATTTCTGCCATTACCTGAATCTGCTGCTACAACCAATCAGAGGCAAGGGTAGCCCTGGGTCCACTCCTGTATGGCCTCCCTTCACTGTTCTGAGGCTGTTTCCTCATCAGACTGCAAGATGCCTGGTGTGTCTGACATTGACGAGGATCCCAGCCTGCAACACATCTTAATCTTTTTTTGGGCAGAATACAGCCCATCTTCTCTCAAATGCTGTTTGTAAACAGCATCACAGAAAATGGCCAGCTGACAAAACCAGGAATACCAGTAAGAAATGAATCAAAAAAAATTTTTAATGACATGTCAAAATGCATCCCTGGCAGGTTTGGGGAAAATCAGATACCAGACCCATCAGACCAAGGGGACAGCAGAACATAGAATTCAATCTTACTCTCAACTTAGACAAAGCAAAGCTGTAAAGCCCAAAACAAACATCATTAGACTGGTTCCGAAGTTCCCGGAGCTCTAGGATCGTGTGTGTTTGAGTTCAAGTCAAGCCGGCAACTGACCAAAGGGTGGTCTCTGAGCTAAGACCACGGGAAGGATCTATGGGTTGTGCTTTGCTGTTAGAGCCATGGGGCAACAGCAGACACAGGAGCCGTTCTCGCCAACTGCAGTTTCCAATGAAGAGACGTGTGGCCGTGACTCTGACCATCAGGATCACCGTCTGCTGGCCTGGCTTCACCAGAGAGCTGAGGGGCTACTACTACTACCTTCTCCAGCCCGGGTGCTCTGCCAGCATTCCAACACAGCCAACCCCGTGTGCTCTGCTGCCAGCAAGTTGTAACGCTGGAGACTCTTGGGTGACGGCTGACATGGAAGGCAGAAGTAAGGACCCACCCCAGTTCAAGTATGAGTTTTCTGTCACATTTGCCAAACTCTGCCTTAAAGGCAAGACAGCACAACTGACCAAGAATAAAAGTCCACACAAATCCTGAAATACTGCGGTGCTTGTGCGCACAGGAAATAGTGCTGCACCCACCCTGCCCCGGGGAGGACAGCGTTGTTTGCTTCTGCTCCTTGCAGCCCTCAGACACGAAGACGTCCGGGCTGGACGCAGGGCTCTGCTTTGCCCCCGTGTCCTGGGTCTTCTCAGGTGGAGCTAGTGGTAAAGAACCTGCCTGCCAATGCAGAAGATGTAAGAAATGCGGGTTCAGTCCCTGGGTCTGGAAGATCCCCTGGAGAAGGGCATGGCAACCCACTCCAGTATTTATGCCTAGAGGATCCCATGGACAGAGAAGCCTGGTGGGCTACCATCCAAAGGGTTGCAAACAGTCAGACACGACTGAAGCGACTTAGCACACCTGCACGTGTTCTGGGTCAAGCTTCACTTTCCCACTTTTTCCCCTTTACTTCCAAAATGTCTAAAGCTGCTCATGGCTCAGAAGTTGTTCTTGCTAACAGTAGTTGGCAACCACTGAACGGATGCCTCTGGCCTCCAGGTACAGTGCTGTCAGCTTTTCACAAATCAGTTCCTTCAATGGCAACCAGAGAACACCCTTTACTATCTCACTGTTTGGATGAAAAGAGTGAGGCTCAAAGAGGTTAACAATGAAGGGACCAAGCCAGGGCCTGACTCCAGGCCTGATTCCCAAGGGTCTTCCTTCCTCTGGACACAGTGCCCCTGCAGCTCATCCCCCATCAGACCAGAACATGGGGAAGGTCCGGGGTAAGCTGGCCTATCTGAGACTTAGAGGCCCACAGCATATCTCTATCTACCCCGCTGCTCTTCCTCCTGTTAATCCCCACTGGCCTAATCCTTCCAACACTTGTTCCATGTCCCATTCTTGCTTTCACCTCTACTACTACTACCACTACTACTAAGTCGCTTCAGTTGTGTTCGACTCTTTGCGACCCATAGACGGCAGCCCACCAGGCTTCCCCGTCCCTGGGATTCTCCAGGCAAGAACACTGGAGTGGGTTGCCATTTCCTTCTCCAATGCATGAAAGTGAAAAGTGAAAGGGAAGTCGCTTAGTCGTGTCCAGCTCTTAGCGACCCCATGGACTGTGGCCCACCAGGCTCCTCCGTACATGGGATTTTCCAGGCAAGAGTACTGGAGTGGGGTGCCTTGCCTTTTCCAGCTCTCTAGCAAGAGGTATTAAGGATGATAGTTAACACCGGTTAAAGGGGTGATTCTTTTCTTTTAAATTTTATTCTATTTTTTTTTTAAGTTTTTTTTTTTTAATTTACTTGGCTTGTGCAGGGTTTTAGTCGCAGCATGCATGATCTTTGATCTTCGTTGCAGTGTGCGGGAATGTGGGATCTGGTTCCCTGACCAAGGATGGAACCCAGCTTACCTGCATTGGGAGCACAGGGTCTTAGCCACTGGACTACCAGGGAAGTCCCAAAGGAGTGCTTCTTACCACACATACCAGTTCTTGAGGGACTCGTGGGCAAAACCTACTCAGGTATCAGAAAGTGGCCTGGCTTTCTTTCCTCCTGCACAGCGAATGAGGACTGAGACCAATCTAACCAGGGCACTGAAACGGTAAGACAGCTAAACAATGGATTAGCTGTATTGTTAATATGGCTGGTTCCCTATACTTGGTCACAGGCCACAGCCCCAAATCCAGCCACCGACCAATGTCTTTGGCTGACGATGAACTGGGTCAGAGTGGATGGGCCAGACTTACATAGGAACCCCCAGTGAAGAGCAGAACTCCTGGCTGGGCAAGGGTTATTACACAGAAAGGGCTGCTTTGACTGCTCCTGGGTAAAACACCACAACTCACACATGTATTTAAACCACACAAAAAATTAACCCCCGTAAACCCTCTAAATGTCTAGAAAATCACGTGATAAAGACAAATGCTTTCTAGTCTGACCATGTTATTTTTTGACTTCTCACATTTGGTACTATTTCCCATACAAGAATATTTTAAGTACAATAATTTTCACTGCTACAGAATTAGAACTTGGGATAAGAATATATTTTATTTTCTCATAGAAGTTCTACCAAAAATATACTTTTTTCTTAACTTAAAAATACGGCTTTGGAAAGCAAAATTCAAGTTGTGACAATTCAGTACATGTTTTACAAACAACTGTGAAAGGAAAGAGATCAACAGAATGGACTCAATTGTTAAACATAAAATGTTCATTTTAAAAGCTTGACCTTGTCCTTCAATAACTTCAGGGTGGGGTTCTTGCTGATTTTCTTGTTGAAGATAACCAGGAGTTCCTCTTCAGATTTGTGATGTTCATTTGTCACTGCATAGTACTGAGCTAAAACCTTCACAAAGAAACACAGTGGTCAAATAGGTATCTGTCCTGAAAATTTACCCTCTGTGTTAGTTCTCCAGCCCCCAACACAGTAGACAGTGGCAAATGAAAGAACCCAGGTGCTGGTTACATGGGGGTGTCCTGCTTGTGGCAATTCACACAGCTGCACACGTGTGACACCTGACTGCCTGTGTCAGACACCAGTAAAAAAAAAATTACAAAGAGGGAAAAAAACACTGTCCTGGAATAATCAAAAGATAGTGACATATCTAGAGCAGTAATTTTCAGATTTAACACTGACGCTGCTCTGGCTGAGGAGGTGTGGGTGGGGGTGACTCCATCCCCACCCGCATCCTGAAGGGCTAAAAAGGAGAAGCTTGAACGTCACTGAGACATACACATACCTATGTTTAGAGTGTGTGTGTACACACACACAAGTTTACAGTGTTTCAGATGTAGAAAAACAGAACAAAATAAAATAAAGAACTGATTCTCCCCAGCATTATATACCTGATTCACACCCTTCATACCTTTTTCCTTAGCTTCTTGATTGTTATTTCGTTGTCTGGGGCCTGTTTCAGAATTGCTTTAATAGTTCCCTTCCAGTTGAATTTACCTACAATATAGAAAATAATATGTAAAATACTGTTTTGTGGTACTACCAAAAGGGTTAAGAAACAGCTGTGTGTGAGAGATCCAGTCTCCCTACACCCTGGTCAACATTTGGTAGAGGTACGACGTTTGTAGAGCAAGTTTTTGGTCTCGATGAAGCCTCATTTCTGCACCACCTATTTGCTACACAGGAAATGAACGAGACCGGAATAAACAGGTTGCCACAGTTCTGGGTAGCAGGCACCTGACCTGTGCAATCCCAGGGGCCGAGAGGCACTACGACCGTCTACGATACTCATTTTCAGAGTGAGCAGAAAAACTAAGTATCTTTAAGTACCACCATCCTACAAATTCCTGGAGAAAGACATGAGTTATGTCTAATGAACTCAAGATTTACGAAGGATCTGCTATGATCAAGGGGCTGTCTAAACACAGTAAGCAAAGCAAAGATTGTCAGTAGGCTAGGACTCATCTAGGGAACCTTTGCTTTTGGGAAGATGAAGACGAGTATGCGGAAGGCACATAATTCTGATGAAAGAAATCAAAGATTTAAATCAACAGACATGCCATGTTCATGGCGTGGAAGACAACACAGTAAATAAAGTGTTTGATTCTCCCCAAGTTGATCCAATTCCTCTATCATCACAGCAAGACTTTTATAGATATAGGCAAGACTATTATAAATCATCTAATTTTGCAAAAGAATAAAGTGAGAATAAGCCTACCCCTTTTCAAGACTTTGTATATACCTACTCTAGTCAAGAGTGTGTGGTGGACGGACGGACACACACAGTGAGAGAGAACCCAGAACAGACCCACACCAATACTGGACAAAGGCCCTTCACTGAGAGAAAAGACAGCCTTTTTAAATGCTGTGGACCAACCAGACACTGATGAGCAAAGAAATAAACCTTCAACCAAGTTTCATATCTCATAAAAATTAACTCAAAATGGATCATGAACTTGAGTGTAAAATATGTAACTATAAGACCTTTAAGAAAAAAACAGAAGAAAAAAAAAAAACCTCCGTGGATTTAAGGCTGGCAAAGAGTTCTTAGATGACTTCAGAAGTATCATCTCTTAAAGGAAAAACTGACAAATGAGGCTTCATCAAGACCAAAAACTTGCTCTACAAATGCAACACCACCAGCAAACACTGACCAGGGACGGTATAGGGAGACTGGATCTCTCACACAGTGCTGGTGGGAACCCAGCATGGTGCAGCTACTCTTGAAAAACCTGTTTCTTAAAACACCAAACATTCAAGTAATGCGCCACACAGCCACCGCACCTGCTGAACCTTCTGCCAGAAAGCACGACGCAGGAAAACCTCTACATGAAGGCTTACAGCCACTTTATTCATCAGGACCACGAACCAGAAATAACCCAGCTATCCGTCAACAGATGACGGATAACCAGGCCGTGGGACACTCACACCACAGACCACTGCTCATAGTGCAGAGGAATGGACTGCTGAGATGTGCAGCAACCTGGATGAATCTCCTTAGAATAAGGCTGGGTGAAAAGGGCCAGTCTCAAAAGGTTACACAGTGTGAAGTCAAAGTCGCTCAGTCGTGTCTGACTCTTTGCAACCTGATGGACTAGACTGTCCATGGAATTCTCCAGGCCAGAATACTGGAGTGGGTAGCCTTTCCCTTCTCCAGGAGATCTTCCCAGCCCAGGAATCGAACTGGGGTCTCATGCATTTCTGGTAGATTCTTTACCAACTGAGCTATCAGGGAAGCCCGTTACACAGTAAATGATGCCACTTATGTCACATTCTGAAACGACACAATTCCGAAATGGAGAGGAAATCGGAGAGGTACATGGAAGTAAGGGATAGGCTGACCTCTGGGTGAGAGGGAGGATGAGGCGAGAGGAGAGTAGGCGTTGCTGTAAGAGGGCAGTGGGAGCATTCCCTTCAGGGACAGGAATGTTTGTCTAATGTCTGTCTCTTGACTGTTCAAGGTCAACCCCCAGGGAAGTTTAGTCCTACAGTTGTGGGAGGTCTCAGCCTCAGAGACATTAGACAAACATTCCTGTCCCCGAAGGGAAGGCCACGGAAGGATCCCTGAAGTCTAATTATTTCTTAAAAATGCACATGAATGTACAATTATCTCAGAACTAAAAAAAGAAAAATTTCACATGTACAAAGTTATAAGCTAAGAACTCTAACTACACTTGGGCAGTTACTGAACTTCTGTGAATAAAGTCTCAAATCCCATCTGGGCCCTTGGGCCTGTTCTTAGTGGCAGACCTGGGGAGTGTTCCCGGTCTGAGCAGTGGGAACAGCTCTGAGGAGAAGACAGCATTTAACAGGAGCCTGGACTTCCCAGGTGGCTCAGCTGGTAAAGAATCTGCCTGCGATGTGGGAGACCTGGGTTCGATCCCTGAGTAAGATCCCCTGGAGAAGGGAAAGGCTACCTACTCCAGTATTCTTGGGTTTCACTTGTGGCTCGGCTGATAAAGAATTCACCTGCAATGTGGGAGACCTGGGCCGATCCCTGGGTTGGGAAGATCCCCTGGAGAAGGGAAAGGCTACCCACTCCAGTATTCTGGCCTGGAGAATTCCATGGCCTGTATAGTCCATGGGCTCACAAAGAGTCGGACAAGACTGAGCGACTTATACTTTCACTTTGGAGTCTGACAAGAACACATTCTGGTTGAAAGAGGTGGAGGCCGTGGGGCTCCAAGCAAGGGGACACCAGGGACAGACCCAGAGACAGGAGGAGAGTCAAGCCTGTTCCTATACCTTGGATGTCAGAGTACATCTATGGGAGTGATAAGAGGCAGGACAAGAGGCAGGGACAAGAAGGGGCTTACTTTAAGCTCCAAAGACAATACATGTCTCCAATCTAGACGGCTCTACATTCTGTCCTTAAAGCTGGAGAGACCCTTGTGAGACTGACTGACAGAGTGCTCACTATTACTCTGAAGTCACACCTTGGAGTATGGGTTTTGCTCCAGACTCTTTCCCGTACATCCAGAGGGCATGACCCACCCGACGGGCTCAACCCTCCCTCTTCTCCCCCAACCTAGAGAGGGCAGAGCTGCAAAGCACAGCAGCCATACCTTTAGCAGGAGCCTCATGGTTTTCCGGTTCTCCATCCTCAGAATTTTCTGGGAGCTTAATCTTTTTCTTCTTAGAATCTGCTTCAGCTAAGTCATTAGGAAGATTAAAAAAGAAAAAAACAGATTTCACATTTATAACAGCACTTACTATTTAATGAGAGGCCTACAGGACCAAGGCCCTAAAAACAAAAAACCTATCACCTTGCTCATGCCCCCAGGCATCCAGCCCTGAGGTTTCTCCTCCAAGGCAGATGACAAAATGGGCAGTTGAGGATGGTGTTGCCTGTCTCAGACTAAGCCCAGGCTGGCCTGCTCCCAAACCTTATGCTCTTCGCCGCAAGTGGTTTCAAACGGCAAGGTCTGACACATTTTTATCCATCCCCAACTCACAGCTCAAACATTCTTTAACAAACCCTTGGAGCTAAGTGAGCCACAAACCTTCCGAGTGCTTGCACTTTCTTTTCCCTGGACCAGCGTCTGCCTGCTCCCCCAACTCAGCGCCTCCATCCACCGCCCCATCCTGGGCGCACTCAGCCTTGCTCTTCTTACTCCGGCTCTTTGTCCCGGAGGAGCCCTCGGCCGCCTCCTGCTCAGCCTCCTGAGCCGCTTTGCGCTTTTTAGGCTTCTGAGTCTTTGCGTTCTCCTGGTGGTTTTCTAGTCGTAGTTCTTTCTTTTCTTTTTTCCTATTCTTCTGCCGTTCTGCCTTCCTTTCTCTCTTATTCTTCTTGGCCTCTGCTGGCTCTTCCGTGCTGTTGTTTGCTTTGGAGGGCAGGACCTTGGTGTTGTTCTCTGCACACAGCTTGGTCACTGGCTCTGGTGGCTGCTGATCTGGCCCCTTACCAACGGGTTCCTTATTATTAAACAAAACCAAGACACACATAAATACTCATTCCAGACACATATCATTGTGTGTATCTACTGAATAAATTCCTCTAAGGAAACTGTTATTACTTACCATTTTATAACTGAGACCCTCACCTCAGCCCCATAGCTCACATGTAGCAGTTAATACACAAAATGAGAAAAACTACCCCCAGCCCACATTCCCCTCTGCCTTTAACAGATATTTTCATTCCACTGGAACAATGAAGGATCTGTATGTCACGGAAAAGTCAGACCTATAATTCTGGCTCACTAACCCCACTCCAGTACTCTTGCCTGGAAAATCCCATGGACAGAGGAGTCTGGTAGGCTGTGGTCCATGGGGGTCGCGAAGAGTCGGACACCACTGAGCAACTTCCCTTTCACTTTTCACTTTCATGCATTGGAGAAGGAAATGACAACCTACTCCAGTTTCTTGCCTGGAGAATCCCAGGGACAGGGGAGCCTGGTGGGCTGCCGTCTATGGGGTCAAACAGAGTCAGACCTGACTGAAGTGACTTAGCAGCAGAAGCAGCAGCAGCAGCCACCTGTTAGGTTGAAGACAGGCATGTAGGTGTGGCAGAAACCATCAGATTTATGCATCTACAGGTCTGGGTTCAAGTTCCAGCTCTGTTCACTAGCCAGGTGACTCAGAGCAAGTTATTTATCGGCTCCACACCTATTTCCTCATCTATAAAAAAAAAAGGTAGTGACACCTACCTAATACAGTTTGAAAGAAAGTGAAAGTGAAGTCGCTCAGTCGTGTCTGACTCTTTGCAACCCTGTGGACTGTAGCCTACCAGGCTTCTCCGTCAATGGGATTTTCTAGGCAAGAATACTGGAGTGGGTTACCATTTCCTTCTCCAGGGGATCTTCCCGACCCAGGGATCGAACCCTGGTCTCCTGCATTGGAGGCAGATGAATAAAATGAGAAAAGCTAAGCTTGAGAAAGCAGCTGGATGTACAGGAAGAGTTTTATAAACTCCTGAGTACTAGACAGAGGTGCCCTTATTACCATCACTGTTCAGATGGATGACTACCCTGAGAGGAATGTCAGGGAGGGACACCTGGGCGGAATGTCAAGAATGGTAAGTAAGGAACCATGGAAACACGTGCTGGAATAAGACAAACTTCCTATTTACTGCACTACGTGACTCAAACCGAGTGACTTCAGCACAGCCAGCCCCACTGCCTGCTGCACTCTGACTATAAATATGCTGCGGCCTCCATGCCTGCCCCTTCCCAAGAGAGGACGTGGAGCAATTCACTGAACTGCTCTGTGAGCCCTGATGCGTCTGCAGGGGCAGGGCTGCTGCAGGTATCCTGCAAACCCCTGGACTCACAGTCAAGCTCCATCTCTGTTAAGTAGCTGGCCAGGTGACAGTCCTCCTCCTTTCAGAGGCCAGGTCACGAGGGGACTAAATGGAGGAGGACTGGCTTTCACTCCTGTACAAG
>SJXQ01008296.1:412370-507364 GCA_006408695.1 Aepyceros melampus | reverse complement strand
TGAGCTCACGAAGCCCGTAAGACCCAGTCATAGGCTCAAAGAGTAGTATTCGGTATTGAGACTAAACTAAACAACTGGAAGTTTTTTTCAGTAAGAATTCAGAGATCAAATCATCCAGGCACATGCGGGGGAGGCAGGCGATGAGTTCAGAAAGGACTCAGGAGGAAGGGGGACCAGGACACCTCGCCCTGTCCTACAAGTTCCATCCTACAGTACAGTGTGCTGTGAGCATCAACCCACCAGGGTCTGAGCACCGCAGCCCCAGGCCTGCCCTCTTCAGCCCAGTCTCCAGCTGTTGCTCCGCCTCCACTTCCTAACCAAGTCCAGCCCCTGCATGTACCCCAGCTTCCGGGAGAGAAGGGAGACAGGAGGGAAGGAAGGAGGGAGGAAGACACACACTCACCCACCCAGCAGCCCCTCAATCAATGAGCGAACGAACTCACTCCCCATCAGCTTCCTACTCCGTTCCAGACTCTCCTCCCACGTGATCTCCTCAGACACGATCTCACTCCTCTGTCCCGACAGCGAGACTCTCCCTCCTTCAGTCTCTGCCCTGTCCTCTGCCTCCCATTCCTTCCTGGCCTGTGTCACCACCTGACACCGCAGCATCAGCTCTTAGAGCAGCTGTCGGTCTCTCCTGCCAGAATACAGCTCTGGAGGGAGGGACCCAGGTCCAAGGATGGCTGGGTCCACAGTGACCAGGAGCGCTGTGCACTGGGGCAGCGAGTGTTTCACCTAAGAAGGATACAAAGCCTCCAGCCCAGCACCCCCAGGGCCTTGGCACCATCTCCACCTCCAACTCCAGGCACATTCCAGGATGTTCACTGCCCAAAAGCAATGACAAGCTGCATTTTGCAGAGCTCAGAGTTTACCACGAGCTGCTTACTGGTTATCTTATTTAATTTTTATATATTCACAGCTTCAAAAATGAAATTGGAAAACTCTATTTTTTGGACTCTGGAGTTAAGCTAAATAACCATAAACTTTTATGACTGTTAGTTGAACTAATGGAAGTGAAAATGAAAGTCACTCAGTCATGTCTGACAGTCCGTGGAATTCTCCAGGCCAGAATACTGGAGGGGGTAGCCTTTCCCTTCTCCAGGGGACCTTCCCAACCCAGGGATCGAACCCAGGTCTCCCACATTGCAGACGGATTCTTTACCGGCTGAGCCACAAGGGAAGCCCCAAATAATGGAAATAACCTTTAAAAAAAATAGGTGCCACATAAGTGCCAATTGAATGATTGGTTATAAGGTTTCAAGGCCCAACTCATGTGTTTAGAGACAAATGCTAGATGCGTGCCAAGAGAAAGTTTCATTTTTTATCCCAATCTGTGGTCAAAACTATTCTCTCTGCATAAAGCATATCAACTGCTGACAACTGTGAGGAGAAAAAAAGACCAGTTGGACCCCACTGTTGTTCTGAAACACTAATGATGTCTTCAGATGGGATATAAGCTCCAAGTAGGGGCAGAGTGCAACTGAGTTAATGAGAAAAAATATTGAACAACGGAAGCAAGGACATGCCTACAAATGTCACACTACAACTTTCTGCAGGTGTATTCCACATCTGGGGCCTCTCGGATCAAAGCATCTTCTCGGAAGGTGGTCTACTGATGTGCTTCAAGCAATCCCTCTGGCCACCGGAAGGAAGGAGACCAGCACCAACCAAGCGCCCACGCCCTGCTGGGCACGAGCTGAGAGGCTTGTACTCCCTCATCTGCTTTAATACTAGGACAGGTCCCCTAGCCCACACCTACCAGAATACCTGGTCACCCTCTCTTGTCCTCACCCTGTTTCTTTTTCCTGCCTGCCACTATCACCCACCTGAGATGTTTTTCTCTTTTTTGTTTAGGGCCTGACATGTATTGGGCATAGTAAGTACTGAGTCTTTTTTGTTGTTGCTTAGTCGCTAAGTCACGTCCAACTCTTTTGTGACCCCATGGACTGTGTGGCCCACCAGGCTCCTCTGTCCATGGGATTTCTCAGGCGATAATACTGGAGTGGATTGCCATGCCCTCCTCCAGGGGATCTTCCCGACCCAGGTCTCCTGCACCGCAGGCAGATTCTTTCCACTGAGCCACCTGGGAAGCCCCTACTTAGTCTAACGATCCACCTCTAAGACAAGGAAACAAAGGCTCAGAGAGGTTAAATAAAACGCCCAAGAGCAAACGCCTAGCGAACAGCAAAGCAGGGATTCGAACTGGTCTGTCAGAAACCCAAAGCGCCTGTTCTTCTCCAATCATCCCACTACTTGACGTCTATGCCGATCAAGTCTAGTCAGCTGGTATTGTTATCAGATATCGGGATTGTTTGATATTGTTATCAAACGTCGGGATCAAACACCTTTCTCTGCACAATAAGAAATCTTCTCTGCAGTGCACTCAGTGTATTCCTTCCCATTAATGAAGGCACAGAAAGGCTCTCTGAAAAAGAAGGCTGTCTTGACCTCCAAAAATAAGACATTCCCGTTTCATTTTTACTAACCACTTTTGCCACACTGCAAGTCTAGAGTGAGATCGGACTTACATTGCTGGAAGCTTCGGAAAAGATATCCACACTTGCTCCAGAATAGATTCATTATGAACTTTTAAACTGTTCTTCATCCAATTCTGAATGGGTAAAAAAGAAAAAAGAAAAAAACCCCACTTATTCCATATGCTGACAGGTACACATAAGCTGTTACTCAAGTGCCCGTATCCCCTTTATTCAGGGAAGTCCAGTCAAATACATACCTGAAATTTTGCCCTTTTCCTGGGAACGTTGTCAAAACCACTAATTTGCTCTAACAGTTCTCTCACTTTGGGGCTGACATTGGGTCTTTTTATTAATTCATGAATTTTCTACAGAAAAGGAAGATAAAAGCAATAAACAATCGACAGATGAGTTTCATGAAAGCCAAACTACTGGGTTCACACCTCAAGTCTAGATTCTGGGTTAATGTCTATGTTTACAGATTCAACAGAGTGCTCAAAGTCCAGAGCAATTTACTGTTGCTGTTCAGTTGCTAAGTCATGTCTGACTTTTTGCAACCCCATGGACTGCAGCCCGCCAGGCTTTCCTCTCCTTCACTATCTCCCCGAGACTAAGGCAAGAAATAAAAGGCATCCACACTGGAAAGAAAGAAGTAAAATGATCACTGTTCCCAGACAACATGGTCTTACATGTCAAAAACCCAAAAGATTTCACAGAAAGAATCTTTAGGACTAATTAAGTTCAGCAGTTGCAGTATACAAAAATCAACACTCAAAAATCAAGCTGCATTTCCCAACACTAACAAAGAACAAATTGGAGAGGAAATTAATAAACAATTCCACTTATAACACTATCAAAAAGAATAAAATACTTAGGGATAAACTTAACCAACTGACGAGGTAAAATACATATATACTGACAACTAAAAAACACTGCTGAGAGAAATTAAAAAAGATACAAGGAAACGGAAAGACATCCCATGTCCAAGAACTGAAGACAATATTAAGATGTCAGTGCTACTTAGAGAGAGCTACAGGTTCAGATGTAACCTCTATCAAAAGATGAAACAGTTTTGGAGATGGATGATGGTGATGGCTGTACACACTGTGAATGTACTTGGTTGCATAGGATACATTTATTTTTGGCTTCCCAGGCTTCCCAAGAAAGCAGGTGACAGAGTAAACTCCTTGATGAATTAGGAAGACCGTACCTGAATCCAAGCCTGCTGTTTAACATCGCCTTTGTGGGTTTTACCTTCATAGCCTTTGCCACCATACTTCTGATCTTCACTTATGCATTTCACATGGTTTTTATAGTCATCGCCCCTTAAAGTGAGAAAGTCCCACCATTAGAATGATCCCCAAATCGGAGTCTCTGTGCAAAGCTAGCATGCAGTCCACAGTAACCTTCCCATCTGTGTTCTGCACGGCCACCCCACCCCTTTCACTTACTGCGCTGATAACCTCCTGGTCACGTCACATTTTCCTACCTCCCAACTGTTCAAATCCCACCACCAAACTTTCCACCCATTTTTATATACAAATGTCTTAAAATCATATTGATGGGCAGTATTTTTTTTTAAGTCTTAAGCAAATAGTCATAAATAAAAAAGAATTATCTGCAACAGAGGGGCTTTATCTTAAGTTACAAAGCCTGTAGGGTTTTCTGGTAATATATAGTGAACAATCAATAATCAGCTATAGACTAAGTTAAAAGGTGGTATAAAATGGTAGTATCAGGTCATGAGAAAGTTCTGGATCTTGGGAGTCTTGGAAAAAAGAACACTCGATTCTGTCTTATATGATCGTTTGAAGCTCTACAGGGTCCTTGGGGAAACACTGGGAAGAGGTCAGGGGCAAAGTCCCTTAAGGAGTAACAGCCCAATTTTCACCTGTTTCTGTATATCCTTCCTCCTAGGATTAGGTATGAACAAATACTTTATCAGTTTCCAAAGTTTTTTTTTTTTTAATCACTGTTTTAGAATGAAATTAAAAGGGACTGTTTGCAAATATCCCTCAAATGCTACAGAGGCCAGTAGGGCCCATATGCCAAAAGCTAAACCCTCTGAAGCTGAAGGCAATCAGTGCAGGAATGAGGTCAGCCAACTGCAGACGGCCCTCCCTGGAACACTGGATGGGCAGGGCCCACCCTGCCCCGGCCCTCGGTCCTCACCGCTCCAGAGACCCCTTCACTGGAAGGACCTGCCACACTCGGGGCCAGGAGCTTCACTCCCTCCATCACCTCTGATTTTCTGGGGGAGGACCGGGTCTCTTCTCCCAGGTATCTCCACTGTGAATGAATAACTTCATTTTCTGGTCTGTAAATCCATCACTTCCCTGTGATCAGCACACCACATCCGGAAACCCTGCTCCGCATGGTCACCTCCCTGGCTCCGGTAACGGTGCCAAGGACAGGTCAGCAAGTGCCACGGACTCATCAGATTATGACCAAACTCACAACTCCCTTTTTTCTGAGTCTTCTCTTTGCATCACCTTTAAAGAGCAAATGGTCCTGGCAGGCACTACATTTTTTTTTTTTTTTAATGCTTTGTGGAACCAACGATCCCATCACTGGTCTGGACATTTAGTATAGATCCACATGGACTTACCAGAAGTCTTTGCCGCAGTCAATGCAGGAAAGACATTCACAGTTTCGGCAAAGAGCCACGTGCTTTTCCACTTGTACCTTCTTCACTGATTCACCACATGCATTGCATGTAAAAAATACCATTTTTAGCTAAATGATTAAATAGTTTTGTTTTTTTTACCCAAGATGGGTTTTAAGCCCTGTCCTAAAAAAAAAAAAATTAAAAAGGAAAAAAGATAATTATCATTGTAATGTAAAACTTCTTTTCCAAATTATATGACTCAAATAACACAACAGAATCAAAGCTGATTTGTAATCGACATTAACCTTTACCATCACCTGAGTAAAACTGTATTCAACAATATTAACACACCTAAAACTGGTTGAGTGTGTACTCACCACGTGCTGGGCTTTATTCTAAAAGCTTTATGTGTATGGACTTCATTAACCCTCATAGCAACCCTATGAGGGAAGGACTATCAACGTTCACAATTTACATGTGGTATTGGGACTCAGACTAAGGAAACTGTCCAAAGTCATGCAGTAGCAGAACCAGGATTAAACTTGGCAGGCTGGCTCTAGAGATGAAGTTTGGGGACGTCATGTGCAATATCCTACTTTTTCCAATAACTTTAAGTGCACACATGCAGTCTCTTTCTCTCTACTGCCTCTAGGTGAGCACTTAAAAGTACTCCGAGTCCCCAAATACAATAAGAACAGAGCCAAAGGGGAATCACGGAAAGTTTAGAAAGTGGAGAAGAGGCCTAAAAATCATTCCTATAAGCACAAACAGCACTTATACGGGCATAATCAGGTATCCACAGGTGTTAAAATGCAGATGTGCGCCTTAGCTTCAGTGGACGGGAGCAGGCGTGGCCCCCTGTTGGATCAATCAGAAACCACAGAACCCTTCCAGGTGTCCCAGTGCCGGGTGCGCAACTACTGGAGTGGGCTCCCAAACCCAGGCGTCTGGAGTGGGCTTCCCAAACCCACTGCCCCATGACTCAGTGGGTCCCCACCTACACATAACTACTGTTTCAAAAGCTCATGGGGGTGCTACTGCCCTCAACAAAACACAAATTCATTTAAAAGTGTGCCAGAAATCACTGTGACTTTCCAAGATCGTTCAGGTGCTCAGTCGTGCCCGACTCTTTGCAACCCCACGGACTGCAGCACACCAGGCTTCCCTGTCCATCACCAACTCCTGGAGCTTGCTCAAACTCATGTCCATCAAGTAGTTGATGCCATCGAACCATCTCATTCTCTGTCACCCCCTTCTGCTCCCGCCTTCAATCTTTCCCAGCATCAAGGTCTTTTTCTATCAGTTGGTTCTTTGCATCCGGTGGCCAAAGTATTGGAGCTTCAGCATCAATACTTCCAATGAATATTCAGGACTGAGTTCCTTTAGGATTGACTGGTTTGATCTCCCTGCAGTCCAAGAGACTCTCAAGAGTCTTCTTCAACACCACAGTTCAAAAGCATCAGTTCTTCAGCACTCAGCTTTCTTTACAGTCCAACTCTCATATCCATACGTGATGACTGGAAAAACCATAGCTTTGACTAGAAGGACCTTTGTTGGCAAGTAATGTCTCTGCTTTTTAATATGCTGTCTAGGTTAGTCATAGCTTTTCTTTCAAAGAGCAAGCATCTTTAAATTTCACAGCTGCAGTCAACATCAACAGAGATTTTGGAGCCAAGAAAAAAGTCTGTCACTGTTTCCACTATTTTCCCATCTATTTGCCATGAAGTGATGGGATTCGATGCCATGATCTTAGTTTTCTGAATGTTGAGCTTTAAGCCAGCCTTTTCATTTTCCTCTTTCACCTCCATCAAGAGGCTCTTCAGTTCCTCTTCACTTTCTGCCATAAGGGTGGTGTCAGCTGCATATCTGAGGTTATTGATATTTCTCCCAGCAATCTCGATTCCACCTTGTGCTTCATCCAGCCCACCATTTTGCACAATGTACTCTGCGTATAAGTTAAATAAGCAGGGTGACACTATACAGCCTTGACATACTACCTTCCCAATTTAGAACCAGTCTGTTGTTCCATGTCCGGTTC
The DNA here is from genome assembly GCA_006408695.1 of Aepyceros melampus. Taxonomy (NCBI): domain Eukaryota; kingdom Metazoa; phylum Chordata; class Mammalia; order Artiodactyla; family Bovidae; genus Aepyceros; species Aepyceros melampus. Next base: position 500,244 of record SJXQ01008296.1, on the reverse strand, counting down.
TAACTGTTGCTTCCTGACCTGCATAGAGGTTTCTTAAGAGGCAGGTCAGGTGGTCTGGTACTCCCATCTCTTTAAGAATTTTCCAGTTTGATGTGATCCACACAGTCAAAGACTTTGGCATAGTCAATAAAGCAGAAGTAGATGTTTTTTTGGAACTCTCTTGCTTTTTCAATGATCCAAAGGATGTGGGCAATTTGATCTCTGGTTCCTCTGACTTTTCTAAATCCAGCTGGAACATCTGGGAATTCACTGTTCACATACTGTCGAAGATGTGTTTGGAGAATTTTGAGCATTACTTCACTAGCATGTGAGATGAGTAGAATTGTGCAGTAGGTTGAACATTCTTTGGCATTGCCTTTCTTTGGGATTGGAATGAAAACTGACTTTTTTCAGTCCTGTAGCCACTGCTGAGTTTTCCAAATTTGCTGGCAATTGAGTGCAGCACTTTCACAGCATCATCTTTTAGGATTTGAAATAGCTCAGCTGGAATTCCATCACCTCCATTAGCTTTGCTCTTAGTGATGCTTCCTAAGGCCCACTTGACTCGCATTCTAGGATGTCTGGCTCTAGATTAGTGATCACACCATTGTGGCTATCTTGGTCATTAAGATCTTGATTTTTTAATCACTAGATTGTCATTTTACATTATAAATAAGTTTCAGAGCAAAAATACTGAGAACAAATGTTTAACCCAGCATGTTCTTTCTCATTATGAAAGTAAGGGTCAAGTACACTGATACAGTTTGTTCACGGTAAGACTTCATCTGAGACTCCTCTGGCACAAATGAGAGATTACTCCTGGTTCATAGAAAATTCTCAAGCACGAGATCACCATCTCTCCTGTACTCCCACCTTCTGAGTCAGTGCTAGAGAGGACAAACCTAAGAAAGGAACAGGGCTATTCCCCTCCATTCAGCCTCAAATGAAAATGTACACCCTCGCTGCAATTCCAGGATTTACAGAGGCTCAGCTGGTCTCTCTTGGAGGTCTTTTGCCCTGTAGTTTGCTTAATGTGCTTATAAAACATGGACCCCTGACCCAGAGGCCCCCTTCTTCAGCTCTCCATCAGGGTTACATGGGGTCAGTTACAGCCGAGCAGCAAATCCAAAGGAAAGAAAGCCTGACTGTTCTGGGATGTGCACCAACCAAGAGCATCTTCTCACCTGGTTATGATGAAAGACGTATGAAACAGTCACAGGTCCAGGGGAGCTCGTCTCACGTGGACTGTGACCCACTCCCCCGAAGCCAGCATTCTGCTCTCAGCAGAAGGATGACCAGGTTGCTGGCAGGCAACAAAAGCAGCCGGGCTTCCCTGGTGGCTCAGTGGTAAAGAATCTGCCTGCAAAGCAGCTTTGGTCCCTGGGTCAAGAAGATGCCCTGAAGAAGGAAATGGCTAACCCACTCCAGTATTCTTACCTGGAGAATTCCGTGGACAGAGAAGCCTGTCGGGGTACAGTCCATGGAGTTGCAAAAGAATTGGCAGACTACTGAACGCTCATGTATACAAGGGCACTTTGGTCTCAAAACGAGAGTAAACCATAGTCAGCGAGAAATGGACTGCCCCCTTACACACAGGGGGAAGCAGCTGGGACAAACTCAATTACCTGCTGACAACGTTGAAAGTACTTTCACAATGAGATTCGACACAACAAAAGCAGCCGGGCTTCCCTGGTGGCTCAGTGGTAAAGAATCTGCCTGCAAAGCAGCTTTGGTCCCTGGGTCAAGAAGATGCCCTGAAGAAGGAAATGGCTAACCCACTCCAGTATTCTTACCTGGAGAATTCCGTGGACAGAGAAGCCTGTCGGGGTACAGTCCATGGAGTTGCAAAAGAATTGGCAGACTACTGAACGCTCATGTATACAAGGGCACTTTGGTCTCAAAACGAGAGTAAACCATAGTCAGCGAGAGATGGACTGCCCCCTTACACACAGGGGGAAGCAGCTGGGACAAACTCAATTACCTGCTGACAACGTTGAAAGTACTTTCACAATGAGATTCGACAACGAAAAGAATGCCCCTGCAAACTGCAGCTATGGCCTACAGCTTTCCAACCTTCATTTTTGAGGTCTATTCTGTATCTTGTTTGAAGCAGAGAGGGGAGGGGAGGAAGGCTTTGCCAAGCTTTGAGATCCAGTTGAGAGATGTAGCCTGCCATGGAAGGTCAGGAATTAAAAGGCCTGAGAAGGACAGCTGGAGACAAAATTTCTCCACTGAATGAAGCCAGTGATGTTGACAAAAAAAGGTGCTCAGCATATCTGTGCAAAACATGTCTTCTCTCTAGTGATTAGACACACACAGCGTAAACATCAATTCAGGAGAGAATTAGATTTTGGTCACATGTAGATTGGAAAGATACCTCTCCAATGGTTTTCATTTGGTCTTTTGTGGCATATGTTCACATTCAGAAATCTGTTGGGGTATTTTTCAAAGGTAGAATGGGCAGCTTGCACAGTAAGCGGGAACTCATTCTCCCAGGGCCTTCCTCTGGAGTTTTAGAGCCTCAGCTGCACACTGACCCTTGATCTGCATCGCGGCCAGTGTGGCCGCCTGCTTGCTAAGGAGATAAGCTCTGTAAGGAGCTTACCCGTCCCTCTTCACCCAGCCCTCCACATCTTTCTTTTGTGCGGTAAACACTGGTATGTGTGTCTGTGGTGGGAGGAAGGGGCTGCAAACAACCGGAAGATCGAACCCATCCAAACTGCACAGCAGACTCAAGTGTGGCAAATCCTAGTGCAGGTTTGACAATTTCAGAAGCGGACATGTTACAAACTTACAAAAAGACACCCCTGTGAAAATGCAATCCCTCCAAATGAAAACAGCAAGCACCTCCTACACACAAAAGACAACTCATTCAAACTTCACAGGACTCAATACATGTGAAAGAAATTTAAACAGTCACATTTTCAAATGATGTTTTGGTAAATTTGTAACATTTGGACTTCACAAGTTAGAAAAGCTAAAACCATGTTGCATTAAGACTTTCATGACACCTATATACTGGGCTAAGTGCCTTGTCATGACTGTTCATTTAAAAAATTACGACCCTAAGTCTTTTATTCTTAAGCTAGGCCACACTGGACAGGGAGACCACCCATGTCACAGCAGAGGATGATGGGTATTGAACAGCAGTGCTGAGCTGATTGGTAGCAGACAGCATCACTAGGAGCTGGGAACCTGTGAAGCAATTCAGGCACCTCCATCTCCTCTTATCAAGCTGGTGGCCACCTTCCACTGACCTGGGCCTGGACTCAGGGCCAGAGGATCTAAGCTGGAGTCTCCATCTTCCAATTAAAAACTAAATGACCTGGATACCTAACCTTCTCAGAATCTGTTTATCTATAAAATGGGTCTAATACCATACCCTTTTGTGTGGAAAATTAAAGATACCAGATTTGAAAGATAAATCCTTACTCAATGGTAGAATTTCTTGTGATCTATTTACTTGCAAATGCTTCTTTAAATATGACCCTCAATCTACCCATCTGTCTTCATAAACTCACCCCAGTCTCTGCTGGCTTCCCATCCCCTGGGTGCCTACACTACCACCCTATTCCCTGATAACATGAACTCAAATTGGTTCTGGGATTGTGAAGTGAACGTGAAAGTTGCTCAGTTGTGTCTGACTCTGCGATCCCATGGGCAGTGGCCCGCCAAGCTCCTCTGTCTGTGGAATTCTCCAGGCCAGAATACTGGAGGGGGTTGCCATTCCCTTCTCCAGGGAACCTTCCTGACCCAGGGATCCAACCCGGGTCTTCTGCATTACAGGCAGATTCTTTCCCATCTGAGTCATCAGGGAAGCTTGTATTTGGAGTGATTTATTTATTTATTTTTTAACCTTCTCTTTACACATTTTTGTATTGTCTTACTATTCTTAAAAAACAATTCCTTCACAAACAAACACACACAGACCTAAACCCCATTGACACTATCACCACCAAAACTGCCCACCTTAAGGGCCAAGCTGTCAACAGCCTCCAGTGAGCCCTGAGACCTGAAGCAAGTCATTGTCCCCTAGGGACTTAAGTTCTCCAGGCTGTGAAACAATGCATCAGACCAACTAGGCTAGCCCCGAGCTCCTCCCGAGACGAAAACTCCAAGAAACCAGGGGCATGGTGAAAGGGACACACTTTACACTGTACACCATCACGCCTAAGCTCCTGACTGCAGGCTATATAGCCAGGCAGGATCTCTCCCTTGCTCTGCAGACTCTAAAGGAAGGTACATCCATCTCCACCTGACAGACGAGCCAAGGCCCACAGAAGCTGAGCGGTGTCTCTCGAACCCCAAGTTCCAGTCTCACACCCTCCCCACATACTACATCAACAGCAGTGGTTTAAACAGCATCTATTCACTGGTGTAATAACTACCCGTGGAAGCCGACATGTCAGGCACTACGTTAGACACTGGGGGAACTAGGGGTGCTGTGTAAATAAGTCCCAGGTAGGCACTCTGCAAGAACGGTAGGCTTGTAAGCATCAAACTCCACCTCATGCCTCTAGTTCAGTTCAGTTCAGTTCAGTCGCTCAGTCGTGTCCGACTCTTTGCGACCCCATGAATCGCAGCACGCCAGGCCTCCCTGTCCATCACCAACTCCCGGAGTTCACTCAGACTCATGTCCATCGAGTTGGTGATGCCATCCAGCCATCTCATCCTCTGTCGTCCCCTTCTCCTCCTGCCCCCAATCCCTCCCAGCATCAGTCTTTTCCAGTGAGTCAACTCTTTGCAGGAGGTGGCCAAAGTACTCGAGTTTCAGCTTTAGCATCATTCCTTCCAATGAAGCAAGTCATTGTCCCCTAGGGACTTAAGTTCTCCAGGCTGTGAAACAATGCATCAGGCCAACTAGGCTAGCCCCGAGCTCCTCCCGAGACGAAAACTCCAAGAAACCAGGGGCATGGTGAAAGGGACACACTTTACACTGCACACCATCACGCCTAAGCTCCTGACTGCAGGCTATATAGCCAGGCAGGATCTCTCCCTTGTTCTGCAGACTCTAAAGGAAGGTACATCCATCTCCACCTGACAGACGAGCCAAGGCCCACAGAAGCTGAGCGGTGTCTCTCGAACCCCAAGTTCCAGTCTCACACCCTCCCCACATACTACATAACAGCAGTGGTTTAAACAGCATCTATTCACTGGTGTAATAACTACCCGTGGAAGCCGACATGTCAGGCACTACGTTAGACACTGGGGGAACTAGGGGTGCTGTGTAAATAAGTCCCAGGTAGGCACTCTGCAAGAACGGTAGGCTTGTAAGCATCAAACTCCACCTCATGCCTCTAGTTCAGTTCAGTTCAGTTCAGTCGCTCAGTCGTGTCCGACTCTTTGCGACCCCATGAATCGCAGCACGCCAGGCCTCCCTGTCCATCACCAACTCCCGGAGTTCACTCAGACTCATGTCCATCGAGTTGGTGATGCCATCCAGCCATCTCATCCTCTGTCGTCCCCTTCTCCTCCTGCCCCCAATCCCTCCCAGCATCAGTCTTTTCCAGTGAGTCAACTCTTTGCAGGAGGTGGCCAAAGTACTCGAGTTTCAGCTTTAGCATCATTCCTTCCAGAGAAATCCCAGGGCTGATCTCCTTCAGAATGGACTGGTGGGGTCTCCTCATGCCTCTAACCTCTCCACAAAGGCAGGGGCTGCAGAAAATCCGGACACTGCCGGATCACCTACTATGTGCCAAGCCCTGGCTCCTGTAATACTCCCAAGAATCCTCTGAGTTCGTAGGTTCTATTATTATTCCCTTTTGACAGACCAGGCACAAAGGGATTCAGTAACTGTCAGCAAGCTACACGTGCAGTTGGTGGCAAAACTGGATTCACAACGCAGCTACTCCCGGCCCTAAAGACCCGCGCTCTCAACCACTATGCCCTAAGGGCCTCTTCCTTGGGGATCGAGCTCCCCAAGACTCAAAGAAGGCAAGCTCCTCGTCCTCAACATGCAGCAAGCCTGCACAACGCAGTCCGGTGGGGGAACCAACCAACCATCCCGGCTGGAACCCCCTCTGCGGGTTCCCGGCACCGACTTTTCCACTTTAAAATCCGGAGTAACTGGTCATTCTAACTCCAGGACTCCTTCCATTTCCCCCAGAGCACGAATGAACCTTGAATCCATTTCTTTCTTCCATGCTTTAAGCCAAAGGAAAGACTCTCTAACGGTGGAAACGCAGGCAAAGGCCACAGTGCGCCCACCCTACCCCATTCCACCCACCGCCAGCCTCCCAGGTCGGACCTCTGAGCCACCGCCCCTCACCTCTCAGCCAGCGCCCGCCAACGGTTTCAGCCCGCACGGAGAGGAGCACGTGGAATCGCGGCTTCCCGCAAGGCTCAGCAACCTGCACCTCCCTCCCGGGCTTCCGCGCTCAGAATTCGCTTCGGAGGCGCCCGCAACCACACCTCCTGGCGGAAGTGAGGCAACCGGAAGTCAGAGGGCGGGTGCCGCCGGCCCTCTGCTGCGGGAGGCGCGGGGTCGTCGCGATGGTTCCGCTGCCGGCCGAGCCCGGCCGGGAGCGCTGAGGGCGGCGGGGGCGGCTGCAGGGGAAGGAGAGGCGGCCGGGCGGGGAGCAGCCTCTGAGGGTAAGGCGGGGATTGCTGGACCGGTAGGCCGGCCTCGCGAGAGCGTGCGGGCCTAAGGGCGAGGGAGCCGGCCGGAACCCCGGGCTGGGCGCCCGAAGGGCCGGGCGGGCAGGCAGGGCAGGGGCCGGCCGCCGCCCGCGCAGCCCTCTGGCGCCGTGAGGGGCCGTGGAGCTGCTGCTGGGTCGGGCGTGTCTGCCCGCGGCCGCGAGGTGCTTCTGCTGGGAGACGCGACGACCAGGCCGGGCTCGGGAGCGCGTCCTTCAGCGTGTGCAGCACCTTCGGCCTGGACGCCGCACCCGCTTTGCCCTCCCGGCCGCCCGGGGCACCGCCCGCGCTAAGCCGCGGGTCCCCTCTCCTCGCCCCGGCTCCCTCCATCGCCGTGTAAAGTTGAGAGCGTTGGCGCTGAAGACTCCAGAGCTCCTATAGCTCAGCCCAGTCCCGTGGCCGTGCGACCTCTCCGTGCCTCGGATCGGCGTCTGTAAGCGCCTGTTACACTGCCCTGCTTAACTCGATAAGATTATTGTAGGATTTCCTGCAAAGCACTCTAGTAGAGTGCTTATCTGCTCTTCTCAGTCCTAAGGGGCGTCCCTGGTAGCTCAGTTGGTCTAGAATCCGCCTGCAATGCAGGAGACCCGGGTTCAGTTCCTGGGATCCGGAAGATCCGCTGGAGAAAGGGATAGGCTACCGCACTCCAGTATTCTCAGGCTTCCCTGGTGACTCAGCTGGTGAAGAAGCCATCTGCAATGAGGTAGACCTGGGTTCGATCCCTGGGTTGGGAAGATCCCCTGGAGAAGGGAAAGGCTGTCCACTCCAGTATTCTGGCCTGGGAAATTTCATGGACTGTGCAGTCCATGGGGTCGCGAAGAGTCAGACTCGACTGAGCAACTTTCACTTTCACTCTGGGGCTTCCCTGGTGACTCAGATGATAAAGAGTCTGCCCGCAATGCTAAGGAGTTTGCCTGAAATGGTGGGAGCCCCGACTTCAGCTTCTGTAGCTCAGTTGGTAAAGAATCCACCTGCAGTGCAGGAGACCCCCGTTGGATTCCTGGGTCGGGAAGATCCGCTGGAGAAGAGAAAGGCTACCCATTCCAGTATTCTTGGGCTTCCTGGTGGCTCAGCTGGTAAGAATCCACCTGCAATGCGGGAGACCTGGGTTCGATCCCTGGGTCGGGAAGATCCTCTGGAGAAGGGATAGGCTACCCACTCCAGTATTTGGCCTGGAGAGAATTCCATGGACTGTATAGTTCATGGGGTCGCAAAGAGTCAGACTCAAATGAGCAACTCTCACTTCAACCCTTAAGACAGGTCCCACACATAGCAGTGGTCGTCACTGTGGGGCTTCAGTGAGCAAGGGAAGGTTGAACCTGGTGTGAACAGAGAACTGTGAGAAGCTAAATTAGGACTAGGGTGCGGGTGTGGGGTTAATAAGGAGGGTTTCCCTCTGGAGGCGAGCAGTGTCAGGAATGGAATAGACTGTGTATGCAAGGGTTCCGGTAGCAAAATACCATAGCCTGGAGGGCCTGAACAACAGACATATATTTTCCTCACAGTCCTGGGAGCTGGAAGCCCAAGATCAAAGTGTCAGCAGGTTGGTTTGCCCCGAGGCTGCTCTTCCTGCCTCCCAGCCGCACATCTTCTGGTCGTGCCTGCTGGTAATCTTGCCTCTGCACAGCATCCCTGGTGTATATGTACAGTTTTCCTGTTTTTCTATAAAAACAGCAGTCAGGTTGGATTAGGATCTACCCTAACTTTCCCATTTTAACTTAATTGTCTCCTAAGGCCCAATCTCCAAATACAGTCTTCAACATATGTGAGGGAAACACAATTCAGCCCACAAAAGAAGGAATTTACTGGATGGGCAGAGAGGGAAATATTCTCCAACAGAAGTGACAGCTTGCCCTGTTTAAAAGCTGAATACTCGAGGTGGGTTTGTGTGCAGAGCACATGTGTGAGTCTCTTCCTTGTCTGTGCTCTTCTGCACTTTTTTGTTTGCTCCCCCTGAAAACTCAGAGTGAATTCTCTTTTCTCTTTCTCTGGCAAACTTAACCTTCAGGTTGCAGCATAGATGTCTTTCCTCCAGAAGGTTTTCTTCTGACCCTTGTCCCCCAAATTAATTTGTACCTTCCCCATTTAATATCTCCAGTACAGCCCTATTTTGGTTTCTTGCCCTGAACTGACTCTTCGTGAAAGCATAGGATGACTATATCTGAGTTGTTTACCATCTCATCTCAGTGCCTGGTGTATAGTGGGCACTCTGTGAAGTTATGTGAGTGACTCAAACTAAGACGCAGCCTGCGGAGGGCAGGGAGCATTCCGTCCTGAGTTTATCAGCTTTCCATCCTCACCACAATATCTTGCCCCATGTTAGGCACACAACATCAGCTTCACTCAGTTGGTCTCCATAACATTGTAGAGTCATTGTGGAGCTAAGACAGGAGTCTGGGCTTGTGTGCATGTAGCCAGGGCTTTTGTCGTTAGGATCGGGTTAGGGGGCTGGGGACCAGGCCACTCGAGAAGCATGATGGTCAGAGAGGAAGGGAGGACCACTCTAGGCAAGTGTGTGTGGAGGCCTCGGACGCTTGGAGAGGCAATCTGTCGACGGCCCCACTGAACAGACTTCCAAATTCTTTCCTGTGGTGTTTGGCCAACTGATATCACTTCATGGTCACCTCATGGAACCAAAGGGCCTTTGCTCTAGGAGCTGTCGCTACAGGATAAAATTCCATTCTGGTTCTTATTGCCAGTAGAAGCACCACTTCGTTCGCATGTATCTAAGTTTTTTCTTAATGTTTCCTTTTTTCTCCTATCCCATATTCGATGCCATTCAGTCCACCATCACATTCTTGATGTAGATTTAGAACAGGAAGATACCTTAGAGATTATCTAACCCAGTAGGGGACCCTCTATTTTTACAGACTAAAACACGGAGGCCCAGAGTCTCCATCCATCTTAAAACCATGTACTGAGTACCTACTATGTCCAAAGCTCTCTTCTGGATACCAAAGATATGCTAATCGATAAGACAGAGATTTTTGTTGCTTGTCAAAAAGTGAGTTAGCCGCAAAGACTTCGCACCGCATTCCTTGTATCATAGCACAAAGCCTGTGTTGCACACGTTCGTCCTCATGTGTTTTGTGCTTTACTTTGGTCCTTATCTGTGAGGTCACCTGGACAGTCAGGCGTTGGTAATAGACTGAAGATGGTGCTGATTGGATTCTAAGGAAGGCCTTTGAACTATTGCATGTAACTTGCAGTAGCAGTTAAGCATGTGGGCTTTGGGCCTTCCCTGGCTTTAAATCCCAACTCTGCCCCTTATTGATAACCTGTTATTATTAGCCGTGTCGGTCCTCTCTAACTCTGGTCAGGTTATCTGTTTGCTTTGTGACAGACTACCCTAAAACTTGGTAACTTCAAAACTGTTTTGCTTTATCTCACAGTTTTGTGAGTCAGAAATTCAGGCAGGGCTCTGCCGGGTGGTTCTTTAGCCCTACACTGGTATGGGTGGGGAATGGGGTTCAGCTGGCGGTGGGGCCGGTCTGGAGCCTTCAGTGTGACTTTGCTCCCATGCCTGGTCCCTTGGAAGGGATGAGCGGAAGTCTGGGTTCAGCAGAGCCCTTCTCCTGCCCCATATACTGGTTCAAGTGGATGTCTTACAGGCCTTTTGGCAAAGCAGGCCTCCCGGAGCCATCATCCGGAAGATGGAAGGCGGGAGCTGTCGGCTCAGAGGCCTCGGCCCAGAAAAGAGCACAGCTTTACACCCTTCCTTTCACCTGTTCTGTTGATTGAGATAGAGGCTGCCCCAAGTCAAGGAGAGGAGACCTAGATCCCACCTCCCCTTGAGTCGCAGATGTTGTGGCCACCTTTAATCTGCCGTGTGCCTCATTGTCCTCATCTGTCTGTAAAGTGAGGCTAATGGTATGTGGTATCTCTCTTACAGCTCTTCTGAGAACTGCATGAGTTAACGTGTAGAGGGCTTACAATAGTGCCTGACGTAAAGGAAACATTGGATAAATATCATGATTATCCTTATGAGGTATATGATACATTATGATTCGTGGTGGTTATTTGTAAGACACATAAGAAATGTAAGATGCAAATTCTCTTTCTGGAGCTTTTTATAATCTTATTTGGGAAGGTACAGGATGGATATCATGAAGCAGTTAGAGAACTATGCTAAGTAACATAATAATGGTTACAGTTTTTATAGTCAAGTTGTAGGATGGTTCATAACTTTGCGTGTCACTCCTGTATAGCCAGAGAACGTGTGATGTAGATTCAGGACATTTGCTGTATTTTAGCATTTAAGTCTTTGGAGGAAAGTTCTCTGTTGTGTTTCGCCTGTCCCTTTTCTCATGGGCATAGAAACATGGACTTTAGGGTTTAGGAACCAGGATTTAAGTCCTGGCTTTGGAATATAACAGTTTTCTGATCATGGCCACGTTACTTTAACTCCTCGTTTCTTAATTTCCTCGCTTGTACAATGGTGATCAAAGGGTTCTTGCATTATTTGAGTTAATGGCTGGAATGTTCCTAGCACAGTGCCCGGTCTGTATTAGTCAGTAAATGATAGCTAATAATAATAATAATAAACCAAGTTGGCTTTTCTTTTCAGGCAACCGGTGGGGCAGGGTAGGTAACCGATCACTCAGTCATTGGGACGCTCACACCCTTGAGGGTTCGGCACTGTGGACCGCGCCGTGCCATCTGGCATAATGCTCGCCTTTCTGCATCCGTGTGGCACAGGAAGTCATGACAGTGAAGCACAGATCATTCCGTCGGTTTGGGTGCCCTTTAGTGATCAGTCATGGCATCAAGGATCACTGCTTATGAGCGTCCTTTGTCCTAGGTCTCCTGGATGGTGGAGCATGGACCCAGTTGCCGCCCACAGCTGCCACCTTCTCCAGCAGCTGCACGAGCAGCGGATTCAAGGCCTGCTCTGCGACTGTATGTTGGTGGTGAAAGGAGTCTGCTTTAAAGCCCATAAGAACGTTCTAGCAGCTTTCAGCCAGTACTTTAGGTACGTGTTTTAGACTGTTCTAACTGTACAGAGAGAAAGCTTTTCTGGAATGGAAATCTTTTGTCTAAATTTTATTTTCTCCTCGGATTTCATTCTCCTTATGTTTTGTAGCACATTGTGGGCTTTTTCATTTTTGTATTTAGAGTAACCTGAGCGGGAAGATCCCCTGGAGGAGGAAATGGCAGCCCACTCCAGTATTCTTGCCTGGAGACTCCCATGAACAGAGGAGCCTGGTGGGCTGCAGTCTGTGGGGTCACAAAGAGTCGGACACAACCGAAGCTACTGAGCTTTCTCGCACACATGGGAAGAAAAGAGTCTTTTTAACTAAAATATATTTAGGGCTATGAAAGTAATTTCGGAAAAGGCAATGGCAACCCACTCCAGTACTCTTGCCTGTGAAATCCCATGGATGGAGGAGCCTGGTGGGCTACAGTCCATGGGGTCGCAAAGAGTCGGACAAGACTGAGCGAATTCACTTTCACTTTTCACTTTCCTGCACTGGAGAAGGAAATGGCAACCCACTCCGGTATGCTTGCCTGGAGAATCCCAGGGACTGGAGCCTGGTAGGCTGCTGTCTATGGGGTCACACAGAGTCGGACACGACTGACGTGACTTAGCAGCATGAAAGTAATTTGGTGCTTTATCTTTGATTTTTGAGTTGTAATTAATTCAGACTTCTGTATACATTTCTTGTCCTTTCCAGGTAAAAAGACTAAGGAATAGAGTTTCTGATAAGAACATTTCTGTAATAAGAAATCTGAGAGGGGAAAACATCCTATATGCCATTTTTAAAAAACTAAAGCATTTTCATTTTTGTTTTGCATTTTACTGTTCTAAGAAAACAGGTTTGAACTCAATTTACTTATCCCTATAATTGTTTTTGCCTCAATGAAAGATTTACTTATAAACAACAAGATCAAACAACAGTATTTCATTTAAGTATTCTACACACATTTTCTGGTTACATCTGCCCTGAAGCACGTTTTCAGGACTGCCCTGTAGCTCAAAAGGTAAAGAATCTGCCTGAGATGCAGGAGACCAGAAGAGAAGATCTTCTGGAGGATGGCATGGCAACCCACTCCAGTATTCTTACCTGGAGAATCCCATGGAGAGAGAAGCCTGGCAGGCTACAGTCTGTGGGGTTGCAAAGAGTCGGACACGACTGAGCAACTAACACACACACACAAGCAATTTTTCAGAACTTTTCCCCTTAAAATATATACTATTTTACTACTGTAGTAAATGATATACGGAACAGTATTTACTCTTTCCTTGATAATCCTGAATAATCAAATTAAGTCTCAGTTGTCATATATGCTGCAAGTCGTATTATAGTGGATTGACTCCCTGAGGCAGCATTCTGCCCATGTGCAAAACGGTCCCCTGCTTGGGCTTTGCCTGTTTCTTCTGTCTTTCTAGGACAGTTAGGTCTATATGTTATGATACATTGGCTAGTTTATTTGATAAAATGTCTTTAACAAACTTGCAGGACAACTTACCTGACTCAGTATTTTTACAGGAGACAAATTCATTCACTTGTGAACTTGACTTAGGCCCAGAACAAAGTGCCTGGGCTTTATGGTGCCTTTTCCTTGCATTAACTTACAGGGCTCTCTCACTGCTGGTTTATGGACCATTGGATTTGTGAGAAGCATCAAGTACCTAGATCAGTCAGATTGACAGAGATGGAAGTGGAAGGGTGGTTGCCAGGGGCTGAGGGGTTGGAGATAATGGGGGTTATTGTTCAATGGATAGAGTTGCTGTTTGGGATGATGAAAAGGTTCTGGAAATGGGTAGTGGTGGTTGTTACACAACAATGCGAATGTACGCGGTGCCACTGAATTTATCATATGAACCATGTAGCCAGATGTTTGACATTATGTGTGTTTGGCCATGATTAACAAATTTAAAAAAGTTTTTAAAAGAGTCTGTATCTGAACTGTATCTAGGGTTGGTTTATTATAGCTATTTTCATTTTCAGATGTTTTTAAGACGCTTAAAGATACAGAAGTATTTTTGTATGTGTTTTCTGGTGTGAGATAGATAATTTGTCAGACTAAACAAAATATTGAAAAGTGTCTTCTTTAGTTTTCTGTAATCTATCTGTATGCAATGAATAATGCATATGTATAATTACATTTTAAAAAAAAAGAAACAATGAGTATATTTTTAAATCTTACTTTGAGATTTCCTTGGAAGTTTGGATATTCAGCATACGAATTCAATTAACCCAAATTGCTTTATTGAATAGCTTGCAAAAACTTCTTAAAGAATTGAAGCGTACTTGTTTTTTGTTTTTTTGCTTTTAAAAAGGACATGTTTTATTTTGAGTGATTAGAAAAATACTGAAAAACATTGAGAATCAGTAATATCACAAAAACACCTGGATCTTGACTCAGACTTGACAGACTTAACATTTTTCTATTGTGGTAAGAACACCTAACGCATGTTTAAGTGTGCGGCAGTGTTGCTAACATAGGCACTATGCTGCGTAGCAGATCTGGCGCTTACTCACGTCGCACAACAACTGTTGCCTTTTCTTTCTATTTACATATTTTAATCGGATGATAGTTACTTCATAGTATTGTGATGGCCTCTGCCATACATCAACATAAATCGTCCATAGGCATACATGCATCCCCTCCCTCCTGAACCCCACCTCCCTGCCCCTCCCCACCTCATCCCTCTAGATGGTTGCGGAGCACCAACTTTGGTTCCCTACGTCACACATCAAACTCCCACTGGCTATCTGTTTTTACATACGGTGGTGTATATGTTTCAGTACTGTTCTCTCAAATCGTCCCACCCTCTCCTTCTCGTACTCTGTCCCAAAGTCTCTTCTTTGTGTCTGCGTCTCCTTTGCTGCCCTGCACACGGCATCCTTGATACTATCTTTCTAGATTCCATATATATGCATTAGTACATGATATTTGTCTTTCTCGTTTTTACTTCACTCTGTAAAGTAGGCTCTAGGTTCACCCACCTCATTAGAACTGACTCAAATGCATTCCTTTTCGTAGCTGAGTAAGAGTCTACCGTGTATATGTACCACAACTTCTTTGTCCATTCATCTGCCGATGGACATCTAGGTTGCTTCCATGTCCTGTGCTGTGCTAAGTTGCTTTAGCTGTGTCTGACTCCGTGCGACCCTATGGACTGTATCTTGCCAGTCTCCTCTGTCCATGGGATTCTTTAGGCAAAAATACTGGAGTGAGTTGCCATTTCCTCCTCCAGGGGATCTTTCCAACCCAGGGATCAAACCTGCGTCTCCCGCATTATAGGCAGGTTCTTTACCATTAGCATCACCTGGGAAGCCCTGCTTCTGGGTCTGAGCTATTGTAAATAGAAGTGTGAAAGTGTTAGTCGCTCAGTGGACTCTGCGACCCCATGGACTGTAGCCCGCCAGGCTCCTCTGTCCATGGAATTCTCAAAAGCGTACTTAATTTTTAATCTTACCATTTATCGAAGGACAGTCAGTTTGAACATTAGCATGCATATTACTTAAAAGAAAAAGCTATCAGAATGTATGGATTGTTAACCCTGTAAGCAGATATCCTTTCTTTTATCAGGAGCCTCTTTCAGAACTCTTCAGGCCAGAAGAATGATGTTTTTCATTTGGATATTAAGAATGTGAGTGGCATCGGGCAGATCCTGGACTTCATGTACACGTCGCATCTGGATCTTAACCAGGACAATATACAAGTCATGCTGGACACGGCCCAGTGTTTGCAGGTTAGAACGTCCTCAATCTGTGTCACACTTTTTTGAAGTCAGCCACCATCGACCAGCCTCCAGGCCTGCCCTGTCACGGCACCTTCTCCCTGCAGAGCACCCCTGACACGAACTGTGTCCTCAGTGAAAACTACTCGCCTCACTTGCTGCCAGAGTGTTCCGCAAGCGCCCAACAGGGCAGGGCCGTGGACGGGTCACTCTCGCACGGCCCACCCTCAGTCGGCCTTCACCCGCCCACGGCTGAAACCTCCAAACAAGCCCCCGACCCGTTCAATGGCAGCTGCACAGAACTGCCTTTCAAACAGCCCAATTGTTACTATAAGCTCAGAAACTTGTACAGTAAGCAGTACTACAAACACGCCAGCTGTCCCAGTCACGAGCGAGTGACCGAACAGCCTTTCACCTTCAGCGCCTCCGCAGACCTTCACGCCGCGGATCGCCAGCCCTGTGCAGTCGGCCACACCGAGTGTGTCCTCGAGTCCTCCCAGCACCTGCCTTCCAACTTCCTGGCCCAGCCTTTGGGTGAAAATGCCCCAGACTCCACGTCTGACCATGCCAGCCAACAGTCTACCCGGCAGATGAGGCTCAAGAAGGCCATTCACCTTAAGAAGCTCAACTTCCTAAAGTCACAGAAATCTGCAGAGCAAACCTCTGAACCGAAACCCGATGACAGTTTAACCACGAGGCTAGAAGCTGCCAGGGAACATGGGGTGGAGAAAGTGAGCAGCCCCACCGCCGAGGAAAAGGAGAGCGAGGAGTTCAGCAGTTCTGAGAACTTTAATGGCGTGAGTGAGACAGAGAGGCCTGAAGACCCCGCGGCCCTGGAAGACCAGACCCAGATGCTGCAGTCCCAGAGACAGTACGCATGCGAATTGTGCGGGAAACCTTTTAAACACCCCAGCAATTTGGAGCTGCACAGGCGGTCTCATACAGGTACACTGATTTGGTCCCCGCAGGCAGAAGGAAAGGAAATGATACCAGACGATCAGACACCACTGCCTGCTCCCGTTTTTGTAAGAAGTTTCCTATTGCTTGATGATGTCATTGATAAAGGCGTGTTCGCTGTCTTCTGCTTTGTGTTTTTGGTGATGTCTTTTAAAGAATAATCTTAAGTTAGTAAAAGCTTTCATAGAGCCATTTTAGAAAGATGGTGCGCTTTTCATCTTTTTAATTGTGGTTTTCTATGAGAAGCTTTCCATCTCAAAGTATGGCAGATTCTTTCGATTCACTCAGATTTTCAAATTCTAAAACAGATAAGGAATATTTAGTTCTTTCTTCAGAATTAGATTTTTTTTTTTTTTTTAAAGCATGATGTTGGTTAATTCAG
Organism: Aepyceros melampus; assembly: GCA_006408695.1. Classification (NCBI taxonomy): domain Eukaryota; kingdom Metazoa; phylum Chordata; class Mammalia; order Artiodactyla; family Bovidae; genus Aepyceros; species Aepyceros melampus. The sequence continues at coordinate 483,598 of SJXQ01008296.1, read as the reverse complement.
ACCAAAGTAGTTTAGTTTGAGTAATTCTGAAAGCTTTGGAAAGTAATTTGAATGTCAATTTTTTTTCTTTGTTTTTAATGTGTTTTTAAAATTTTATTTATTTTTAATTGAAGGAGAATTGCTTTACAATATTGGTTTCATTTCTGCCATATATCAACATGACTTAGCCATAGGTGTACATGTCCCCTCCCTCTTTGAATGTCAGATTTTAAAAATTGTGATTTGGGAGGCAGGAGGTAAACTTCTGAATGAGGATCAGCTTTAACCATTTGGTATTTTCAAGAGAAAAATTCTTCCATTTGAACACTGACTTTTCAAAGTTCTGTTACATTAGCTTATACCTTTTCCCCTTTCCAAAATATTTTTTTCCAAAGCTTTTGAAAAAGTGTTATACAATATTTATACAGTATGTGATATAATACATGTATATTACTTTCTTTCTTGCACTTAAGCCTGATGACCCTAGTAGACATTACACATTACTGGCAATTATCTTCGAGGCATGAGAAGGAGTATGTTCAGGAGGCTTCTAAAGTAACTGCTTTCAAGGTGCTTGTGTGATTGTGACTATTGGTGTGATGTCCTGTTATCACTCCTGATTCCCCATTTGCTTAGATGTTCACTCTCTTATTGCATTGTTGAGACTGAATTAATATTTATGAAAGCCTTCTATAAATTTTGTTGTATTTTAATATAAAATACTATCATTATTTTTTACTATTGCTCAAAATTATTCCATACAAAGAGAGTACCATTGACTAAATTTTGCCCTGAAAAAGCTTAATTTAGATCATTCTGTAATTTTCTGGAGCCTAAAGATCAGTATAATTTTTATTTGAGAAACTTCCCTGCTTTAGCTTTAAAGGAAACAAGAATTGTTTTTATCCTGGAAGAACGTCTTTGGATAACAGCAGTCAGACAGTTCTGTGACACAGTTGCTTCCTGGGACATAAATAGATTGAGAAGGGCAGCAGTTCTCAAAGTATGGTTTGGGGAATGCTTTCAGGGGGTCAGTGAGGCCAGAACCATTTGTATCCTCATGTAGGATGCTCCTCCTTCCCTCCTGCTTCCCCCACAAGTGTACAGTGCTCAGTCCCTCAGTCGTGTCCGACTCCTTGTGGCCCCATGGACTGTATCTCTCCAGGCTCCTCTGCCCCTGGAATTTTCCAGGCAAGAAGACTGGAGCAGGGTGCCATTCCCTCTTCCAGGGCAAGTGTACAGTGGGGTCACCTCTGTGATGAGGGCTTCACCTGGTGGCCAGTGAGAAATGTCGTTTTCTTTCAAAAATCATTCCGTTTTGATTTCTAATACAGACTATACCCCGATATGGCCCACATGAGGAAAAGCTCTTTAGGGTCCTCAACTGTTAAGAGTGTGAAGGGATCCTGAGAGCAAAAAGTGTGAGAACCACTGCTGTAGGGTTATTAACCCCGGTCACCTGAGACTCTAAGGAACTAGTAACCTCTTTTTTCAGACTCTTGTATCTCATAATGGGGGCTTTAATATAGCGTTATCTATTATCTCCCTTATCTTCAGACATAAATGTAGTTCAAAATGCTGCATCCATGTGGTTATAATTAGTTACCCTTGAACAATGGCGAGGCTTAAGGGTGTTGCCCATCTGAGCAGTCAAATCCTGGTATAACTTATAGTTGGTCCTCCATGTACCAGTCCCTCCACAGCTGCAGATTCAGCCATCCTCCATGATGTAGTACTGTGATACTTACTATTGAAAAAAAATCACATATGAGTGGACTTGCATGGTTAAAACCTTGTGGTTCAAGGGTCACCTGCTCTTGTGGTCAAGAGCTCCCCACTCATCCTTGGGGGAGCCATTAAACAGTTTCAGGAAAAGATCAAAAGTACTTTAGCAGAAGCCCAAAAAGCTAGCCAACTCCAGCAACACAATAGGAGGGGAAACATTATTTTTTAGAAGGGATCTTAATGAAAGCACTTGATTTGAGGGGAATGGGGAAAATGAAAGGTTCTTGGCCTTCGTGGGGTCTGTTTGTTTATTAGAGTTCTATAGATTAAAGGCAGTACCTGAAGTATGCCTTTAAACAGACCATTTTCTGGAGACTGTCTTCAGAACCGTTGTGGTTTCTTTGTAGTAGAGTTCTATTCTCTACATCTGTTCTGTCCCAAAATGTGATCATTCAAAGTTACTGAAATCAGAGGGGCCAAGCAGTCAGCAAGGGAACACGTCCCATGGTGGAATCTTCTTTTCCCCTGTTAGCACGTTTCAACCAAGGCTAAAAGGCAGTGGGGAGGGGCTTTTTCCAAGCACACACTCAGGAGGTCCTGCTCTGCTTGGAGCAGTTCAGGGTTCATACCTCATGTGAAATGGATGAGTACCCCCCTGGTTCTGTTAGGACTCACCTGTGGTCAGTGCAAGAGCCAGGCTAAAAGATGGGTTTGTGCTGTTCAGCAAGAAGAAACATTTGATTTTTGACTGAAGGGGAAATCTGTGTCCAAAGCCCCAGTATACTTTGAGTGCACATAAATATGTTTGATTTCAATACAGGTTTAAATTTGAAGAACCATTTTTTTTTTTTTAAGAGAGAAGTAAATATAGATTGGGACTTCCCAGGTGGCTCAGTGGTAAAGAATCCGCCTGCCAATGCAGGAGACATGGGTTTGATCAGGAAGATCCCCTGGAGGAGGAAATGGCAACCCCTTCAGTATTCTTGCTGGAAAACCCCATGGACAGAGGAGCCTGGCGGGCTACAGTCCATGGGGTCACAGAGTCAGACATGACTGAGCAACACACACGCAGATATGGATCTCACTTTTACCATCTCTGCCTGTCATCTGAGGGTGAGAGAGCTGGTGAGGACATGATGGGGAAGGATGTCATGCTCTGGTTTGAATGGTGGGACACAGAAGGCAGTTTAAACATTGTAAGTGGGAAACTGTTGTGCAGATATTACTAATGATTTTACCTGCTGTTGTTTTGTTTTGTTTTAGGTGAGAAACCTTTTGAATGTAACATTTGTGGGAAACACTTCTCTCAGGTGGGAATACTTTTATTTATTGTTAATAATCAAAAACCTGAAACCCAGTGTTTATTTTTATTACAGATGAGACATAATTTTGGGACTTGTGAGAGAAGACTCTGATGATATCTGTAACTTAAAAGACTTTAGACTAAATCAGGAGAAAATAATTTTCAAGAAAAAAAATTTCTAGCTCATTGTGGGGGGTACCATTTTTTTATAAGCATAACTGTGAACTCTCACAATACCTTTTCCCTCATTAATGATGGGTCTAATTCTAGTGTATTTCTTCTCTTCCTGTGCATGATATAAACCATATTGAGCACCACTTGAGGGCTGGGGGATTCCTAAGAGGCTCAGTGGTGAAAAATCTGCCTGCAGTATGGGAGGCATGGGTTTGATCCTTGGGTGGGTAAGATCCCCTGGAGAAGGAAAGGGCAACCCACTCCAGTATTCTTGCCTGGAGAATCCCGTGGACAGAGGAGCCTGGCGAGATACAGTCCGTGGGGCCGCAGAGAGTCTGAACAACTGAACACACACGTGGGGGCTGCAGTTTATGCCAGGCTGGACCCAAGACAGATCCCTTCTTACTCTGGTTGGGGTTGTAGATGTTAGGGTGTTGGAGAAAAGACCACACACTTCGCATTCCCTGCCTTTGCACATGTCCTCTCACTTGGCCAGTGTGCGTGTCCTCGTGTAGGCTCTGTGCTCATCTGGGCACCAGACAGAGAGAGCGAAGGCTTCAGAGGAAATTCTGAATGCAGTAGGATGGCTGGGGGAACCTGCTTATCTTCTGCAACAGAAGGTAGCTGTTCCCAGAAGCTGCTCGCCAAGCCCAGTGCCCAGAGGAGACAGTTCACAACCGTCTCTACACTCACATGGCAATCGTGGAGTAAGAGCATGCACAGATGCCCCTTGACTGGGGAAGGACCCTGGGGCTGGCCCTTGATGGGAGAGCTGGACCCTCTCACCCCGTGGAGCACGGGAACCGCGGGTTGGCCCCAGCGCTGACATGCCGCCGCCTTCAGCCTCCCACACGCCCAGACCTGCCATCTGGCTGCGTTTCAGTCTTCCTGCTGGCTGTGAGCCGTAATTCACCATGCCCCACCGTGGCCCTTGGCGTTATCAGTCCAGGCAGGGGCTGTGCGCCGCACCAGGTGTTCCGTAAGCCTCTGCTGAGCTGAGTGGAGGGATTGCTGGTCTACCTGCCATGCACTCTAGCTCTGAGGCCTGTGCTGCTTTCTGCCAGCCTCCCTTGGAGGTCAGAACTCTGCCTCTGGAGCCAGACAGTGTGGATTTGGATCCAGCCTCTGGTTTTTTGCTTTGACCTTGGACAAGCTCCGTGTCTGGCACTTTGGCTTCCTTATCTGTGAAGCAAGGGTGTGGGACCACTGACCCCCGTGGTGTGTGAGGAGTAAATGAGTTTATAAGGCAGTCAGCTTCCCAGGTGGCTCAGTGGTACAGAATCTGCCTGCAAATGCAGGCAGAGGAGGGTCTGATCCCTGGGTCGGAAAGATCCCCTGGAGAAGGACGGGGCAACCCACTCCAGTATTCTTGCCTGGGAAAGCCCATGGACAGAGAAGCCTGGTGGGCTACAGTCCATGGGGTTGCAAAGAGTCAGACACGACTGAGCAACTGAAGATGTTCAGCATCACGCCTGACCCGTGGTGAATCCTCAGGACACATCAGTAGCCCCTCTTCTGTGGCCATTGCCTCTCATTTCTCTGTCCTCTCTGCTCTTATAGACCAGTCTTCCGAAGGGACACTCCCCCGCTACTCCACCCCCCACCACTTTAATCTTTCCAGCTTTGGGTAATGGGAAGCCTTAAAAAAGTGGCTTAACGACCATTAATAATTAGCAATCACAACTTCTCTGGGTCTCATTTTTCTAATTCTTAGAATAGAGATGATACCACCTCATGGGAATATTAGGAGGATTAAATGAAAAAAAATGCACGTAAAAGTCCTTTATACATTTACACTGTGGTAACAGTTTAGGTTTTATCCTTTTCTTGCTTGGAATCCCATAGGTTTTCACTGTTAGTCAAATAAAGTGAAACCAGACACTGAGGCATTGGGTCTGCCTTCAGCCTTCTCTCTTGGAGTTAATGCCGGGCTTACCCTCAGAGATTCTGGCGCTGCTGCTTCAGTGTCGGCGTCTTTGAGTACAGTGGTTTTGATAGCACCCCGTCCTCTGCTTCAGACCTTTCCTACACGTTCCTCTCGAGTCCCACCAAGGGCAGCCGTGTCTGATAGATGCTACAGAAATCCTCCTCTTCTCTATCAGTGTCTGTGTTTTTATCAGACTTTTATAAACATCAAGTTTTTTTTTTTTAATGAACATAACCATATATTTATGGTTTTTAGATGTATATTGCTGTTTTACTTCCTGATGTAATGATGAAGTTTTGTGAATAAGGACTCTTTCAACAAGTATTTATTACAAACCTACAATGTCTGAGGAGCTCTGCCTGCGCTGGGGCACAAAGATGATTAAGGCTTCAAGGAGCTTTGTGTTTAGAGGAAGAAACAGGTGCATAAAGTGGTAAAGCACAGTGAAACGGGGAATTTCCATGGCTCTTGTCTGGTGAACAGTTTGGGTGAAGAGGGGAGTGGTCATTCCTACCTGAAAGTTGTGATGTTTGGGTGGATGAGGTCATGGGATGTGACCTGGGACTGGGGCGGGGCCCTGAGGATGGGAGGCCTTGATGGGCCTGAGGCTCTGGCATTCCAAGCGGAGGGAGCAGTGGCGGTGTTTACACTTTATAACGGGTCCTTCATCTCTCATATGAACTGGAATACACGTGGTTACAGTGGACTGGAAATACCCTCCGTCTGGAAGATTCAGAAAGCAGACCTACCAATAAGAATTAACTTTATTCATTGTAGTATGTAATAGGGTTGGTTAGTCTTTAAAAAAAAAATAAAATTAGCCACAACCTTAATAATGAGTCAGCAAACAATTTACTTCAGCTTTGGAAAAACTGTGATAAGCCTGGATTGTGACAGCCGGCTCTGCGTGTATTAACGCAGTGTCGGACACGGCCCTTGCCCGGTGATAGCAAGTGAGAGTCCTGCAGTAGCTGACAGTGTGCATGAGGCCCCACGTGGAGCCACGTGTCTCCCACGTGCAGGAGAACCCGGGCTGTGCAGTGCAAACAGGCGAAATCTAAGACCACGACGGGTCGGGAATACCTGTCAGGAAAAACAGGCGAAGGGAAACCCAGTGTGTTCAGCTGTCCTGGGGGAGAGGAGTGGAGTTGCCTCGCCTCTCCAGTGAAGCAGAATAGAGACCCTGAACAGCCGCTGCAGAAGGTCGGGTTCTGAGAGGTTCAGTGCCCTCCCTGCATCTCCTTGGTCCAGGGTGTGACGACAGGGTGCTGTGTCCCCAGGAGGCTGCTTAGACATGTCCAGGGTGCCGACGCGGCCCCGTGCCAGAGGCGGCAAAGCTGATCCCATCTGTGGTGAATATGCCAGAAATAATACTTCAGTGAACCTAAATTATTAAATCTTCCAACTCTGCGGTGGTATTTCCCACATTTTGATGTTAAATGTCCTTTTGTCAATGGAGTAATCATTGTTCCTTAGGTGATAGCCTTCTGTTAATCTCCATTTTTTTTTTTTTTTCTGTTTTGTAGTCTTAAAACTTCTCAAGATGACTTTTAAGATCTGAGTTCTCTTTGGTCTCTAAAGCGTCACAGTTCCCTATTTTGTACAGAAACAGTCACCCACTACTAGAAGAGTACTCTGCCTGAGAACATGTGCTTGATTTGATCACAGTTAAATACTGAGGTTCAGGTACCTATTGGAAGGAGTTTATTTTTTAAATTATTCAGCAAACCAGGTGTTAACTTCTATTTTTTTTTTTTTTTCTGTTTTGTAGTCTTAAAACTTCTCAAGATGACTTTTAAGATCTGAGTTCTCTTTGGTCTCTAAAGCGTCACAGTTCCCTATTTTGTACAGAAACAGTCACCCACTACTAGAAGAGTACTCTGCCTGAGAACATGTGCTTGATTTGATCACAGTTAAATACTGAGGTTCAGGTACCTATTGGAAGGAGTTTATTTTTTAAATTATTCAGCAAACCAGGTGTTAACTTCTCTGCAGCAGAGTTTTTGAGTTCTGACAACTCCATCCTAAACTAAAGTGTCCACTTAGAAAGGGTAGAATTTCCTTTTTTGCTAATATTTTTCAGCCCAACAGCAGCACAAGTTTTTTGAGTCCACGAAGTCAAATTGGGGAGTGTTCCATGCCAGCTGTAGGGGCCATAGCTGCTCCCCTCCCAGGGCCTCTGTTTACCTCCTGGAGCTGGTGAATGACACTTTATGAGGACATTGTGAGGACTCTCTGAAAGTCAGTTTGTAACTGGTGAGCAAGTATTCCACTCATAGTAAACTCTTAACAAGGGAGACCTCCTGGTATTTACCCCTTGCTGGAGTTTTGATGGATCTAGCAGTATGTAGATAATTTCTAAGACGTTCGTGTAATTAGGATATAATTAGTAACCTGGTGGCTCGGTGATAAAGAATCCGCCTGCAATGCAGGAGCCTAGGGTTCAATTCCTAAGTCAGGAAGATCCCCTGGAGGAGGGCATGGCAACCCACTCCAGTATTCTTGCCTGGAGAATCCCATGGACAGAGGAGCCTGGCAGGCTACAGTTCATAGGATCACAAAGAGTCGGACATGACTGAAGTGACTTAGCATGCAAGCACGCAGAGCATAGCAAAATTTACTAAAAATGAAGACTTTTGACTAAAGGGCAAATAATCGGGGCCGCACTTTGCTATGTAATTTGGTATACATTATCTGAATGCATGATTGAATTTTTTTTTGCCTGAATCTTTCCATTATTTAATCTTCTTTTATGCCATTTATCAGACTAATATATGCTCCTTTATCAGGGGGAACGATAATCATTTTCATTATACATTTTCAGTATTAAATAGCTAAGAAAACATCTTAAAGTTTGTTTTACTGTTGTTTACTGTTAATATTTAAGCCTCCTTTGTAGCTCAGGGGGTAAAGAATCTGCTTGTAATGCAGGAGACCTGGGTTCGATTCCTGGGTTGGGAAGATCCCCTGGAGAAGGAAATGGCAACCCACTCCAGTATTCTTGTCTGAAGAATTCCATGGACAGATGAGCCTGGTGGGCTACAGTCCACGGGGTCACAGGAGTCAGACACTGCTTAGCGACTAAACCACCCCCACTGTAATGTTAAGTGGAAGACTGTTCGGTTTTATTTACTCTGAAAACAAGTAATTGTTAAGCTGTATTTAAAAAGGAAAGATGCACCATTGCTAAGAATTGAATCCGAATGTATTTCAAACCATAATACATGGTTTATATAAGAACTTGAAACGAAGAATCTAATTAAACCATTGAGCAGATGGTGCCATACAAATTGTTATTTAAATGACCATCTTTTCTGAAAGTTGGAAGTGACTGATTTAAAATGTGTGTTATCTTAAATCCAGTGAGCCGTTTCCTGGATAGCACAGTCACATTCTCATATTGAGAATTCAGCACAAGCTAGCTTATTCACAGAAGCTTGCAGGCCCTCACGGAAGACAAGAGTTTAAACTCAGATCAGCCAACGTTAATTTCTGGCCTACTGTGTAACCAGAGCAACTGATTTATTTATCTGAATCTCAATTGTACACCTAGAAACAGAGACAATAATACCAATTTCTAAGGGTGATTTGGTTATGTATGAGTAGACCAAATGTCTATTGCTGTTGACATTTGCTGTTTTATTATTGTTATTAATAGTTATTCAGTTAAAAGCTAGGTATTTCCCATTGTTTTGCCAAATACTTTCTCTTTGGTTACCTAGAATAAACCAGCTTTTTTTCCTTAAGCCATATTTATCATATTTTGAAATATAGTGTCTAACTCAGTTTTTTCAGAGTCTGATAGACTTAAAGAATCTTCTGTGTTACATAACATAAAATCTGCAGTTTTCTTTATACTTTCAGTCCTATAACCATGAACTATCTTTGAATCTCATCTAAAATATAGTTTAAGCCAGCCACTCGTGCCTTCTGAGGTGGCCCACAGTGTCTGTGTGTTTCTCTCTAAATAAATCCACTTCTTACCTATCCAAAAAAAAAAAAAATTACAAGCCAAATTTATGAGTTAGGGATTATTGTTCATTCTCTCTTTTGGCTTATTTTGTACGTAAGGCCTGCACATTATTACCTTGGATATCTTCGTCCTCCTCAGTGTTGTTCATAGCAGAACACTATGAAAAATTAAGTTGGGAAGTGACAGATTGAGACTGTTAATGTAAATTACAGCGATGGAAGATTGTGTTTTCCAGTCCTAATTTGAAACATTTGCCAGTAGCTTTTGTAATGTCAGGCATTTGCAGGTTTAATTTCACTGTACTTTAGGCAATTTAGTGTTGATTTCCTGTTGATTAGCACATGGAAATCTATTTTGTGATCTCCGTTTAAATCAGTTATTCTTGGTAAAGCCCTGCTGTTTCAGAGATTAGAAACATAGAAGGCCTGCAGCTGAAGGACCACCGTGAATCTCCTGATTTGCTTTTTTTGCACAGAAGTAAAAATGACCAACCTGTCAGTAAGAGCAACTGTACCACCAGAAGAAAGACTTTTTGGAAATGTCTTACCTTCCTTATGAACAAAAGCATGTTTTTCAAGAAAAAACAATGAATACTGAAATGACCAGTACAAATTTAGTGTTGATTTCCTGTTGATTAGCACATGGAAATCTATTTTGTGATCTCCGTTTAAATCAGTTATTCTTGGTAAAGCCCTGCTGTTTCAGAGATTAGAAACATAGAAGGCCTGCAGCTGAAGGACCACCGTGAATCTCCTGATTTGCTTTTTTTGCACAGAAGTAAAAATGACCAACCTGTCAGTAAGAGCAACTGTACCACCAGAAGAAAGACTTTTTGGAAATGTCTTACCTTCCTTATGAACAAAAGCATGTTTTTCAGGAAAAAACAAATGAATACTGAAATGACCAAGTACAAGAGCTACCTTTTTTCAAATGATGCCTGCATGTAGGTGGTCAAGGTTAAAAAAAAAGAAATATAATACATCAACAGCTGTTCAAAATACAAGCTTAGCAACCCTAAAAGCAGCCCTCACAGAATGTCGGGCCCGTTTTACAGGGACATGGCGGCCTGTCTCCCTGTTGAGGGACGGGCCAGGGGCTGGCATGGAGCTGAGCTGAAATCCGTCGTCCTCTGTTCAGTTCTTTGCCAGGCAGGGGCTGCTCCCAAATCAGAACCAGGCTGGGCCTCCATCTCCTTGCACGTGGCTGCTTCTGAGTCGTGCATCTGAAGGTTAAAAAAAAAGAAATATAATACATCAACAGCTGTTCAGAATACAAGCTTAGCAACCCTAAAAGCAGCCCTCACAGAATGTCGGGCCCATTTTACAGGGACATGGCGGCCTGTCTCCCTGTTGAGGGACGGGCCAGGGGCTGGCATGGAGCTGAGCTGAAATCCGTCGTCCTCTGTTCAGTTCTTTGCCAGGCAGGGGCTGCTCCCAAATCAGAACCAGGCTGGGCCTCCATCTCCTTGCACGTGGCTGCTTCTGAGTCGTGCATCTGGGATCTTCACTGGGAAGTTGGACTGGAACCTGGCTAAATCTGTCAGTGTCCCTTTTGAATGTATGTACCCTTAGAAAAGTGTTTTTTCCATTATTGGCATATTTTTTCTTTTCCTTTTCTGCAGGCGGGTAACTTGCAGACTCACTTACGTCGGCATTCTGGGGAGAAGCCGTACATCTGCGAGATCTGCGGGAAGAGGTCAGTGCAGGGCTCGGTCAGCCGCCCGAGAGGAACCGTCTCGGCCTCTGCAGGCCTCACGAGGCCGCTGTCACCCAAGAACACAGCAGAGCCCGACCCACTGGCCTTTCTTGTGACACACATGAGAACCGCGGAAAGAGATGGACATGTTAATCAAAGGAGAATCTAGGACACAGTCGTAGGAAATGGGATTTTACGGGAAACAGAATTATGCTAAAATTTCCTTTCATTCCAGCAATGTCTATTAAAAGATGACTACTCCCACGGAGGTGACCGTCTGGTAGGGAAATGAGACTCGGCAGCCTAAATGCCTGGAATCAGAAGAGGGGGTGCTGGGGGCATGCCAGCCCTGCTCGCAGACCCATGAAAAGGCTGAGAGTGCAGCCTCAGGAAGGACGGGCGAGCCTCAGGGCCGGGGAGGCCAGGGACTTGGGAGACCACAGTCTCCCCCTGGAGGTGGAGGTGCCCCCTCCTGTGGGCACACCAGCCTTCAGCCTGTACCCCCCCCCCTCAGGGGGTCGTTTGTTGGGATTCCACTCCCTCTGTCATCTGGTGCTTGGTCGTTCTAGGACAGGAGACAACGGCCAGGCCTCTACCAGTTACTTAACCATTCAGCATTTATTAGGCACCTGTTTGCTAAGTGCTGTGATGGGAACACTGACATTTTCTGCCCCTGATATGTTCGTATTCAGGAGTCAGGGGCGGGGGTGGGATGATATGGGGCAGTTATAGTCACAGTCTTCTACTGGGATGGGGTAGCACCCTTGATTCAGTTCCAGAAAAAGCAGTTGTCTCTGCAGATGGTAGAAAACAGAAGTAAAGGCTTCCTGGCCTGATAGTGTCTCTGCAGCTGCCCAGACACTGAAGGCCAGCTTTAGCACCCAGGTCCCATGTCCTGCCTATCTGGGGTGCCTTGTAGCACAGGCCTTCTGCTGTTTCGCTGTGGGGCGGGTCCTTGAGAGTCTTGTTTCTCAGGGTGTTTTCAGTGTGAGCCTTCTGAACTCCCATTTAGAAGTAAAGTGTATTTATAGTCTTCCCAGATACATCTTCCCAGATGCAACCTGTGGTCCTGCGATCAAGTGAGACAGGACAGAGAGGAACTTAGCGTCACACTGGGGCTTGGGTTGGGCCAGGATTGCCCCCCTCACCCCTCCAGCCCACCTAGCGATCACCTCAGAGGAAGAAAGGTCAACACAAGTAGGTAGGGAAAAACTGTTTTAGAAATGAAACATTAAGATCATTCTCTACTCTTCTTTAAAAAGAGGAAAAAAAGATGTTCTTTTCTAACATTTTCTGCCCCTGATATGTTCGTATTCAGGAGTCAGGGGCGGGGGTGGGATGATATGGGGCAGTTATAGTCACAGTCTTCTACTGGGATGGGGTAGCACCCTTGATTCAGTTCCAGAAAAAGCAGTTGTCTCTGCAGATGGTAGAAAACAGAAGTAAAGGCTTCCTGGCCTGATAGTGTCTCTGCAGCTGCCCAGACACTGAAGGCCAGCTTTAGCACCCAGGTCCCATGTCCTGCCTATCTGGGGTGCCTTGTAGCACAGGACTTCTGCTGTTTCGCTGTGGGGCGGGTCCTTGAGAGTCTTGTTTCTCAGGGTGTTTTCAGTGTGAGCCTTCTGAACTCCCATTTAGAAGTAAAGTGTATTTATAGTCTTCCCAGATACATCTTCCCCGATGCAACCTGTGGTCCTGCGATCAAGTGAGACAGGACAGAGAGGAACTTAGCGTCACAATGGGGCTTGGGTTGGGCCAGGATTGCCCCCCTCACCCCTCCAGCCCACCTAGCGATCACCTCAGAGGAAGAAAGGTCAGCACAAGTAGGTAGGGAAAAACTGTTTTAGAAATGAAACATTAGGATCATTCTCTACTCTTCTTTAAAAAGAAGAGGAAAAAAAGATGTTCTTTTCTAATGAGCATCTTCAAACGAAATCAGGCCACTCCTGGTCACATTCCGAGGGAGCAGCTCGTCTCTCCCTGGGCGACTTGGAGTTAGAAAGGTCTGCAGTGACGCAGGCAGGCTCCTAATTGACTTTCCAAATTGCATTTGCAGGTTTGCAGCCTCGGGAGATGTCCAGCGTCACATTATCATCCACTCAGGAGAAAAGCCACACTTGTGTGACATCTGTGGTCGAGGTACGGCCGAGTGTCTCCCTTCGGAAGATTTCCGATTAAAATGTTCTCCGTCCCTCAGCCTAACCCTGGTGTGTGGTCTCCTCTAGGGTTCAGTAACTTCAGTAATTTGAAGGAGCACAAAAAGACGCACACGGCTGACAAAGTCTTCACCTGCGATGAGTGCGGGAAGTCTTTCAACATGCAGAGGAAGCTGGTCAAGCACAGGATCCGGCACACGGGCGAGCGGCCTTACAGCTGCTCTGCCTGTGGTAAGTGTCCGCCCACCACAGACCGCGTGCTCACCTGCTCCTCCCCGTGGGAAGGATGCCGGGCTCTGTGCCCACACCGTCCTGGGTCATGAGGGGTGCTCAGATAAGTCACCCCTCTTCTCGTGGGTAACATGGAAGTGATGGCTATTTCTTGATCACCTTGGTCTTCTCTGGTTCATCTGTGTTCATGTGGCATTTACCCAAGGTTTCGGCAACTGCCCTAGATACCAAGATGACTGATTCCCAAATGCCACGGGGTATTGGCAATGGGAAAAGTGGGAGAGAGAGTGTGGTGCAGCTGCAGGGCCAGGGCACAGCGGGCTGCGGGGCACCGAGGGGGCACACTGGGCTCGGGAGGGGGGCTTCTTGAGATCGTGTCACATGTCACAAAGCAAAGGTCACCTCTGTGGCATTTGGCGCATCAGTGACGTCGTCGGGAGGCTCAGTTTCCAGGCACATCACTGCACAGGCCAGGGAACGGGGACTTTGAGTTAAGTACCCGTGATCACAGAGTGTTAGAGCTTCTGAAGAACTGGGGGAGGGCCTGTGTATGTGTGTGTGTGTGTGTGTGCATGCGTGCGCGTGTGCATGTATACACGTGTGCCACCGGCATGTGGACTGAATGAGTGAGTAACCATTTTTATGATTACCTCGTTAGAACAAAGAGGAAAAATGCTCAGAGTCAGGCCGTGGGGAGCCTGGAATTGGGGCATCCTCGGAGCGGTTCTGTTCTCGTTGTGCTTGGTCCCTAAAATAGGGCAGGACGTGTGGGATGTGGCCGGAGGCAGCTTCCTTCATGTCTCCCGCTTAAGCTGGGTCAGATCCCCTGGACACCAGTATCGGCAGCTCCGTGACTTGTCTGCTCCCTCTTAGAGGATAACATTGCATCACTTTCAATCTCAGTTGCAGTCTCAAATCCCTAGTGTAGGATGTAGGTTATTCTTATTACGACTGTGAACTTGACCTCAGATTCAACTGTTCTCTTCCTTCCAGCCAGGACCTGCTTTTTGCCGGCTACGACCCCATAGGGGACGCAGCACAGCGGGCCCCTGTCTCCCCCCATATCCTTCATTTCCACCCCTCCCCGCTCCTCGCTGCCTGAGGCTTCTGACTCCCATGAGGTCAGCTTTCGGGGAAAGCAGGGAGAAGAAGGGAGCGAGAGTGATTCTGTGTGGCAGGTTCGAATCTGTATTAGCAGCTTTGCTGAGTCGATCCTGTCTATGGAACCTGCCCACTTGGAGCGAGGAAGTCAGCAGTTGGGGTGCATTAGTGCTGTGCTGCCCTCGCCACAGTTTTAGAACATTTCCATCACCCCAGGAAAGAAGCCCCATGCCCACGCGCAGTCACTCCCCACCCCCTCCCTCGGCAACCCTTAACCTACTCTCAGTCCCTAGATTTGCCTGTTCCAGACAGTTCATGGAAATAGCATCCTGCAACGTGTGGCCTTCTGTAACTGACTTCATTTCACTTAGCGAGTCTGCCATGAACATTCACATGCAAGTGTATATGTGGGTGTATGTTTTCGTTTTCTTGGATTCAAAAGACAGTTTCCATTTCATGCTGGCTTCACAGTCTGAGCTTTGCTGACTTGAAAGCCTGGCCCCCTCTCTGCCTCTTCTTCCCTCGCTCCTCCCCCCCTCCCTCTCCCTCCAGCATTTCACCTTCTTCCTAAGACAGCCTCCCCCTTACACCCTGTTCTCCCTCCCCAGCACTTAGCTGCACTTTGCAGGATGAAAGGGTGCATTTTCTTCTGCCGGACTTTCTCCTTTAAGCCCTCGGTTTTGTAGCCGTTCATCCTGAGGAGGCTTTCCCTGTCGGTGTCCCATCACTCCTCTGGGCAGTCCTCTTAGGTTCCAAGGCTGGCTTCCTTGCGAGCATGACCCTCGTCTGATCTGTGGAAATACTCAAGTTCTGTGCTCCGGGGTCTGCAGACCCATGCGGGAGCAGAGATGCCCGTCTGCTCTCTCTCTGTCAGCCGCCCATACAGTAAGCTAGCTGTCTCCATTTTCCCCGTGCTGGAGGCAGGTGCTGCTCCACTCGGACCTCCTAGGGACCCGCATCAAGCCCCTGTCTTGACTTGAGGTACAAAGGAGAGACTCCTCCTCCCATTTCCCCTCTCTGAGGAACTCTCCTGCTGCGGCTGAAATTTATATCCTTTGACACCTTTTGCCACATAATGTCCACTGCTGAGAATCTATCTTAAGGAAACAAGGGAAAGGACAATGTGAGCTGACCCTCAGGTACAGTAGCAAACAGTTGGAAGCAGTCCAAACAGCCCACCATTGCTTGACCAGGGCTGGATAGCTGAGGATTCAGACACAGGGGCGCAGGGTTGAGTGAGAAGTTCTGAAAGGTGTGTTCACGCAAATCATGTAGTTTGTTTCAGCTCAGTCACTCAGTCGTGTCCGACTCTGCGACCCCATGGACCACAGCACGCCAGGCCTCCCTGTCCATCACCAACTCCTGGAGTTTCCTCAGACTCCTGTCCACTGAGTCGGTGATGCCATCCAACCATCTCATTCTCTGTCGTCCCCTTCTCCTCCTACCTTCAATCTTTCCCAGCATCAGGGTCTTTTCTAATGAGTCAGTTCTTTGCATCAGGTGGCCAAAGTATTGGAGTTTCAGTTTCAGCATCAGTCCTTCCCATGAACACTCAGATTGATCACCTTTAGGACAGACTGGTTGGATCTCTTTGCAGTCCAAGGGACTCTCAAGAGTCTTTTCCAACACCACACTTCAAAAGCATCAATTCTTTGGTGCTCAGCTTTCTTGACAGTCCAATTCTCACATCCATACATGACTATTGGAAAAACCATAGCTTTGACTAGACGGACCTTTGTTGGCAAAGTAATGTCTTTGCTTTTTAATAAGCTATCTAGGTTGGTCATAACTTTTCTTCCAAGGAGCAAATGTCTTTTCAAACAAAGCATAGTTTGTTTCAGTCCTTTGTAAATGGCTTCTCTAAGGTTATGTATTGGTTTTTCTCTTCTGGTGTTATGACCTCATGGCAGGCCTTAGGTCACCTACCTCTAGGTTATACCTAGAGAAAGGAAATAGGACCTGGAGAAGGAGCATAAGATTACATTAAAAATTGAGTGTATAAGTAACTTTAGAAAAGATGCTTCTAAACTAGAGATTGGCTCTGGTCGATTTGGGGATAGCTGAATAGGGCTGATGGGGTCTCCCAGCGTGGGCTGTCGGGCAGGCGCTCAGACCCCCAGGGGATGCTTCTGGGCAAGGAGATGGGGCTCCAGAGCCCTCAGGTGACACGGCAGGTGGAGACCGAGGCTGCAGCGGAGGGGTGTGGAAGGGTCTAGAACCAGCATGAGTGGGTGACAGCAGGGCTTGGCCGAGTTCACAGGAAATCGGGGTCGTTTGGCACTTGGGGGTGGCGGGGACACCCTCCTGAACGTCCTCCTCTGAAGAGCACCCTGTCTGTCCCTGCAGGGAAGTGTTTCGGAGGGTCAGGCGACCTCCGCAGGCACGTTCGCACGCACACCGGGGAGAAGCCGTACACTTGTGACGTGTGCAACAAGTGCTTCACGCGCTCGGCCGTGCTGCGTCGGCACAAGAAGACGCACTGCCGGGAGGGCGACGAGGGGCCGGATGCCCTGGAGGCGCTCACGCGGGCCATCGAGGCCCCGGACCTAGAGCGGTCCCAGAGCTCCGACTCCTTCCCCAGGATGTGTCCATGCCTCTGATGCCCGCTGTGACCGTCAAAATCACCGCGCACCCGGCAGATGAGGACTCAGTGGCGGAGTTTGATAGCCCCTGTAAGTTTCAGCCGGTGGCTCAGCCCCTGCACGGGCAGAGTGAGCCCGAGAAGCTCAGCCTGGAGCCAGTGAAGCTGGCCAAGCCCCCGCACGTGCCCCCGGCGCAGCACCAGGCCTACGGCTACCCGGACGTGGACGCCCCAGCCGGCGCCGAGCCACTGCAGGCCGACAGCGTGGCCGCCCTGCGATCGTCCCTGGCGGCCCTGGACCACCCGCCCTGCACCGAACCCCTGGGAAGCCGCGCCGCCGCCCCCGCCTACAGGAACTCGGAGGGCCAGTTCTTCTCCAGCATGACCCTCTGGGGGCTGGCGATGAAGACTCTGCAGAACGAAAGCGAGCTAGACCAGTGAGGCCCCCGTTGGGTCTCACTCAGCATTCAGGGCCGGGGCTGGGGCCGGGCCGGGCTTCGGGGTGGGATGCCTTCTCACAAGCTCCAGACAGAGCCCAACCCTGACCTGGCATGGGTGAGCAACCCAGCACCTTGAGCTCATCGTGCGGGAGAAAGCCTCCTGGCTCCTCGGGGAGGTGCACACGGAACTGAACAAGGCTCACGGACCGGGTAGTATGGACTGCGGGGAACTCCTGCACATTTTGGTCATGGTCAAGGGAAAGTACACATCTATAATAATCCAGATATTATTTTTGCATTTTTACATGGTTGAAATTTGTAGCATTTTGTATTTTTATTTACAAAAAAGATTTTATTTGTATAGGGAACTCCTACAATAATTTAATTTGAATAAATGGAAGTTGCCTTTCTACATAATATTGTTTCCTCCAACATTCTTATTAACCTAAAGACCATGTGGTGGTGGTGGTTTAGCTGCCAAGTCCTATCTGACCCTTGTGGACCCCATGGACTGTAGACCACCAGGCAACAGTATTGGAGTGGGTTGCTGCTGCCTTCTCCAGGGGATCTTCCCGACCAGGGATGGAACCCAGGTCTGTTTTACAGGTGGATTCTTTACTGACTGAGCTGCCAGGGGAGCCCTAACCTAAAGACCATGCTGCTGCTGCTGCTGCTAAGTTGCTTCAGTCGTGTCTGATTCTGTATGACCCCAGAGACGG
The DNA here is from genome assembly GCA_006408695.1 of Aepyceros melampus. NCBI lineage: Eukaryota > Metazoa > Chordata > Mammalia > Artiodactyla > Bovidae > Aepyceros > Aepyceros melampus. Next base: position 465,594 of record SJXQ01008296.1, on the reverse strand, counting down.
CAGCCCACCAGGCTCCCCTGTCCCTGGGATTCTCCAGGCAAGAACACTGGAGTGGGTTGCCATTTCCTCCCCCAGTGCATGAAAGTGAAAAGTGAAAGTGACGTCACTCGGTCGTGTCCGACTCTTAGCGACCCCATGGACTGCAGCCCACCAGGCTCCTCTGTCCATGGGATTTTCCAGGCAAGAGTACTGGAGTGGGGTGCCATTGCCTTCTCCGATAGTGGTATAAAAATAAACATCAGGATTTCCCTGGTGGTCCAGTGGATAAGAATTCACCTTCCAATGCAGGGGACACAGGTTGGATACCTGGTCTGTAAACTAAGATCCCACATGCCTCAGGGCAGCTAAGCCAAACTACAGAGCCTGTGCCCCACAGCTAGAGAGCTTCCTGGCCGCAACCAGAGAAAAGCCGTACACCCCGATTCTGCATGCCATAACAAAGATGTGACAGAGCCAGATAAACGAAAGCTTAAAAAAAAAAGGCTTTTGTTGTTGTTGTTGTTAAAGGGTTTTTAAAAAGGCTTTTTTGTTGTTGTTATTAAAGGGTTTGTTAAAGGGTCCAGTGGTTAAGAATCCGCCTGCCAGTGCAGGGGACATGGACTTGATCCCTGGTCTGGGAGGATCCCACATGCAGCTGAGCCCTCAGCCGCAATTACTGAAGCCTGTGCACCTAGCGCCTGTGTTCTGCAACAGGAGAAGTCACTGCAGTGAGAGGCCCACACGATGCAACTAGAGAGTAGCTCCCACTTGCCGCAACTAGAGAATGCCCGTGTGCAGCGACAAAGGCCTAGTACAGCCAAAAATAAAAGTATCCAGGAAGGCTCACCCTGAGGATGAATACCAGGTTCCGTTCTTCCATCATCCTGGACAGTGGCTTCAGAACCTGCAGATCAGAGCCTGCGTCCTGGCTGCCACATCCCGGTCAGGTCATGGACAAGCTCCTCAACCTCCCAGAACCTTCTGTGGTTCACTTTTCTGTGGTGGTTTAGTCATGAGTCGTGTCCAATTCTTGTGACCGCGTGGACTGTAGCCCGCCAGGCTCCTCTGTCCATGGGATTCTCCAGGCAAGAATACTGGAGCGGGTTGCCATTGCCTTCTCCCACTTTTCTGTAGCGCGAGGTGAATAGCTTTCGGTAGTCTTACAGGGCTCAAGTGATCTCATCCACTTGAAAACACCTGCCCAGGGCCTGGCTGCCGACAGCCTCTGAACGTGTCCTTCCTCAGCCGCCCAGCAGAGCCGCACTGGCCCCTGCAGGGTGAGTTGCCTTGTAGCGCTGTCTAGGGAGCTTCCAAGTGAGAGCAAGTGCGTGAAACTAGTTACACATGTGGACAGCGGAGTCACTGGCCTCTAGAGCTGCTTGCACAAAGGACTAGGGCTCGTGAGGACACCTCCAAATCCTGTCGTCATCAGCACTGGCTTGGAAATAGAAGACAACCATTGAGAGAGAAAAATAGGTTAGGTGAGGATTTCCATGGAAACACTTCAAGGAAGTCAGCCTTGAAGTCAGGTGCAGGTTCAGCTCCTGGCGCTCCCCAGCGTGAAGGGCACCGCTGTTCCACAAGGTTGGAGCAGCGCACGTCATCCCCGCCCTCAGGATGGGCGAGCCTGAGGCTGTGGGAGGTTGGCAGCCTGCACAAGGACGTGCAGCTGGTAAGTCTGAGGCCTCGGGTCTCCTTGCGGAGGGGGCGTGCCTGGCTGTGAACTTGAAATTTGACCTCTGGTGCGAACAGGAGCGCACACTCCGTCATGTCCAACTCTTTGCAACCCCATGGACTGCAGCCCACCAGGTTCCTCTGTCCATGGGGAGTCTCCAGGCAAGAATACTGGAGTGGGTTGCCATGCCCTCCTCCAGGGCATCTTCCCGACCCAGGGATTGAACCCGCATCTCCTGCGTCTCCTGTTGGCAGGCGGGTTCTTTACCACTGAGCCATCGGGGAGCCCTAGACACATATGGGTGGTCATCTCCCTGGGTCTCCTTGCTTGTTCCCATTCTCATCCCCACCACCTCTTTCTAGCTCCTCCCTAGTATGCCAGCCCCAGCAGCAGCCCTTCATGCCCACCAGGACCTGCAGCCCGTTGGTGAGCTCAAACAGCACCTCACCTCTGGTGTCCCAGTCCACCTCCTTCCCGGCTGTACCCCATGGGCCGACGTGCTCTGGTCTGCCCTCCAGCCTCTCTGTCCAGCTTCCCTGCTGAACCCTGCCCTCTACTCCTATACACGGGGAGCAGAGCCTGGCTGGCGGGAAGCGGCCGTCCTCTGCTCCTGCACACGGGACACGGAGCCTGGCTGGCGGGGAGCAGCCGCCCTCTGGTTTCTAACACAGCTCACTCCTGGTGAGGTCAGGGTCCGTCTGGCCTCCTTCCTCCACAGGGTGATCGAGGCCCTGTGCTCTCCTGGACGACTTTTCCTCCGTCTTCATGGTGCTTTCCAGCCTCTGCCCCTCCCTGCCCCATCCTCAAGGCCCAAAGAATAAGATTTGCCTTGGCCAAGGTAGGGCTTCCCTGGGGGCTCAGCGGGTAAAGAATCCACCTGCAATGCAGGAGACCCGGCTTCATTTCCCAGGTCGGGAAGATCCCCTGCCAAAGGGAATGGCAACCCACTCCAGTATTCTTGCCTGGAAAATCCCATGGACCGAGGAGGCTGGCGAGCTACAGTCCATGGGGTCTCAGAGTCGGAGGCAACTGAGGCCAAAGTAGCCATCCTTGAATAAATCTGCATGACTGGGACAATAATTTGACCTAAATAAAAGTTTAGGGGAAAAATGAAAACCAGATCTTTAAAATTCGTATTTCCTGCCTCTTTCTTTCTCCCCTTATTACTCTGCCCCCAAAGTCTTAACCTAAATAAGGAAGAACTTCAGTCAGTTCAGTTCAGTTCAGTCGCGCAGTCGTGTCCGACTCTTTGCGACCCCATGAATCGCAGCACGCCAGGCCTCCCTGTCCATCACCAACTCCCGGAGTTCACTCAGACAGGACCAGAAACCACAGGTGGAGGCCCTCAGTCACATCTATGAAAGGCCTGGAAGCGGAAAATGGTGGACAGAGCTCTCCTCAAATGTGAAGGCTCCACCGGTGGTGAGGACATCCTACTCTCAGGACAGAGAACAGATGGGAGAGGGGGCCTCAATGGTCCTTCTGCTGATTTTTCCGGTGTGAATATTCCCACCGTGACTGACGTGAGGATTGCCTGTGTGGCATTGTGAAACACCATTGTCAGCAAAAAAATGTTGCCTGCCATACTGGTAAACAAGCGATATTGCAGACGGCAGTCTCCCACTATGGTGAGCCCTGAGGATCTCAGGATGGAAACAAGACGCCCACCATCAAGCAGTCAGTCACTGCAGCACTCCCGACCATGCACCCTGGGGATACTGGGATAAGAACAGCTGAGGTGCATATGAAAGGAATGAGCCCAGACTCTTGTGTCTCCCCATAATTTAGCAGAAAAATGCTAAATTTCTTAACTTGAGATGGCTGGTTTTCTTTTAATTGACTGTCATCTTTTGATGTTCAGAATACCTGGTCTTTTTTTGCAAAAACTCACATATATATCCTGGTCCCTCCCTTACCTCTCTCCTAACTATCTCAGAGGTTGCATTCCAGGCTTAAATCCTTTTTTGTCTGGCAAATAAAACATAATTCTCAGCTTTTAGTTGTGCATATTTTTTTTTCAGTCGACATAGTGCTGGGAAGAGATACCCAAGCCCGTGCTAGGTCCTCGTTCCACTGGCTGCAAACGCCCGCATCCCAGATCCGCAGGACAGGCCAGGGGACTGTGGGATCCCTGGGCTCCAGTCCCACCTGAGTCCTTGTGAAGAACAGGCTGGGGCAGCTTGTCCTGAAGGCAAGTTTGTCCTTCTAATGAGTTGCCACCTACCTCCCTATACCCTGCACCCCATCCGACCTCTCCCCAAAGTCCTGTGGTCAGTCTGGCCTCTCCTCCCTGCCCAACCATGATCCTCACCTGGGCCCCTTGTGGCCAGTCTTGCAGATGTCGGCGGCGGGACACCATCCTCCAGGTGCTCCCAGCTTTGTCTACATGCCTCTTAAATGAGGGTTTACAGGGCTAGGCTCTACTCTCCCTGAGCGGGGCCCGGTGGAACCTTCCATCCCTTGCTTGAACTTGACCTGTCATGAAAGGCTCTTTATCTGGATCTATATAAGTATTTGTTCTGACTCCTTGACTAGTTTCTAAGACTCCGAGAGTCTGTCTTAACTTTCTCCCTCCACCACCCAGTGCCTAGTGTGTGCCCTGCGCTTGCTCTGCAGTTACTCGCACCTGCTGACGAGGTTGGCAACGACTGTCTTCAGGCCGTTGGCTCTTCTGATTCTGCACAGTACCAGCCTGGAATCTATGCGACCACGCTAGCCAGGGGCGACACCCCCATCAGGACCGCCACCACCCAGCCCTTTCCCCCAGGAGCTGAGCACAGCGGCCCCCTGCGCTGCTATAAGCATTACCTTTACAACAGTTTGGAAGCCTTGATTCAAACTACAGAACCAGAGCCCTCAGGCAAACAAACCTCCGTCCTAGAGAATTTCATTCCTGCCCTGACTTACAGCACACCTCTTCCCTTTAAAACAGCATGTCATTTTATTGTTCTAACTCCCGTGTGTTAGGCACTTGCAATGTGCCCAACCTTGATTGCACACCTTTGGGCAGGCAATAGGGACACCCACCTCTCTCCTTACCTCCCAGCTTTCTGCATCAATTACCTCCACTCGTCATCACAGCCCAGGAGGTCTCCCTTTCATAAACGTAGGAGACGATGAAGGAGCACACTCAGATCAAGAGCCAAGTGGCGGTGGGAGGGCCGCGCTGCAGTGTGAGGAGTCCCACGGGCCGTGGGGTCAATGGTGCGGCGTTCCTATGTTGACCCCCCCCCCTTGGTCTCAGGATCCTGGAGAGGAGGACCTGGCTGTCCTGTCCAAAGTTTATAAGCCAGGACCTCCTACTCACCAGGCCCCGGGCTTAAAGTCCTCTGCGTGTCTAAGACCAGGTTACAGCACTGGGTCTCCAGCCAGAGAACCTTCTCCAGATTATCCAGAGATATCAATATAAATCCTCCTGCAGTCAGGACCGGCCACCAGACTCCTTCCCACGGCTGCTGTCCTCTGTGGACCAGCCAGAGGCTGAATCAAGGTCCATGATTGTTTCCAGTGGGGCATCGGAGGCATCATGGATCCCACTGCCCACAAGCCCAGACACCTCTGAGCTCCGTTGCTCCCAAACAGAGCAGGAGCTGCTCAGGTCATTCCTGGAACCACCCGTACCTGCTCCCGGAAGTAGTAAACAGCCCACAGCTGGCCCAACCAACAGGTTGGTGAGGGCAGGTGGTGAATAAATCCCATTGTCCCTTCAGGGGAGATTTGTTTAGGTGTCAGCTAGTCTGGAACTCCTTCCCATCCTCCCACCCACCATGATAGGCAAGCCTGTGTTTTCCTCTCCCTCTCTCACACCATCTCAGCACCCTCCTCCTCTGTCCTGGCGGGGTCATCAAGTTCACGGCCCCAAAAGGGGTCACCTCTCTGGGGCTTGGCTATCAATGTGCGCAGAGCTCGCCCAGCCCCATGGCATGCCTATTAGCAATCAGCCTCCTGCTGGACCGGCCTTGTGGTAAATAAACTTTCATGTTCTTATTAAGTGATGGCTGGTGGTTTGGAATCGCTACCCTGGATCTGTTTGAGGTTGATTCCTTAATCAAAGCTCTCAGGCTCTCCTCCGCCCCATCACCGCTGAAAGGTTATCATTAAAGAGAAAAAAGGCTCTTTGATTTCTGTTGCTGGGCCTGCCAACTTGGATCTGGGGCTCCGGGCAAGGTGGGCGGATGCTTGGTTTTATCCCCAAGCCTTGTGTTCAAATCTCATCTCTGCCAGCAGCAGCTGGGTGAGATAGGGCAAGTCATGGTGTCTCTCTGGTCCTCGGCATCCTTCTTCAGGATGGTCTCAGGTGCGGTGAGCTTGTGTCTGACGGGTTGCTAAGCCTGCCAAGTGCTGTGAGTGAGTTAATCCTAATGCCCGGTCACAGCCTCATTCTCGACCCACATCCAAGACTCTCAGGGTCAAGGGTTTCCATGGAGCTTCCTGGAAACAGTGGACCTTCCCTAAGGCGCCTTGGACAAGAACAGGGGGTTAGAACCAGCCCGAGGCATTTACCCTAATCCTCTCCCAGAGGTACACCCGGCAAGGGCTCAGCCCCTGGACTCCCCCATTCTGCTTTCCTCACCTCTCCCCTCTTCTTATCTACATCTGTGCTTTTTGAAGGCAAGAGAAACATGGAGCTAGCGCCTCCATGTAGCTGGATAAATAATTACTAAATAAATAAATAAAAGTAAACAAAGAAAGCCTCCAATGAGCTTGAATTGCTGCCGTGCTGCGAGGTAACTGGCAGACTCGATTTAATTATAAGATTCAGAGTTGTAATGGGGTGTCAGGGGCTCCAGGAGGATTTCAGTAATGGGAGGACAGCAGGGTTTCCTGCCTTCCCCGCTGGCTCCCCTTCAAACCTCACCATCTACTTTCCTGCCTTGCTGGGTGGGCGGGGAGCTTGGCACTGGTGAGATGAGGGGGGCGAGATCTGGCCAACCCCGGGCCTCTGCTGCTCACCAGCCTCACCTCCCAAGACGGCCCAAGCCACGATACACTGGTGAGCAGGCCCGGGTCGGGAAGTGCAGATGGAGGGGCAGAGCCTGGAAGAAGACACACTCCCCCACACCCGTCCCTCCTCTGCCCCAGGGAAAGGGTGCAGCTTCTGAGTGGGCGCAGACCTGGCAGCCAGGCATGGCATGCTGGCCAGACTGTAAACAGGCCTGGTGACTGGCCTGGCCTGGCCTCCCTCCTGTACTGCTTTTCCACCTAGAAAGTGGAGGGAGCGGAAGCCTAGTCCACTCCCTTCCATCCCGTTCTTGTGTGCTCAGTCTCTCGGTTGTGTCCAGCTCCACAACCCTATGGACTGTAGCCCACCAGGCTCCTCTATCCATGAGGTTTCCCAGGCAAGCATACTGGAGTGAGTTGCCATTTGCTACTCCAGGGGATCTTCCTGAGCCAGGAATCAAACCCAGTCTCCTGCATTGGCAGGCAGCTTCTTTACCACTGAGCCACCCAGGAAGCCCAACCCAAGTACCCTGAAAGACCCATACTCCCCGCTCTCCCAGGACACCTTTCCCTTCTTTCCACCCTCTTCCCTGGGGCCAGGTTAGAACAAACATCTCCCTCCACCCCTGCCATGACCAGTGGTATGTAGGCCTGAGGACAAAGGCTGGCCATTCCCACCTGATTCCAGTGAGAAATTCTTTAAAGCCAGTTCGCTGCCCTTATGGGACCCTCTTAGTTTATCCTCAGCCTTCATGATTTCATCTGGGCTGTAAATGGGTGAAACCCCGCCTCCCTGCAGGCTACCCTTCCTTCTCCAGGCCTGGACTTGCCAGGGCCTAGCTCCCACGAGGGCTTCTCAGAATCCCCTGACCTCCTAGAAGTGCTGACCTAATTCACCAGCACCCTCGAGACACACACGGTCCTCTTCCTCTGGCTGCGGTCTCTACAGGTCACCTGGGCTCTGTGTGCAGCATCCAGGCTGCATTCCTAGCAGAAGAGCGCAGCCCGGGTCCTGGGGTCAAATGGGCCTGGGATTGTGTGCGTGTGTGCAGATGATTTCTGTTTTCTTCTTTGTATTTATTTATTTTTAACTAGAGGGTAATTGCTTTACACTGTTGTGTTGGTTTCTGCCATACAGTATGGTATTAGTCAATCGGTCGTGTCTGACTGTGATTCTACGAACTGTAGCCTGCCAGGCTCCTCTGTCCGTGGAATTCTCCAGGCAAGAACATTGGAGTCGTTTGCCATTTCCTTCTTCATAAGATCTGCCTGACCCAGGGATCAAACTCGCGTCTTCTGAATTGCAGGCAGATTCTTTACTGTCTGAGCCACCAGGAAAAGCCCGGGTTCTGCCATACATCAGACTTAGGGATACGTGTGTCCCCTCCCTCGTGAACTTCCTTTCCTCCCTTGGCTCCTCCACCTCCCTGTTAGGGGACTTCGGAAAATTACCTAGCTTCTCTGAGCCCCATCCGATCGACGTGACTATGAATCTCTGTGAGTGTTAAAGCCACAAACCACGTTCACAGACTCCTACTGGGCCCCTGCCTTCTGGCATTAGAGCCGGGCAGGTGATGGGGTAGGGGCACGTGGGCGTGGGGGCCTTGCAGGCCTCCTGCTGCCCGTAGCTTTGGTCCAGGGAGACTTTGTTGGTCTTACTAGAAAACAGACAGGAGGGTTGCCCTCTTTCTGCCTGACCTCCCGGCATGATTGACTGGCTGTAGCAGGCTCAGGCTCCCCGGGGACAGGCCACAGCTGTTGAGCATCTGGCCCCATTCAGACATTAGTCACCAGCTCCCAACTTTCTCTAGGAAAAGTCTAAAAGCCTTCCAGGCATATGGCTGTCAGCACTCCCCATTCCTCTCAGGATAAGTGGACTGATGACAGGCCAGGGGTGGGGGAGGGGTGGGAATGGCCTTCATGATACAGCTTCTGCATGGTTGGTCCCCCACAGTGCAATTAACCAGTGGGATTAGACATCTCAAATCAGAGATGGCTGAGGGAGCTTTGTACATGTGATAAAACTTCCCTATAAAATTCCTCCACCAGCATCATTAAACTTTCCCCAAGCCCCCGCACCTCTCACAAAGAGATTGTACTAGTAGTCCAAAAAACTCATTGATAACCTGTTTTTCTGGCCTCCAAACTTACTAGCTGTTTGACTCTCGAGTGAATTTTGAATCATCTGTTTCGTGTTATTAGGAACAATAACAGTACTGACTTATAGAACTGTTATGATAGAAGATAACGCATGCCAAGTTCTCAGCCCAGGGACTAATCAATCATAATGTTCCGTGCATGGCCACGCTAATGGCACTGGTGAATTACGTGAGCCTGGTCCAGGGAGATGACACGCCAGTGGAGAGGGGCAAGGCTGAGCTGCGGCCAGCCCCTCAGGGGGAGTGGGCAGCCGGTCCCAAGACCAGTGTGCAGAGACTCATTGATAACCTGTTTTTCTGGCCTCCAAACTTACTAGCTGTTTGACTCTCGAGTGAATTTTGAATCATCTGTTTCGTGTTATTAGGAACAATAACAGTACTGACTTATAGAACTGTTATGATAGAAGATAACGCATGCCAAGTTCTCAGCCCAGGGACTAATCAATCATAATGTTCCGTGCATGGCCACGCTAATGGCACTGGTGAATTACGTGAGCCTGGTCCAGGGAGATGACACGCCAGTGGAGAGGGGCAAGGCTGAGCTGCGGCCAGCCCCTCAGGGGGAGTGGGCAGCCGGTCCCAAGACCAGTGTGCAGAGAGGTGTGGCAGACTCTGCCTGCGTTGGGGCTGCAGTGATGCCCAAGTGGCCCAGAGGAAGGCCACCTCCCAAGTCAGCTGGTGACCGAGTTGGGATTCCAAGGAATTAGCCAACTGGGAGAAAGACCTCAGGCAGTAACTGAGGGTAGGGGGTGATCCCAGCCTCAGAGAGAAAGATAAGAAGGATGAAAAGAGTCAGAGAGGGTCTCAGAGAACCAGCCAGGGGTGCCAAGACTCAGAATTGGTGAGGAGTTCTTTCTCACAGAGAAGGGAGGCCGGTATGGAAGTCGCCAGGCATGCCCCAAGCTTCACCACTCACAGCTGACAAACTCCTTCCGCCTCTAAAATGTCCATTTCTTTATCCACAAAGACAGGAATAGTAATGCTTAGCTTCATAACGTTGATGTGAGGGGAAATAAGATGAGGGAAGTAAATGCCCAGGGCTGTCTTTTTCCTGCTTATAATGTACAGACACAGGGCGATGAACAGAGATTTGGAGAAGCCAGAGGACTGGGAGTCACACGGGCACCAGATTTCCTGCAGGCACATGGGACCTGGGGCCAGCAGCAACGCAAGCAGTCGTGGACCCCACAGCTGGTGATAAGGAGCTGGCTAATATGCCATCTGCCTTGGCCACTCTGTGGTAGGGCCATGCCAGGCAGTAAATGGCATGGCTGAGGCAATTGAGAAGTCAAGGACGGGAAAGGGCTACCCCGAGGTTGGTCCTTGCTGTTGCAGACAGCACAAGGGGCTTACTATCAGACAAGGCTCTGAAGGAGCCTTATTCAGGAGACTTCCCTGGTGGTCCAATGGTTAGACTCCACGCTTCCATTGCAGTGGTCATAGGTTCGATCCCTGGTCGAGGAGCTAAGATTCCACATACCACACAGCCAAAAAATAGGACCAAAAAAATGAGAATGAAGGAGCCTTGCTCCCTGCAGGAGCTACTGAGGAAGGGTTGGTGACTGCAAAAGCTTTTTGGAAGTATCTCAATGATTGCCAACACTTCCTCAAAGAGGAGCACTGGATATAAGCTTTGTATGTAATTCATTGTTTTTAAAACTGAATTTAAGACCACAGCTGTTTCAGATTTCTCTTGTAAGAATTTAATTGCTATGTAATAGCATAGTTAATTAAATACAAATCAATAGTTTAAGGGAACTAATTGATACTTAATATGAATGGGGAAAAAAATGTAGTTCTAATATAATTAACTCATATGAAATTAGCAGTGAAAGAGCAATTATGTCTTTACAACAATGTAAACTTTATAGTGCTTTAATAAACTTAGCATTAGCAAGCAATGAGATTCGAAAATTATGAAACAGGTATTATTGGGCTATTAAACATTTATTACTTATCCTCGAGGCCCAGAGTCACGCACTAGTCAGAATTAATAAACCTTTACTATCCCTCTCTTCAGGACTCTTTCCTAGAGAGCTTGATCAGTAAACTGTGATCTTTGCGTGATTTACGGGCATCCTTACTGCCTGGGATGTGAGTGATTATGCTGAAAACAGGACCAGGCAGACCCAATGCAGAAAGCAGTTTAGTAGAATCTCGGTGAGAACTTTCCAAACATGACACTCCAGCATCCTGCCACCCAGGGGCCCTTCGCTGGGCAGAATGGCTTGTGATGAGAGAGGCTATGGGTACTGACACCCAACCAAGGCAAACCCCTAGGCAAGTCAGCAGCCCCCCCAGGCCCTTTGAGATGACCACTCACCCCGCACAACTCCTTTTTCCTCCTCAAGACACTTACAGCAATTATTGTTGTTCATGTCGAAATAACTCCAGCTCAGCCTCGTGACACGTTTTTAGCTGAACTGCTTCTTGTCTTCGACTTGACTTTTTCACAGGCTATGTCCTACCTATATCAGTGGCCCCCAGTGTTTTGGCATAAAGGACCGGTTTCATGGAAGACAAGTTTTCCATGGTCAGGGGGCCGGAGGGGTTGGTTTCAGGATGATTCAAGTGCATTACATTTACTGTGCTCTTTATTTCTATTATTATTACATCAGCTCCACCTCAGATCATCAGGCATTAGATCCCGGAGGTTGGGGACCCCTGCCTTACATAACCAGCCAGATTGTAATCCCATTAGGAGGAAGCTTGTGTTATGTATTTTTGTCTTGAGCATCATGTCTCTCAATGAGTGTGGGTTAAATTTTTAAAATATTGATTTAATTTGACTGTGTTGGGTCTTGGCTGCAGCACACGGGCTCTTCGATCTTTGTACATCATGTGGGATCTTTCTTGCGGTGCACAGACTCTCCAGTCATGGCACACGGTCTCGAGAGCATGTGGCCTTCAGCAGTTGTGGTATACAGGCTTAGTTGCTCCATAGCATGTGGGATCTTCCTTCCTCGACCAGGGATCGAACCTGCATCCCCTGCGTTGCAAAGCAGATTCTTAACCACTGGACCACCAGGGAGTCCCTGTGGGTTGGGTTTTATAGCTGCCAGTTTGTGAGTGCGCGCTGGTAGTGGAGGTGGGGTGGCGGCATCATATCATCATCACCTGGCTGCCTGTATCATCCCCCTGCTTTGTGTGTAAACTGTAGACCACGTGAATTGGTCTACAGACCATGATATTCGCTCTCCAAGGGCAGTGAAGTTGCTTTAAGATGTGTTTCTTCAGGTCTGAACTCATGCTCATGTGATCATCCAGGACCTGTCTGCTTGGGGATCTTTCAAATACAGGAAATCCATAATGCACCGATGTCACCCATAATCAGCTTCCTTTGCAATCGCTTCTGGCACACACCCCTCGCTTCCTCCAATCTCCCCACTGAAGACCCTGTGGGTCTTCCTGTTCCCCTACTTGAGCCTCTCTGACCCTTAGCCTATTGTCTAGGCCGAGAAACATCTCTTGAATTGCCACTTACTCTGTTTCCAGCACCTGTGGTCCCTGACCTTGCCTGCGACACCCCCGGCTGGTCTTCCCGCCTTGCTTCACTCCTCCAGCCCCGCTGACTCGTCACTGCTAATCTTCAAAGATGCCACCTCACAGCTCATTAAATCACCCTGGACAGGGCATATCACTCCCTCCCTGAGTCGCCCCTTTGGCGTCTGTTTTAAAAAAAAAAAAAAGGAGGGGAAGATTTGATCACCTCTAGACTGCAGTCTGATGGTTTGTTTCAATTTTATCCTCATCGGTGCTTTATTCGAGGTCCTTTACACCAAGTGCTGTCTCATTGGACTTGCATGTCAACCAAGTGAGGAGGGTCTTACGAGCAGTATCCACATTTTGTAAATGAGAAAACTAAAGCCCAAAGAAGCCCTGAGGACTGTTCAGGGCTGAAGCAAGGCTCCGGCTGGCACTGGTGGTTTTGCAGCCCATGCGGCCCCACTGCCCCCAGGTGCTCTGCGTGACTCCAGCCAGGTCCAGCTGACGTCTTTGCCATCTGCTCTCGGGCACCATCTGGGGAGCTATTTTCAGCCCCTGCCCTGCTCTCCCATGTCAAGGTGGTGGGGGTGTGGAGGCTGCGAACATCCCTCTGAGAAGCCCAGGGTCCTTTCACCTGCTTTCTCGTCTCGGGCTTTCCTGGGAGAGCAGGAAGAGGGGGAACATATCTACCCATCACCTCTTGCCAGGCGGGTTGCAGTGGTCACACAGCTGCTCTCCCCTGTCTGGGCTTGCCTTCTCCCAGTCATCATCTGCATCTGTGCTAAAATGATCTTTAGAAGATGCACGTCTGGCCTGTCTTCTGCTAAGCACTCTGTAGAAAAAATGCAGACTCCAGAGCAAGGCTCACCAGGTCCCCCAAATCTCATTCCTGGCTCTGTCTCCTGCCTCACTTTCTCCACTCCCGAAATCTTCGATACAGCCACACCAAACCGCCTGCCCACCACTCTAGTTCTTGTTCAGTAGGCTCCTAGGGACATGCTCCATCTAACGCTCCAGGTAATAAATGGGTGCCAGTGCTGGGAAAGACTGAGGGCAGGAGGATAAAGGGACGACAGAGGTTAAGATTGTTGGTTGGCATTGCCCACTCAATGGACATGAGTTTGAACAAACTCCGGGAGATGGTGAAGGACAGGGAAGCCTGGCGTGCTACAGTCCATGGAGTTGCAAAGAGTTGGACACAACTGGGCAACTGAACAACAGCAAACGTAAAGGGATAGTTCTCAGCAAGTGTCCGTGGACCGTGGTAGGAACTAGTGGGTTGCCAAATGCCTCAGATAGCCTCGAGTATGGGAGCAAGACCCGGCACCTATCCACTGTCACCAGCTCTGTTTGTGATTACTTCACAGCCCATTCATGTCTGGCTGGGGCACTAAGCAAGCACTTTTTGGGCCTATGTTATCCACACACTGACAGCAGGAATGCTCAAGGCATTCTGGGCTGACGTCAAGACACGTAGCTAGTGGCTTTCCTGGGAGCTCAGTGGTAAAGGATCCACCTGCCAATGAAGGAAACGTGCATTCAATCCCTGGTCCCGGAAGGTCCCACGTGCTTTGGAGCAAGTGAGCCCATGCGCCACAGCTATTGAACCCACACTCTAGAGCCCAGGAGCTGCAGCTACTGAAGCCTGGGCACCCTAAAGCCCGTGCTCTGAAATGAGAGGAGCCACCACAATGAGAAGCCCATGGACATCAGCTAGAGAGCAGCCCCTGCTCTCTGCAGCTGCAGAAAAGCCCGAGCAGCAGCAAAGACCCAGCACAGTCAGAAATAACTAAATAAATGAATGAAAATTTAGAAGACACATAGCCAGCCCTCCCTCCCCACCTTCCCTCTTTCCCATCATCTCTCGTGCCCACCACCCTCACTGTCCCATCTTAGCAGCCCTCTGACTGCTCTCTAGTCAGCTGGTGCCTCTCAGGAGCCTTCTGAGTGATCATGTGATGCTGCCCCCTTCATCCCCCATGACTAAGGGACGGGGGTCAAGGAGTCTTGACCAACGGAAATAGCTAGGCCACAGAGAAGACCGGTTCCTCTCTTCTTCCTGTCTATATTAGCTTGCTAGGGCTGCTGTGACAAAGGGCCACAAACTGGATGACTTAAACATTAAAAAAGTAATGCCTACCAGTTCTGGAGGGCTTCCCTTGTAGCTCAGTCGGTAAAGAATCTGCTTGCAATACAGGAGACCTGGGTCCAATTCCTGGGTTGGGAAGATCCCCTGGAGAAAGAAATGGCAATCCACTCCAGTATTGTTACCTGGGAAATCCCATAGACAGAGGAGCCTGACAGGTTACAGTCCATGGGTTGAAAAAGTCAGACACAGCTGAGCGACTAAACCACCACCACCACCAGTTCTGGAGGCCAAGAGTCCACAAAAGATGCTGGTGGGGTTGGTTCCTTCCAAGGGGCCTGAGGAATGGCTCTGTTCTAGGCCTCCCTTGTGACTTATCAACAACCTTCTCGATGTTCATATGGCATTGTCCCTGCATCGGTGTCTGTCCCAGATTTCCCCTGTTCATGAGGACACCAGTCATACTGGATTGCGTGCATGTGTGCTCAGCCACTCAGTTGTGTCCGACTCTTGCAAACCCATGGACTGTAATTGGCCAGGCTCCTCTGTCCATGGGAATTTTCAGACAAGGATACTGAAGTGAGTTGCCATTTCCGTCCCCAGGGGGTCTTCCCAACCCAGGGATCCAACCTGTGTTTCTTGATTGACAGTTGGCTCTTTACCACTGCTCTACCTGAGAAGCCCCATATTGGATTAGAGTCCCCCTGGTGATCATTTTAACTTGATTACCTTGGTCTAGTCTCTATCTCCAAATAAAGACACAGTCTGAGATGGTGCGGGCTTCCCTGGTAGCTCAGCTGGTAAAGAAGCCACCTGCAATGTAGGAGACCCTGGTTCATTCCTGGGTCCAGAAGATCTGCTGGAGAAGGGGTAGGCTACCCACTCTGATATTCTTGGGTTTCCCTGGTGAATCAGCTGGTAAAGAATCTGCCTGCAATACGAGAGACCTGGGTTCGATCCCTGGGTTAGGAAGATCCCTTGGAGAAGGGAAATGCTACCCACTCCAGTATCCTGGCCTGGAGAATTCCATGGACTATATAGTCCATGGGGTCACAAGGAGTCGGACATGACTGAGTGACTCACTTTGACTGAGACACTGCAGTCAGGACTTCAGCATCAGGTTTAGGGGAACCCAGTTCACTCCATGATCCCACAGGACCACTGATCTCTGCCGACATTTCTATGTCTGTCTTTTAAAAAATATTTATTTATTTTATTTATTTGGCTGCGTCGGCTCTTAGCTGCATCATACAGGCTCTTAGCTGCGTCATACAGGCTCTTCGCTGCTTCATACAGGCTCTTCGTTATGGAATGCATGATCTTTCACTGAGGCGCGTGGACTTAGCAGTTTAGTGGCCCTGAGGCATGTGGGAACCTCGTTCCCTAACCAGGGATCAAACCTGTGTCCTTGCACTGGAAGGTGGATTCTTTACCACTGAACCACCAGAGAAGTCCCTCAGTGTCTGTCTTGATTCACAGCATCGGCTAGCCCTGGGATCATAGGACGCACCCTAGGAATTAAGCCAGAAATCAGACCTGGATTCCAGCCTGAGCACTGGCCAGGCTAGACTGTGCTTTGGCCCTGAATTGTCATTTTACTTCTCAGAGCCAGTTTCTGAAACCAAAATGGAAGAAATCACTTCTGTCTTGCCTGCCTCATGGAGCTACCGTGAACACCCAATAAGACAGAGAGTATGACAGGGTCGTGAAAAAATAAGTATCCCACAAATGTGAAGTAATATCTGCAATATCATGATTACTAGGAAGAATAAAGGAATCCTCAGGCTAGAAAAAGTCCCATCCTCACCCTCAGAAACTGAAGGAAACCATTCCTTTTATGAAGCCATCTTTTTTTATACTCCCAAGAGGAAACTGCACATTTCCCAGACTCCTATTGTGATGAATTACAGCGTTCATTCACTCCAGGCCATCCTCACCTGACCTAATCCACTGTGCCTCGGTCAAGCCCATCTGACTTCTCTCTGGCCTGGGTCAGGGAGAACTGGTCACTGCCCATTATTTCTCAGTCATCTCTTTCATTAAATCAGACTTTTCCTGATCACTCACAGTGTGCCAGGCACTGTGCTTCGGACCACAGACCCTGAGCCTAAGTGGACACTATCCCCACCTTTCTGTGGCTCACAATCTAAAGGCTGGGAGTTCCTGGGGTGCAACCTGGCCTTCTCCCTAAGAAATATACCGCTTCTTAGGCAGTGCTTCCTTATGTAGGGTGTGTGCGTCTAAGTCGCTTTCAGTTCAGTTCAATTCAGTCGCTCAGTCATGTCCAACTCTTTGCGACCCCATGAATTGCAGCATGCCAGGCCTCCCTGTCCATCACCAACTCCCGGAGTTCACTCAGACTCACGCCCATCGAGTCCGTGATGCCATCCAGCCATCTCATCCTCTGTCATCCCCTTCTCCTCCTGCCCCCAATCCCTCCCAGCATCAGAGTCTTTTCCAATGAGTCAACTCTTCACATAAGGTGGCCAAAGTACTGGAGTTTCAGCTTTAGCATCATTCCTTCCAAAGAAATCCCAGGGTTGATCTCCTTCAGAATGGACTGGTTGGATCTCCTTGCAGTCCAAGGAACTCTCAAGAGTCTTCTCCAACACCACAGTTCAAAAGCATCAATTCTTCGGCACTCAGCCTTCTTCACAGTCCAACTCTCACACCGTGTCCAGCTCTTTGCGCCCCTTGGACTGTAGCCCACCAGACTCCTCTGTCCATGGGATTATCCAGGCAAGAATACCAGAGTGGGTTACCATGCCCACCTCCAAAGGCTCTTCCTGACCCAGGGATTGAACCCATGTCTCCTGCGGCTCCTGCATTGCAGGCGGATTCTTTACTGCTGAGGCACTGGGGAAGCCCCTCCTTGGGTAGCCTGTCTCCTAACTCTTTGTTCTCCTGAGACAGCATCCTGCGCACCTTCACGGGCAGGTGAGCCTGGTCTTCTTTTCACTGAACTGTCCTTCAAGGCAGGATGACTCCATTCACATCAGTCTTTCCGTGGGCCCATTCAGTACATCTGGTGGTTCTGCTACTGATTAGTGCTTAGCCAAAAGCTGCAGCCCCAAAGTCTGCATGGAGAAGACCTCAGCATCTTGCTGTTTTAAGACACACACCTAGAGGACTTCCCTGGTGGTCCAGTGCTTAAGACTTCTCCTTCCGATGCAGGCAATGTGAGTTCGATCCCTAGTTGGGGCGCTAAGGTCCCACATACCTTGAGGCCAAGAAACCAAAACAGAAAACAGAAGCAATATCATAACAAATTCAACAAAGCCTTTAAAAATGGTCCACATCAAAAACAAAAACATCTTAAAAATAAATACATAAAATGGGCATCTGGGATCTGACTTCACCATCAGTCCCACACCACCCAACAGAGAAGGTGGCCGTCTGGTGGCTGAGCCAGCTCACAGTGTGAACGATGCCTCTTCTGTCACATTCCATCATCTCTCCACTGATGGCCTGGTTGATCTGGCTTGTTGGAATCGTAAGCTGTTGGTTCCTGCACCTTGCATGGTTCTCTCTGGTCACCATCTTTGACCACACCTGTGTTTCCAGATTCTCCTGGAATCACACCTGGGCCCTGACCTGCTTCTGCTGCTAAGTCGCTTTAGTCCTGTCTGACCCTGTGCAACCCCATAGACGGCAGCCCACCAGGCTCCCCCATCCCTGGGATTCTCCAGGGAAGAACACTGGAGTAGGTTGCCATTTCCTACTCCAATGCATGAAACTGAAAAGTGAAAGTGAAGGGGCTCAGTCGTGTCCAACTCTGTGCGACCCCATAAACAGCAGCCCACCAGGCTCTCCCATCCATGGGATTTTCCAGGCAAGAGTACTGGAGTGGGGTGCCATCGCCTTCTCCGACCTGCTTCTTCATGTAGCACCAATAACCTCTAATTACCTCTGCAAATCTCTCCCAAGAACATCCTCAACTTTCATATATGGATAGCCAGCTCATTCTCACGTATTTAATCCCCCAACCTGCTCATTCTTGCAAAGATCCCAGTGGCTTCTCCCCACTTTTCAGTAAAGACTTAGTCAGAGAGCCCTCTCTCACTTAATAAATTTCTGCAGTGTGCTTATTAGTGCCTTGTAATGTAGATGCCTAAATAATTAAGACTAACCCACACGTGTCAAATTAAATGAGCCAAATACATTGAGAAATTGCTTCGGCCTCCATTTCTTTTATTAATCAGGTTTTTTTAATATAAAAAAGAAAGTCTTTTCCTGCTCATTTGCAAAAATCAAACATGGTCCATGAGAGTCTTACTTATAATAACCGTGTGCATATACAGCCTCTTTCATTGCACAATACCCCTGGTGACATATTACGTGACATAGGACAGGGTGGGTTGGGGTGGCAGAGACGGTCAAGTCAAAGTCAGCAGGTGATCCACAGGCTCTAAATCTGTGGGAGGACCATGCCCCTCCATTTCCCTGAGAGATAAGGGGATGGTCCAGGAAGCCCTGCAGGAACGCTGGCCGAAATTCACCCAGAATCTTCTGCCCACACTCTTCTGCCAGAGTTTGTTCCTGGGCTCAAAACAAGAACCCAGAGCCAAGCTCCCTTTCTCATTAGGAGCCGCTGCTGATGTACTTCAGATGAGCATAGGAAGTCAGTGGAAAATATAATAGGAATCATCAGCAATTGTATCATTCTCATCATGAACAATATGCGTGCAATTATAATGGGCTGGTTAACTCTGCCTGTCGTCAGCATGTTGAGGTTTCAAGAAGGTCCGGGAATAGAGGCTGTTGTTTGCTGGGGCTCAGAGCCACCTCACAGCTAGAGTTTCCGCAGCCCCTCCTCCTGGCAGGCTGCATTCCTGCCTCTTGAAGGTGGTTGTTAGAAAGGATCCACAAATATAGTAAGTAAACATCAAAGGAGCTTTGATCCGCATGGCTTTCGACAGAGCAGGGCCCCTGAAGAAAGGGCCGAGGCCTTGGATGAGGGAACTTAACATCGTCAATTTGGGCGCCTGAGATGTAAGGCTGTTTGAAGTGAGGGCGTTTTGGCTGTGCCTTCAGAGGAGCAAGCGTGGAGAGAAAGGAAGAGAAGTGAGTGCCTTTGGAAAAGGCACGCTCAGATCTGCTTCTCTGCTCTTTACTGATAGTCAATAAACCCCTTTAAAGAATCAAGAGATCAAAGCCTCGACCTCCCTGGGCTGTGGCATTCCGCCACCCCCCACCGGGCTTTGTTTTCCTCTGGGGCGGGAGCCCCTGAGCTTGACTTATCTGTGTCTCTCTGACCCTTTCATCCTGCTGCTCCGAGAGGCCGGGCCTGGACCGCAAGAGGTGGGGGCGGGGCTGGAGGAGAAGGAGCCCAGCCTCTCTATGCTCTGGCAGTCTAGATGCTGACCGGCCAGGGCTCAGAGTATCACCAAGCGTCGGGGAAGAAGATGCTGTGACATCTCCCTCCGTGGCACTCTCCTTCTCTAGGGAATTGATGGAGGGAGTAGCCGGGCACCTGGGAAGCTGACAAAGCCTGGGAGGAGTTGCAGTCCCATCCTGGCCTCTGGAAATCATACCCCTCATCCATTTCCCCAGCTCATGGCGACTGCCACATCTGTATGACTTCAAAGCAAAGAGGTGGGGGTGGGGAGGCTACAATAATCATGGGAAGTCACTTAACATTCTTGAACTTCGGTTTTCTCATCTGCATAGTGTGAATAGTAATAACCGATCTGCCTCCCTCATGCAGTGGCTGTGGGGAATCCAAAGAGAAACCTGTTTCGGAAGCCACAAGTGCTGATGACAAACCAGGAGTAAAGGACAGATGTGTGTGTGCACGCTCAGTCGCGTGGTCTTGTCTGACTCTTTGCAGCCCCATGGAATGTAGCCCGCGAGGCTCCTCGGTCCATGGGATTCTCTAGGCAAGAATACCGGAGTGGGCTGCCGTTTCCTACTTCAGGGGATCTTCTGGATCCAGGGATCGAACCCAGTCTCTTGAGTCTCCTGAATAGACAGGCAGATTCTTTACCACTGCACCACCTTTAGGGCAAAGGATAGATACCGGAGAGGAAATCTTGCCTGGTTAACCAAGGTACTCCAGTCCAGGGCTTATATACAACGGACACGGACGTTCAGAATATCGTCATGCGGGAAAATTGGTCTCTTGCATTTGCTACCTGGAATCATCGTTCTAACTTGTTTTGTGGGACCCGCGTCTGTGTCTTATATTTCTTAGCCATCCCCACCCCTGTGCTCCACGCTGAGTCTACACTCATAAGTGTCTGATGACAGTGCTGAATTGTGCCTGAATGTAAGGATGAACAGGGATCCTCAGCCCCAGACATTCACTCTCTCCCTAAAGTAGACCCTTTCTACCTACACCTTGACTCCTGGGTACTATGTGTGGTAAGTCACTTCATCATGTCCAGCACCCCTGACCTGTAGCCTCCAGGCTCCTCCGTCCATGGGATTCTCCAGGCAAGAATACCGGAGTGGGTTGCCACGCCCTCCTCCAGCGGATCTTCCCGACCCAGGGACTGAACCTGCCTCTCTCTGTCTCCCGCTTTGGCAGGCATGTTCTTTACCACTAGCACGACCTGGGAAGCCCCTTGGCCCCTGTGTCTTCCCCTAAATTCTCCACTGTGTCTGGTTGTGCTGCTCCGTCCTGGACACCACTGGCTGGACTCTGCCTCTTCTCCAGCTTCACCGCAGTCCCGATGTAATCCGGGCATACGCCTTTCAAGCCTGGGGACTCATTAACCTAGAGAGTAAAGGTTATGACTGTGGACTCTGCAGTCAGGCTGCCTCTGTTCAAACTCTTGGTTCTGCCACCTACCAGCTCTTTCATCTAAGACCACCTACCTAACATGCTCATAAATGAAGATATAATATAAAAATGGGGATAACAGTGGTATATCATAGAGTATATCATAGTGGTACCTCATAGAGTTGTTGCAAAGATCAAATAAGCAAATTATTGGCTTTAAGTTATACCTGGACTGTATAAAATAGTAACTAATGAGAACCAACTGTATAGCAGAGAGAATTCCGCTTGTGTTCTGTGGTGACCTAAATGGGAAGGAAATCCAAAAAAAGAAGAGAGAGAGAGAGGATATATGTATACATATAACTGATTTACTTTGCTATACAGCAGAACTAACAGAACATTGTAAAGTAACTATATACTGATAAATAAATAAATACAAATCACGTTTGCGACATCTTAAAATTATGAAAATCCTAGAAATAAACTTGATGAAAGTTTTGAAAAAAAATCATGCCTGGACCAAGTGCTTTCTAAATGTTTGTTGAATAAGTAGCCCTTTTATAAGAGCAACAAGCTTCACATCTCTTGCAAAAGGACCTTAACGACCCCCTGACCCATTCCAAGCTCACCCACTTCTGCTTTTCTTCCAGAGCTGGGCCTCCAGAAAAGAGGATGCTGTCTGGTGCTGGGCTACATGGCCAAGGACAAGTTTCGGAGAATGAATGAAGGTCAGTGGGAACCTGCCTTCTCAGAGGTGATGGGGAGGGAGGAAGCTCTACCTACAGCTGTGGCAGCAAGAAAAAGACCCTGGGGCTTCTCAGAAAGACAGCAGACTATGAGGCTGATTTCCATGAAGCCGACTAGGGAAGAAACTTTGTGTGCTGATTTATGAGCATTTTTTTCCTACATTCTCTTCCTTCCTCCCTTTAGGTCCCCTCCTTCTCTTCCTATCTCTTCCCTTCCCTTTGTCCCTCACCTACCCACCTGGCCCAACTAAATCTGCTTCTATTATCTTTTCTAATCCAGACCTGATGGCCTTTCTCCTTAACATTCATATTTCTTGAATGCTAATTGAATTAACGGCACCTCACAGGGCACTTGGGAGGATACTAAAGAAGAATAAGGCAGAGCTCTTTATTCTCAAAGGACTTCCACTCAGAAACCTGCCCTCTGTTCTAACTCCTTCAGCCCTGCCTCTCCCTCTTACTCATAGGACATTCTGTCTTCCTCTAGCACTGGGTCTTTCTTCGGACACTAGCCTGGGCCCAGAAGGCAGGAGATGGTGGGGGGGAGAAGCTATTGGTGTTGATGTGGAGGCTGGGACGTGAGAGGAATGCTGCCACTTCTGGGCCTGTTGTAATAAAGAGCCAATCCCCTCATCCCCAGCCATCTGTCTCCGTGCAGCTAATAACCCTCTCCATCAGATGCCACAGATTGTTTGTCAGGATTCAAAAGTAGATAAACAATGGCTGGGGATGCCATTTATTCATTAAAGTCAGACACATGAAGCCCTGGCTTCTCACCAGCCCAGATTGCCGTGAGCCGGGCCCCTCCCTTCCCAAGGCCCAGCACCCTCTGTAGCCTCATTCCCATTCCAGGCATAGAAAAGACAGCACACCTGTACCATCTCTAGCCCCAAACTTAGACCACAGCATAGCTCCAGCGCCCTTTTCCTAAGCTCCTCAGCTGGCTCTCCTCCAAGCCTCTAGACCATGACACCACACTCCCACATGCTCCCCAGATTTAATGCCTTACCAGCTAGAGCTTTGTTGCCAGGACCCATCATGGTGACAGTTTGACAACAGTTGCTGCTGCTGCTAAGTCACTTCAGTCATGTCTGACTCTGTGCGACTCCATAGATGGCAGCCGACTAGGCTCCTCTGTCCCTGAGATTCTCCAGGCAAGAACACTGGAGTGGCTTGCCATTTCCTTCTCCAATGCATGAAAGTGAAAAGTGAAAGTGAAGTCACTCAGTCGTGCCCGACTCTTAGCAACCCCATGGACTGCAGCTTACCAGACTCCTCCATCCATGGGATGTTCCAGGCAAGAGTACTGGAGTGGGTTGCCATTGCCTTCTCCGTGACAACAGTTAGGTCAGTGCAATTAAACACAAAGAGTATCACCTCCCAGCTTTCACTGCCTGCCTGTATAAGAAGGCAACAGCATCGAGAGGCTACTTATTTGTAGGAGCCCCATGGCTGAGCACAGCCAGGACTGAGGCTGCATTTTCCACATCCTGCCAGTCAGTCTTCCTTCCTGACTTTTCTCTCAGCCCAGCCCTCCCTTCCCCCACCACCTTCTTGAGAGTGCAAGGCAGTAACTTCTAATTTGTGGGAACTGACAGCATGGCTCTGTCCATGGTGCTGAATAGACACATTCGCTTGCTGGCCATGCTCATTAGAGAAGCTGAAATGAGGCTCCCAGGGAATGGGGGAACCAAAAAAGTCAGGAGCTGGGATGGATTTGAAAGCTCAGGTTCCAAGTGTCTGACCCCAGTAGAGGGATACTGACTCCAGATCTTGGGACCTGTAAAGAATCATATCACAAAGGATGATGAACATGATTCGACTCCTCCCACTTCTAGTAAGTGGCTCGGGCTGCTGCAACAAAATACCACCGACTGAGTGGCTTAAACACAGAAATTTATATTCTCACAGTTCTAGAGACTGGAAATCCAAGATCAAAGTGCCAGCATGGTTCGGTTCTGGTGAGAGCTCTCTTTGTGGTGTGCAAACAGCAGCCTTCTCACTGAGTCATCCCATGGCAGAGAGAGAGAGAGAATGTTCTGGTGTCTCTTCTTATGTGTGTGCACGCTAAGCCTCTTCAGTGGTGTCTGACTCTGCAGGACCCCGTGGACTGTAGCTTGCCAGGCTCCTCTGTCCATGGGATTCTCCAGGCAAAAATACTGGAGTGGGTTGCCATGCCCTCCTCCAGGGGATTTTCCCAACCCAGGGATCAAACCCACATATCTTATGTCTCCTGCATTGGTAGGTGGGTCCTTTACCACTAGCCCCACCTGGGAAGCCTGTCTTCTTAAAAAGAAGTTTAAATACATTTGCCGTAAAGAAAGGTACAATGGTAATACCCTGAACCAGAGCTTAGGAAAATGGTAAGAAAAACAAATGCACCCTTAATAGCTCCTTAGATATTGTTCAAGTAAAGAAGAGGGGAAGAAAGTTAGGGGACAAGAAGAGGACTTGAGAGCAAGATTAGGATCTGATTACTTCTAAGAATGGTTAGCCTTACTTTGTGCAACAACTAAGCTAAGACAGCCTTTTTTAAATTAATGTGCTTATTTTAATTGGAGGATATTGCTTTACAATATTGTGGTGGTTTTTGCCATACATCGACATGAATCAGCCATGGGTGTACATGTGTCTCACCATCCTGAACCCCCCTCCCGCCCCCCTCCCCACCCCATCCCTCTGGGTTGTCCCAGAGCACTGGCTTTGAGTGCCCTACTCCATGCATCCACCTTGCACTGGTCATAAGATGGCATTTTAACAGGTCTTTATGTCTGTAGTTTGGCTGGGCCGGGTCTTGGCTTCGGCACATGGTACCTTTGTTGACACATGCGGGATCTCTCGTTGAGGCCAGTGGACTTCTCTAGTGTCCATGTGGGATCTTAGTTCCCCGTACAGGTATGGAATCCACGTCCCCTGCTTTGGAAGGTGGATTCTTAGCCACTAGACCATCAGGGAAATCCTTTTTGTTGTTCAGTCACTCGGTTGTGTCTGATGTTATGTGATCCCATGGACTGCAGCACTCCAGGCTCCTCTGTCTTTCACTATCTCCCAGATGGCATTTTAAATAGGTTTCTCTTGTTAAAAAAGCAAGATGCCGAAACAACGCCCCTTCTCTTGGAGCCTCTTTTCAAACACACACAAGCCACAAAAATGGGTTATTCCTTTCAAAGGATCGTGATCCACTTGGCTGAGAATGAGCGATTCTAGGTGCTTTAGCCCAATCTATACCCTCCTCCTAGTAAAGGTGAACTGAGAATCAAGCAGGAGGCAACAGAGGCATCAGCAATGGCCGGGAAGCAGCAGAGCAGCTTGCCCCCATCTCTGCCTTCCTCACTGCCTGTGGTGCTCGGCTCTCCCAAATGCCCCAGTGCACACTCATGCCCACACACAGTAGCTGCTGCTGCTTCTAGGTAAACAAGGAGATGAGGGGGTGGCAAGCAAGTTAAACCACACTGTATGAGGAGTTACAAATCTCAGCTAATGAAAAGGAGACAGGATAGGTGGTGGGTGAGTCGGTGGGGCTGAAGGGGAGATCCTGGAGGTGGGTGAGCTTTGGCCCTGGAAGGGTGAGAGGCATGAGGAGGGGAGAGGCAGGGGCCTGGAAAGGAGGCGGATGTCTCTCTGCTCCCACTCCAGCCAGTCTAGCTACCCCAAGTGCCATATTATACATATTTTTTCCTCTTTCAAAAGCTCACATGCTCAAACCCCAACACATCTGCACATAACAAAGAAGCATCAGCAAGCATGAGGAGCTGTTTTATGGTTTATAATTATCTTGTACCAATACTCAAAATGATTATAACTTCCACATATTAATAATTGAACTGGAATAGCAGCTATGACATAGATCAAGAAGCAGACATCCCTGTCCACACTGCCCTACACACCTTGCTATAAATTGAACACTTGGTACAATAGTTTTTAAAAAAAATTATAATTTTTTTCTCCCGGATGTTGAAATTAGTGAGATATTGGAACAATTAGCTGCTTCTTCTATTAAAGATAAGATGGTGATCATTATATTTGCCATTTAGAATAAATATGCAAGATCTACTTGTGCTGCATTGAGGCATATTTGTTCTGTTTAACAGTATCTAATAGAGTGTCTGTCACCCAGGAAGAAGTGGTCCCCTATTTCATTTGTTTCCTTGTTAATTTTTGTATCTTTTTATTTTCTTTTCCCTCCACTCTCCCCTTCTTGCTACATTCCCCCCCCCCAAAATAACAGCTTGAGAAGGAGCAAGAGGAAAATAATGAATGAACAGGAGCTTTATAGATCTGGGGTTTATCATAAGCTAGAGTAATCGCCATCGGTGCCGTTAAACTACACAAAGCAATAAAAGAGAAAACACTATTCAAAGATCGTTTAAGGAGGCATGTGATGGTTAATGAGAGGTTTGCTCTATTTGGGAGCACGTAATAGCTTCTCGGGTAGAATCTGCAGCATCTGCAGGAATGGAAGTGGTCGGTAAAATGTGTGTGTCTGTGTGTGTGTTCTTTCCTGTTTGCGCTCAACACATCTGAGGCATCAAGTGGAAATATGGACAAAAATCAATGAAAGGCCGACAAGAAAGGAGCAAATAAAGACAGACTAGGCATGAGCCTGTCAGTTTGTTTGACATAATTGTCTTCATGTGATTAAGTACATGGTGCTTTAAGTAGGAAGTGCTGGAAGGAGATCATTTATTTATTCATCAAACAGTCAATGAACACGCACCATAAAAATAATACCAATTTTTCATAATAAGTGCCAGCCACTGTTCTAAGCTCTGGAGCTGCAAAAGTAAAGAAGACGAGATTTCCCTGGCGGCCCAGTGGTTAAGACTCTGTGCTTACACTGCAGGGGGCATGGCTTCGGTCTCTGGTCTAAGAACTAAGATCCCACATGCCAGGCAGTGTGGCCAAGGGAAAAAAGAGTAAATAAGCTATAGTCCCTGCCCTTTCGAGCTCTGGATGAAAAACACACAGCTGCATCTCAGGGTTCCTGTCACCTCCACAGAGACCCTGCCGGGCCAACTTACCTAAGTGAGATTCCCCCCTTCCCCCACCACTGAGCTCCACTGTGACACCCAGCCTATTTACTTGGTGGTACTTACCCTAATTGATGATTATTTATTACATTGTCCCACCTAAGAGTTAGCTTCAGAAAGGCAAGGATCCTGCTTTCCTTGCCAGTCCCTGGACCTTACCCCAGTGTCTCACACATAGAGACTAACCATTTTGAAATTAAGTAATTAGTCTGTCAGTGTCCCAGGTGGCTCAGTGGTAAAGAATCCACCTGCCAATGCAGGAGACACAAGTTTGATCCTTGGGTCAGGAAGATCCCATTTAGAAGCGAAAGGCAACCTATTCTGGTATTCTTATCTGGGAGATTGCATGAACAGAGGAGCCTGGCAGGCTACAGTCCATGGAATCACCAAGAGTCAGACACGACTAAGCAACTAACAACAAAACCAGTCAGTGCCATGAGTGACGATGGAGGAATCCAGAAAGCTACCCGCAGGTGTAAGGGGGTTCTGGAGAAGGAGCTCAGTAGGCAGAACACACTGACACAGGGCACCAGTCTTCACGTCCCCAGCAATTCCCTGTGACTTACCTCTCTGCCTCTCCTCCAAAGCCAGCACTACAGTCCTCTTGGGAGGCCAGGATCCACACAGATCAGCGGAGAAAAGTGCTAGGAGGTGAGGCTGCCAGGGATGTGTCTGTCCTGCAGCCATCTGCCCTCCTTCCTCACCCCTCCTGCTGACGGACCATCTTCTCATCTAGGGCATCGCTAGGCAGGTATTTCCCATCAGGGCTGCGGGGGGAATTGCTCTCACATCACTCACACACACACACATACACACACACACACCATTCCCTTTCCTCTTCCCATCCTTCCCCCATGACCCACTTCTCCTGGAGAGCCCAGAACCACTCTCCAGCTCCACGCACATTGCTCGCCCAGGGTGGATCCTATCCACGGGCAGAATAGGAAGCTCTCCCATAGTGTCAGATGAGGGGCTCTGCCTGCCTCTCAGAAAGCCTAGTCCTCTTCTGTGTTAGAGCCTTGAACCACCCCAGGAACTGCAATGCAGCCCACTCACCTAGGGAGGCCCAGAGTCGGTAGGAAGTTGCTGGAAGAGGCAGGACCACAACCCAGGTCTGCTGACATCCAGTCCAGTGCTCTTAGAATGAAGAAAGAGGGGAGGCTGAGGCCACAGTCAGAGGGCATGCCCCTAAGGCTTTGGCTTGAAAATACAGAGAAGGTGGAAGGGATGGGAGAACGTGGGACAGAACACAGGAGACTGTCAGCCTGATGTGGGAGAAAGTCAGGAAAGGCAGAGAGGGGGACACAGGCCAGGAAAGACCCTTTCTTTCTACAGAACTAGAAAAGGCTACCGGGCCATAGACTAGCAGTGGGAAATGAGGAGGAAGAGAGGGGGAATGAGGAAAAGGATGTCTGAGGCAGTGGAGCCCTGGCCTCCCTGCCGGTGTGTCCCTTTGAGGCCGAGGTAGACCTGCCCGTGAAGCTCCCATCTGCCCGGGCTGCGTACGTGGCAGGGGGCAGAGTCCGGGACCTTCAGAAGCACAGGCACCCTCTGCTCCTCACTCAGTTATGGGAAGCAGGTGTGCCTCCCAGCTGAGTTCATCCTCCCTGCGGTGGTGGTTTATCACTAAGTCGTGTCTGACTCCTGTGACCTCATGGACTGTAGCCCTCCAGCCTCCTCTGTCCATGGGGATTCTCTAGGCAAGAAAACTGGAGTGGGTTGCCATACCTTCCTCCCAGGGATCTTCCCAATCCAGGGATCAATCTCACGTCTCATATCTTCTACAATGACAGGCAGGTTCTTTACTTCTAGCGCCAGGGCCCACAGTCATTTTCCTGAGACAGTCTTCACTGCCTGCCAGAGCCCCCGGGGTGCTGGCTAATACTGTCATTTTGTTAGTTGGGGCTTTGGGGGTACATTTTTTCTTATTTCATTTTTCTTACTGATGTGTTTTCTTCTACTGGGCCGCAAAGCCGATTATTTGTATAACGTCCCTGTTTATTATTTATGGCGAAACTCAGATTTCCAGGGTGCTTTATGATTGTTATTTAATTTGCTCGGCGCCTTGGAACATAGGTCGTCCATTTTCATTCTCCTGCCTCGATCTGACGGTGGATTTCAGAGCTTTTCCCCAGGCCTGTTCCTCCAGCCACCATTCCTACCAGGGGACCTGCTTGGCTAAAGCAAGCTGGGGGCCACCTCCACCACAGACTCTGCCAAGCTCCTTCTCGGACTTCTTTTCACTCACTGCTCTCTCCAGTTCTCACCGAGACCTAGAAATGTTGCCTCCTGAATATCTCTCGAACTCATCCACCTCTGTCCATCTGACGGCCACTGCCCTCACCCATCACCACCCTTCCTGACCTGGGCTGCATGTTCGCTCTCCTAACTGGCTTCTTGGGTCCATCAAGCCCAGCCCATTCCCTCCCAGTTCATTTTTCACACTTCAGCCAGAGCAGTATTTCAAAATGCAAATCTGAAAATGGCGCGTTGCTCTTGAAAATATTCCAGTGGCTTTCTATCACCATTAGGAAAAACACCCGGATCCTCAGCATGCTTTATAGACCCTATAGGATCTGGTTCCTACTGATCTTTTTGGCTCCATCTTGCCCCCATAACGCTCTGTAAAACTCCACTCACATCAGCTTCTTTCTGCTTCTCCAACAGAGCATGCTCCCGTCTGCCATAGAGCCTTTGTCTACAGTGGTCCCTCCTCTCAAGATACATGTATCCACATGCCCACACCCCATCCCCAGACCCTTCCCATAGCGGCTCCTGCTCATCTTTCAGATCTCGGCTGAAATATCGCTTCTGCAGTGAAGCCTCCTCAGACCCACCCCTCCCTAGTCTAGACCAGCTTCCTGTGCTCCATGCTCTTATACTCCTTTCCTTCCAAGGGCTTAGCTAAGTCTCTACCCAGAAGTTCATTTAGCAGTTATTTAGCTCAGACCTATTTCCCCTCTCAGTCTGTAAGTTCTGCTAGGTCTCCAGTACCTCCCAGGAGCCTGGCATCATGTTTGCACACAGTAGACACTGAAAAAAGAGTGAGCACAATGATCTTCTCTGCCCCTGGGCAGTGGCTCCCAAGCTGCTGGAACCAGGCGGCTGGACAATCACAGACTCCTAGAAGAAACATCAGAAATCATCTGGAGAAGGGGAAGCTGAGACCCGGGAAAGTGATGGGCTTGCCCAGAGCAGCGTAACTGGCAAGCAACACAGCAAAGGATTGAAGCCAGACTTCTGAGCCTCAGTCCAGCCACTTCCCCATCTCACTGTGCTGAGTTCTTGAAGCATGGGCGTGACCGATTGAGCAGGTCCAACAAGGAGGTCCACCTGCTGAAAATGGGTTTGGGGCAGTGTTTTGAAAGAGACAAGAAGCAAGAACCTCTGGAGAAAAGGAAAGGAAGTAGGTCTTTTGATACAGACATGAAACACACCCCTTGTGAGCCCAGTACTGTGTTAGGCACAGGAGCTCCAGGGGCTGGACACAGCTTCTGACTTAAGGAACTTTGTCTTCCACTGGGGGAGCTTAGACATATTTCGTGTCAAGGTGATTTTGTGGTTGTTTGGTTTTGTTTTTTCTTTTCAGCCCTGTGGTTAGTATGCTTAAGAGTTAAGCCCTGTGGCTTGGGAGACACTGAAATTTAGGCATAGTCAGAGTAGGTTTGAACCATACCATCAAAGACTCTTGAGGCCAGAAGGGATCCAAGGTTATCTAGTCCACACTCTCTCCTGATGGCTCAATATCCCCACCAAGTACCAGTGTATGTAAATACTTGTGAATACTGTGCTGCCGTGTGCTCATTTGCTCACCAGCTGACTGACTGTGTGCACAACACTGCCTGGCCCTTGGCGTGTAAAGACACAGTCCCTGCCCCAAAGGACAGCAGAGCAATCAACACGGTGTCCTACTGGCTGCAACCAGGTGTGCACAGAGCCTTGGGAACAGAGAAGAGGAATCCCGTCCAACTGCAGGCCAAGTGAGCAAGGCCATGACAGCCTCCTGCAGACAGTGATCATCTGAGCTGAGCCCTGGGAGCAAACTTTATTATCAGAGGCCATTGCAACCTACACTTAAATTCCTCCAAAGACAGGAAACTCACTACCTACCAAGGCCACGGGTAGCCCTTCAGCTAGGCTCTTATAAAGGAGTCTCAAACAAAAAACACCCCTTCAACCCCAAGAGTCCACAGTTTTGTCATTCTAACTACACTGAGGCCAATTAACCGGGTGACAGTCAGCAGCCACTGGCCAAAATCCCAGGGTCTCACGCTGTGTCAATTCGGCCCAGGCAAGCTCCCTTTTCCTCTGTCTGCCTCCCCTTCCCCATCCAGCCAGCCTCAGCCAGCCTCAAAGCTTTCATCACTGAATGCCAAGACCCCCGCCTCTACTTCCCTCCCCAGAGTGGGAGAGTCTGAATAAATGAGAGTGCTTAATGGCCTGCGGTGCCATAAAGTTTTAGAGCTGTGTACTGGAATGAGCAGGTTCAGGCTGAGATGAATTATCCAGACCTTTTATCAAAGGAGAGTCAATAAAAACCTGAAGGCGCTCACCTCATCTCCTTGGAGTGGCCGTGTCACACGGCTGGGCCCTGCGTTCTGGAAATAGTCATCGGTGGGTGCGTTTCCAGCACCCCCCCAAATCCATCTGCTTTCTTCCCTATGCCTTCCCTCCTCAAATGTATTTGTTCTATGGTAACTGTGTTGTTACTGGTATGGGAGGAGTTTAATGACATTCAGAAGTACCAAATCAAGTCCATTTATGTAATGGTTTGAAATACACATAATGGCCTGTGGAATATAGGACACGGTGACAGTTTCAGTAACTGCGCACAGACTGTGGGATAAATAGAGCGAGGTGGTACTCCCCCCAGCCTCCGAGTCAAACGCACCAGGAATAACCACTATTCTTAGTAAAAGAGAGGTACTTCTCAGCCATTACTCGGGAAAGGGTCTCAAAACGCAACACCAAGCCGTTCTCTCGTTGAAGAAGGGTGCTGGCTGGACCACGGGTCCTCTGCGCTCGCCAAAGTTTGACCAGGGAGTCGCGTAGCGCAGGTACAGAGAGGATGGGACCTTCCAGAAGTTTGGACAGAGCAGCCCTCCTGCCCTGGGTCCTCGGGCGCCCCCCTCAGCCAGCCCGAGGTAGAACACGCACTCCAAGTGCTGGTGCTTACGGCTCCTGTGCCTGAGTCAGAGATTTACCTTTTAGGCATCCACCGTGTGCCTGGTGCTGGTGAGGGCGAGGAGGGGGGGCGGGGACATAGCGATGCAAAACCCATGGAGGATGCCCTTGTCTTAGCTCAGGTTCCCCCAGAGGCAGATGCTAAGCACAGACTCGTCCAAGAGGTACAGGAAGCTCCAGAAAGATGGTAGGGAGTTGACAAGAGAAAGGGAAGGTGTCCCAAGCTGGGGGTACTATTGGGCTCTAAATATGGGGGGCAGTGGAAGCCTCATCCCAGTGGGAGGCTCTGGGAAATCCTGCAGAAGAAGCCACGCCTCACGGTCAGGCCACCCAAAGATCGGGGTGTCTATACAGCAGTCTGGTCAGTAACTGGTTGAGGGATGCTCCAGTTGGGGTGTTCGCTCCCCCGCACTTCTGTCGAGTGGCCTTTGCAAATGGAGAGAAAGGCCTCAGGAGAAGGGTGGTGGATGCTGGCGGTTGGGAGTTGGCCTGAGGGAGACAGGCAGGGCATTGGTAGAGATGACTGCGCCCCCAGGGAGTTTTGCGCCCAGTGGGGAGACAGGCTTTTAGTGAACTAGCAGAAGGCAGGGTGATGGGAGAGCTAGAGGGGTGGGCAGGTGAGATGCTCTTGCAGCTTAGAGGTGGGAGATACTGGTTCTGGATACTGGGGGGACTTGGGGAGAGTGGGAGAGGCGAGAGGGAGCTAGCCTGCAAGTTCTGGTTCTAGGGAGGCACCTGGGACACACATCATTCAGTTTTCATGCCGTCACAGGGTAGGCGATGTTTCCTCCATTTTGAAGATGAAGTTAGCGAGGCTCAGAGAGATTAAGTCATCTACCAAAAGCACACAGCTAAGGTTCAAACCCTGTTTTTTTAATTTTTTTTTTTTTTTTACTCTTTATTTTGTATTGGAGTAAAGAAACTTCCTGCCAGTCCAGAAGACATAAGAGACATGGATTTGATCCCTGGGTCAGGAAGATCCTCTGGAGGAGGGCATGGCAACCCACTCTGGTATTCTTGCCTGGAGAATCCCATGGACAGAGGAGCCTGGCAGACTACAGACCGTAGGGTCTCAAAGAGTTGGGCATGACTACAGTGACTTAGCAGGCATAGCCAACTAGCAAACAGTGTTGTGATAGTTCCAGGTGGACAGCAATGGGACTCAGCCACACATATACACGTATCCATTCACCCCCACACTCCCGTCCCATCCAGGCTGCCACAGAACTTTGAGCAGAGTTCCCTGTGTTCTACAGTGGACCTTAAGGTAAGGTGAAGTCGCTGAGTCGTGTCCAACTCTTTGCGACCCCACGGACTGTAGCCTACCAGGCTCTTCCACCCATGGGATTTTCCAGGCAAGAGGACTGGAGTGTGTTGCCATTTCCTTCTCCAGTGGATCTTCCCAGGCCAGGGATCGAACCCAGGTCTCCCACATTGTAGGCAGATGCTTTACCGTCTGAGCCACCAGGGAAGTCTTATAGGACCTTGGTTATCCGATTGAAATATAGCAGAGTGTACATGTCCATCCCCAAATCCCTAACCATCCCTTCCCCCATCCTTCCCCCCAGCAACCATAAGTTCCAAACCCTGGACTTCTTACTCCCACTCTGCCTCAGGGAGCTGTGTGTATTTGGGAGATGGTGGGGAGTGACTGCCTCCATCACCATCAAGGGCAGACATGACCAAGAGCCTGCTGTATACATATCCATGTGGATCTCTCTGCCTGGCCACAGCCTGCCCTCTCTCATATCTCCCCACATTGTGCTGTCCATGGACCCCCACTCAGGCAGGCAGGTAGCCCCTCTGATCCCACCCCAGATGTAAGCTGGACTGCCAATACCCACCTTGAGTGAGTTATCTGGATCTCACAGTCCTAGGAGTACAGGAAAGAGAAGAGGCAGACGGAAGGGTGGGGGGAAGGCTTCAGTTCCAGTGGGCCCTCCCAGCCCTGCTCCAAACCTCATTGCCTCAGAAAATACGGCCAAAGAGGGGTCCTACAGACACACTTCTCCGGAGCAGCATTTCTGTCGCACGTTAATAGGTGTTCTGTGAAATACAGGATGCATGGTCAAATAAGGTGGAGAGAAGCTGGGTGAACCCTAACTAAACAAGTCTCTCCTACAAAAACTCCCAGAGCCGTTAAGTGACCAAAAGGTGTGGAGAATCCCCCAAAGGGGGATATGGTTCTCAGAGTTCCCCAATTTACTTGACCACAAAATATTTTCCATAGAGCGTGTTTTAGGAATAGGATTTCTTGGGATCCACTTTGGGGACATAATGGTTTAAAGCCAGCTCTGCCACTGACTCGCTGTGTGAGCTTTGTCAAATGAGAATAAATTAAGCCTACCTCTTGAGGACCACTGAGCTTCCCTAGGGGCTCAGTTTGTAAAGAATCTGCCTGTAACGCAGGAGAGCCGGTTTGATCCCTGGGTTGGGAATATCCCCTGGAGAAGGAAATGGCAACCCACTCCAGTATTCTAGCCTGAAAAAGTCCATGGACAGAGGAGCCGGGCAGGCAACAGTCCATGGGATCTCAGAGAATCGGACAGGACTGTGTGACTAACTTTCACTTCACTTCATGAGGACCAGTAAAAAAACAGGAATGAAAACTCTTTACAAACCATAAAGTAAATGGTGCTATTATTTATTTACATGAAAGATGGTGCTATGGTTTATTCACATAAAACACTCAGTTTCCCAGAGAATGTTTCGTTAGGAGTCCAAAAATAATAGTTATTATCATCATTAGTGTTTTTCAGTAACAAGTTTGGCTCCTGATTAATCATGTGACCTTTATTTTGACCTTGATCTCTCTTGACCTATGATTTCTCATCTGCAAAATGGGTAAACTCACCCTCTTTCCTCCGTGAATTTGTTGCCGTGATAAAACACGCACAATGGTTGTACTGGTGCTTTGCGTGATGAACCATAAAACGCAAGGCACTATTATAAGTGTGCTAGGTTAACAGCCTCAATTCAGTCCCACTTGTGCTCAGACCAAAACAGGAGATGTACTGCGGGAGGGGACTGGCTAGTGGGAGAAATAACAATGACTAATCATTTTCATCCATATTTATGACGTTGGGAGTCTTGTATGAGCTTCTCACTGAGGGGACAGGATGAATATTTCATGAGTGAACACCAAAGGTAGTATTAAGAGGAAATGGACAAAGAGACCCCCGCCTGCCTCTGCCGCCACGTTCAGCTGGGATGTCAGCACAGCTCGAAGCCCATGACTGACCCCGAGGAGCAGGGCAGCCAGCCGGGAGGAAAAGCTCAGGCCTCCACCCAGATGGGGAGCTGTCCAGCACATACTGGCCAAGGGACCCCTGTCCTGGGAGGCAGGAGAGCCGGTGCCCACTCCATACACCAGCTGGGTAGCCTTGGGCAAGTGACTGTCACCACACTGGGCCTCTGCTTCCACCCTGTAAAAAGGCATGATAAGATCAGCCTTGCCTGGCTGCGAGGTTCCAGTCCAAGCCCTGTTGTTTGGAAGACGGCTTTGCCGTGCACACAGGTGGGAAGTGTCCCATTCATGTTTTCACGCAGCAGACCGCCATGGAGCACCCACCGCGCGCCAGGCACTGCCATGGCACAGAGCGCCAAATGCCGCGTCCATCGCTTCATACGCACCACCTCGTATAATTCATCACTACAATCCTGAGAGGTGTCTGTCATTACTCCCATTTTCCACAGGAGAAAATAAAACTCGGGAAAGATAAATCACTTGCCCAAAGCCATGCAGCTAGTCGATGGCAGAGTCCGGGGTTGTATGAAGCCAAGACCCTTCATTCTACACCAATGGCACATCTTTGTCTGCACTTATGCAGAGCCTGTGGGCACGCTTCCTCCACCCCGCCAGCTCCTCCCTATTCTGTTCATGCCTTGTGCTCCCTCTACCTGCCCCCCCCCACTGCCTTCTCCCAAACCTCCTTTAAGAGGTTGTACAGTTTGCCCTTGAGGTTCTAATTTCTGTCCCCATCCATCAAGACCGTTACCTCCCAAGACCCTGGACAGACTCCATCTCTTATCTGGCCAGCCATCGAGTGGTGTAAAGACTGAATACCTTCCCCCCTTAAATGCCCTCAGAAGATGAAGCAAGGACAGATGGGGGCAGTGCCAGGGTTAATCCCAGCCCAGTCTTCTCCACCTCCTAATGGACGCCTCTAGAGGAAGCTCCTGGCTCTTTCCATCCATCCCACAGCATGAGGATGCTACCATCCCTACAGACCTCTTCCCTGCAGAGCAGTTCCATGTCATCTTGGCTCATCCCTTCTTCAAAGATGGAAGAGATTGTTTTAAACCTGCCGCCCCCACCAGCTCTTCTCCTGGTCTCTGATGCCATTAAGTTTCATTATAACGAATAAACACCACAATGACATTTATAAGTTACCACTGAGCACAGAAGCACAAATATGAAGCAGATAAACTGCATTTGATCCAAATAATTACTGCAGGCAATATTGGGCTTAGTTTGAGCTGGCAGCCGGGTATCGAGTAATTTATTAGATTGCGTAAGGCAATGTTGCACGTTGCGTTTTTCATTATTGTGTCTCTTCCCCTTCTCTGTGGTCTAAATAGGTTAGAGGAGTTTAGGGCCAAACAAAGACAGACTTGCTCAAGCAGATTGAGGCTGGGAGGCATCCAGGAATGGCTTCTCCCCAACAACATGGCACTTGTGAGAGAGGAGAGGGTTTCAGATTATCATGAACGATGCTGCCAGCCAAGGGCAGTTCCCTGTACCCCCACCTACCCACCCACCCACTGGCCCAGATACAGAAAGAGGCCTGATGGAGGGGATAAATGGAAGGACTGGATGGAGCCCCTAGGACACCAAGCCCGGTTCCTGCTGCTGCTTCCTGCTGAGTTTCTTTGTCTTCATCCAAAGACCCTCTCTATCAGAAGCCTTCTGTAGCCCCAGGCAGCCCTGGGCAGCCCCAGATCTGAGTCCCCAGACCTCTCTTGCAATAAAGAAAGGGAAGGAAGCAGTCTGCCAGCCAACTCTGAAACAAAGCAACAAGAGCTGGCTACCAGCTGCCTCCTCCCTGCCAAACCCAAACTCATAAAGTTTGATTCAAGGGGTTACAATACCTCCTATTCAGAGTCCCTCCCGCCCCATCCTCCCAGCCTTAGTAAATTACCCAATAAGCAACAAGGACTGTAGTTATTGTGCAGTTAAACGGTGTTTGCCCAGTAAATCCTGAGCAGAGTATTAACGGTGATATACAGTAACTAATTATGGACATGAATTCTCTCCCCAAGACGCCGAGTGGTACCAAATATTGTTGCGTTTCAGGGAGGAGGCTTGAAAGCTGCTCGGTCCCCTCCAGTGAAGCCAAGAGTAACTTTCCTATTAGAGGAGCCGTCGGGACCTCTGGTGGCACTCCAGACTGGAAACGGAGATGTCCTGGGATGGGGGTGGGGGGCCAGGCAGGATTGAGGCCTCAGCTCCCATGAAGACTCCCATTCACGGTCCCCCATCCCATGCCCAGTGGAAGGGCATGACTGGGTACCAGCTGGTCCTCCTCGGGTTGCCTTTACAGCCGAGGAGATGTTCCCCATCACAGTGGCTGTGGCAAAGGCCCAAGGCTCCAGCCGTGCAGGGAATGGAAGTCATTTTTCTCACAGCCCCAGAATAGCTAAGAAAGCCATTCCAGGGAGTCGGCCTTTGTAAAAGGCTTCTGAACAAGGAGGCAGCAGGGCCGGGCAGGGGTGCCTCTGTCTGGCTGTGGATGGCTCTTGCCCTAAATGGTCGTTTACGGAGGTGATCTCGGGCCCAGGAGTGCCTGGGAGGATCACAGGTGTCTCTGGTTGATTGTGATCTGCAGGTGAGATGGGGCTTGTGTCCAGCAGTAAGAAGCAGGTGTCCCGTCAGCTTCCTGTGTATTTTGTGAGCACAGCTGGGAGAAACAGTTGTCAGCCTCTGCTTTCTGAAGAGGAAACTATATAGCTCAATCAGGTCTATGCTTACCGGAGACTGTCAACTGAAGCCCAGAACTGGAGTCAGATGGTTCAAACACCAGCCTCCAGCACACGCTGTGACCTTGGTTGGGTTTCTTAACTTCTCTGAGCTTCCGTTTCCTAATCCATAAAGTGGAAAGGATTCTCTCTATTCGTCGAGATTGTTGCCGTGAAAATAGCTCACCTGGACTTGAGGCTACTGCTTCCAGGGAGCTCTGCATCAGCCAGTCCCATCCTTCCGGCCACCAGCACACCTCCTGCAATGCCTGGGCTCAGTGACCCAGCCTCAGCCCATCTGGCACTCCCGTTAACACACACATTTCCTTGCCTTCCTCTCAAAGTGCTTCCAGCATCTCTTCTTTCCCAACATCTCCACTTCAAACACTCAAAACAAAGATAAGCGGCAGTAATAAAATTTAGCTTTATTTTGTTTTCTTTGCTGCTGCCTTCTCAGGGTTTGATGTAAATAATCTGAACCCCCACCAGGGCCGCAGTTAGGTGGTGATGGGAGAGGTCAGGGGATGGTGAAAAGGGCTGGCATGGGGCACACTCTTGCAGTGGGACCTTGGCTGGTCATGGCTTTAAATCTTGGCATTCAAGTGTCCACCCCATGGTGATGATAGAACCTTCTCGAAAGAGTGTCAGGAGGATGGATTAAGTAAAATAAGGTATGTGAAGAGCCTTGTGATGTGTAGAGCTATGCGAGACTTAGCTGTGGTTAATATCCTACAGCAGCCAGAAGACAGGACCCAGAATCCCAGCACGATGAGAAGAAGAATTACGATTTTAATTAGGACGCATATATAGTCAGCTCTCAATTGTCTGCTAGCAAATTGTCCCCATTCCTGGCAAATGCTATCACCAAGACTACTTAATGAAGTCCTCTGTTAACATTTCACAGCTTCTTATTTTTTTCTTATTTGCATGAGGCCCAAAGGGAATGAAAGTCCTTTAAAGGCAAAATTAGCTAAGATCTCCATCCTCTCCTGGAGAAAGTGTGAGCCACAGCGACAGCAGGCTGGGGAGGGTGAGTGGACCAGTACGAAGGGTGATGTTCTCCACCCAACTGAGCAAGAGGCCAGAGGGAGCGTCATCGTTGGGTTCTTTTGTGGCTTTTTTTAAGTATTAAAAATTCCCAGAACATCAAACACATCCGTATTTAAACATGAATACCAAAATGCATTCCAATGTTGAAAATAAATGTTATTACTTTGGATTACTCATTGTTTTGAAATGTCCATCATTTTGGATTATTCACACACTTTCTTCTCTCTGTTCACAAGATCTTTAAGAATGGATTGTCAAAACCACAATGAGATACCACCCCAAACCAGTCAGAATGGCCACCATTAAAATATCCACACATAACAAAGGCTGGGGAGGGTGTGGAATAAAGGAACCCTCCTGCGCTGTCGGTAGGGATTTAAGTTGGTGCAAGCACTATGGAGAACAGTATGGAGGTTCCTCAGGAAACTAAAAATAGGATTACCATATGATCCAGCGATCCAAGTCCTGCACAAAACTGTAATTCAAAAAGATACAGACACCCCATATTCACAGAAGCACCATGTACAATAGCCAAAATGTGGAAGCAAACTAAATGTCCACCCAGAGATGAATGAATAAGAAGATGCGATGCATATAGACAGTAGAATATTACTCAGTCATTAAAAGAAACGCAAAACAATGCATTTGCAGCAATATGGATGCAGCTAGAGATATATTGTACTAAGTCAGTCAGAAGGAGACATATATGGGACTAATGCAAGTAACATGAACCCTTGTTTAAAAAAAAAAAAATGATAGGACATAGATCTTCCCCAAACAGACCAAATCGGCTTGGGAGATTTGCTTTTACTTCTTTGTGCCTTGTATTTTTTTTTTTCTTTTCGGCCTTAACCTCTCCCGCTATCAATCCCTGGTCAGGGAACTAAGATCCCTCATGCCGTGTGGCGTGGCCAAACAAATAAATTTTTAAAAAAAATTAATACATTGAATAAATCAGAACACTGAACATCGGGGCTAAAAGAGAGCACCTGAGGAATTGACTTCTAGTCTGAACCCTGCATTTACAGATAGGAGCTGAGTCTCGAAGATGGGAAGGGTCAGGCTCAAGGGCGCACAGCTAAGAGGCAGCAGAAGCAGCACCACGTGGGTTCCTTCTGGGCCCGGGTGCTCAGGGTCAGGACACAGCTTCCTGTGTCCGGACAGCATCTCTTATAAAAGGGAACAAGACTCCTGGGACATCATGGGGTCCATAGTCCACGGCCCCGCCTCCAGCCCATCCCAGTGGTTCCCAAGCTGCTGTGCTCTAAGAGGGTATGTGGAAATTCTGTGCGCCCGCAACCGATGCCGACAGCTGCCTCTCAGGCTAATGACAGCCCATCGCTGCTCTTCAGATGCGCTTTCTTTGCCTCATGCTGCTCCCTACCCTGCCCTCAAAATGGTTCAGGGAGCACACATTCCTGTCCCGAAGATACAGCGCCCCGAGACACAGAGGGAGACGCGGGGCTTAGTCCAGGCCCCTGGCCAGCCAGCAGCAGGGCCCTCCTGCAGGGATGACATGCAGGGTCCCAGCCTTCGCGGGCTGCCCGATGGTCTCCCGTTTCCACCGACCCCCATGGCCGCCGCCGAAGCCCACACTGCTCTTTCCCATCCTGGTCAGACATCCAGCAGGCGGGGTGGATGGCTCCTTCACAGGCACGCACGCGCCAGTGTTTCCGGCAGCCCTTATCAGTGTGTCTTGGCATCCAGAACTTGACTGAATGGATGGAGGATCCTCTCCCAGCCACTAATGAGTTCAGCGCAGGCTGGAGCTGGGGCCACAGGCTGATAATCAGGAGGCGAAGGATTTATAGTGCCTTTGGAGTCACCCTGCCTCAGCCGGCCCCATTGTTTTTCATTAGAGCCCCATGCTGTCCAGGATAACCTTGGCGGGCTGCATGTCCTGGGGAGAGTCGAGAGAGGCTAGGAAAATCGCAGTCTGCCTGGCCGCCCCAGCTCAGGCCAGGAACGAAGTGGGAGAGCTAGGAACTTGTACCCCTCACCCAGCCCTGGGAAGAACAGTCAGCCTCTCCCATATAAGCCCCCATAAAAGTCCAGCACAGTTTCTGAAACGTTCGTGATACTGGCAAGCTTCTCTTCAGCTGTGTTTCAGAATCAAGGCTACAAACAGCTGCAAACAGCAGTGTGAAGGTTGAAAGCGTGCCCCAGCCCCTCTCTCTCCCAGCAGAGGTCCAGGAAAAACAGACAATGGAGGGAAGCCCTGTCTTCCACCCCTGTCTGTCCTTCTGGCTTCTCTGTATTTCCAATCCTGGTCCAAAAGAAGAAGAGTGAGTTCTTTCCAACCCAACAGGGCTCGAACCCTGTGCGAACTTTGACAGGAGTTAGACGTGCTACCCAAGACAGTTGCTCCAATACTCCCAGCCTGGAGCAGCTGTGTCCTTCTTAGTCACATCAATGCCTATAACCTTCCAGATTAGCAGATGAGTTCTCAGGTCAACACCCAATGAGAGGACATGTAGCAAAAACACCTCCCACTGCCTGAGCTGTAGAGATGCTCAGTTAAGTGTGAGTGAATCCCATCTTCTTCCTCCAGACCTACTACATTCAGGATGTCTTCTCTCGAGCAATTCTGCACCTCTCTCCATCAACATATTTACAACTGAATTCACTAGCCCCCCAACCTGCTTCTTTCCCTGAGACAGAAGTGGCTCCCCCAGTTACCCATTCACCCCGTCCTGCAGCCCAAGGAAAAGGGGGACTTTATGCCTCTGTGCTCCTCATCTCCCATCAAACTCAATAGCTTGCTAGCTCAGTGCCACCTCCATTAACTCCTAAATCCATTTTCAGCTTTAGCCTGATCCCTTATGAGCAGAATCCTCCGGATCAGTCTTCTGCCTTCGGATTCTTCTCCTTTATCTATCTGCCTCCCTGCTGCCACCATGATCTTTCTCAAACTCAGATCTGAGCCTGTGGGTCAACACCAGGGATGGTTTCTTATCGGTGAAAATTTCTTAGAGTGCATTCGAGGGCCTGTGCAGCTGAACCTACTGTGTTCTCTTGTGCGTCCTACACAGGCTCGCAGTGAGAGGGCGTGCAGGGCCCTCTGCACTTTCCTCAAGTGTCCTGCTCATTCTCACAGACAACCTGACAAGCATGGTTTCCATCCTACAGGGAAACTAAGGTTCAGAGTGACTAGGAAGTTTCCCCAGGGGTGCACAGCTGTGGCGACAGAGCCAGAGACCCAGCCTGGACCTTGTAGCAACCGTCCTGCTATTCCCTGCACGCGTTGTGACTTCCACACTTCACCTACACCATCCACATTCCAGGAAACATTCCCTCCTTGCCCTCACCTTGCTTACCCTTCCAGGCTCTTTCTGAAGCCAGCCCTGGGACTTCCCTGGTGATCCAGTGGTTAAGAATCTGCCTTCCGCTGCAGAGGACTCAGTTTTGATCCCTAGTCAGAGAACCAAGATCCCACATGTCACAGGGTAACTAAGTGTGCATGCTGTGACAAAGAGCCAAATCAATAAACAAATATTAAAAAAAAGGGGCCAGTCCTTCTGTGACTCTTTTCCCCAAAAGGAAAGATCTTTCTTCCTTGAGACTTTATTATTATATAAATTTCAGGGGTACAGCATAGTGACTCACAATTTTCAAAGGTTATACTCCATTTATAGTTATCAAAATATCAGTTATATACCCTGTATGTAGAATATATCCTTGTGGCTTATTTATTTTCTACAGCCATTTGTACCTCTTAATCCACTTCGCCTCCCTGCTCGTACCCCCTTCCTTTACCTACTGGTAATCACAGTCTGTTCTCTGTCTCTTTGAGTCTGTTTCTGTTTTGTTACATCCTTGGGAC
This sequence comes from Aepyceros melampus, assembly GCA_006408695.1. Lineage (NCBI taxonomy): Eukaryota > Metazoa > Chordata > Mammalia > Artiodactyla > Bovidae > Aepyceros > Aepyceros melampus. The sequence continues at coordinate 422,753 of SJXQ01008296.1, read as the reverse complement.
TTTATACCTCGTTTGGGGCACTTTTTATTTTAAGGGTTTTTTTTTTTTTTTTTTTTTTGGCTGCACCATGCTCCGTGTGGGATCTTAGTTCCCTGGCCAGCGGTAGAACCTGTGGCCCTGCATCGGAAGTGCAGGTTCTTAACCACTGGACACAGGGGAGTCCTGGGGCACCTCTTATTGTAGTTCCCTGTGCATAGATTTGTCTCCTCCAGACACTAAGCTCTTTGTCCTGGAAGATACCTCAGACCCTCATCAGCATCCCCACACCTGGCCAGGGGTCTGGGAGGTTGTTGGGGTGGGACTATCCCTTGCCTGTGGCCCGTGGCACATCACGTGTACTGTTATACCCTGTATCAATCAGTTTTATTATTAGGGGGCTAGAATATAACCCTGTAACCCCCAAGTGGAATACAATAGGATGTTCCAGAAATTTCCCAAAGCTCATTCTACTGCATTAGGAGCTGGGCATGTGCTGAGCCCCAGAGAGCTGCAGAAATCAGGCTCAGGCTTCCAGGCATGACCGGAGCCATCCTGCCCTGGTCCCTTCCCACCCCACAGCTGGCCCCTGAGCTGGCTCCGGCCTCCCCTTCCCTTCTTCCATCTGTCTGCTTCTCAGGACCAGGGCAACTTCCCTTAATCTCATAAGAGGCAATTTGCGTGCTCTGGGCTGAGAGAAAGCTGGCGACAAATAGCCCCAGCACAAGTATTCTTAAACCTTCCCCAGTTGGTTACTAATAACAGAGCAGACGGTGACATCTGAACCTTTTCTGCGTGGCTAGGCAGGCAGCTCCAGGAGACTGGAGCCGGCAAAGGCAGGGCTGCAGGAGGCTCAGATGTTCACATCTCTCATCTGCATGACTCATGGGAAGAAGCAGGTTCTAATCGGTCCAGCTTCAGGCTTGCAAAGCCTCCTTTCCCAGCTCTGGGACCCCCTTGTGCTCCAGCTTTAAAAGTCCTGGGCTCAGGAAAGACTCACAAATAGTGATGAAAACTACAAAAATAAGGCACCCAGAGAGAGGGGAGGAGGAGGGTGCACACGCCCCACACCATCTCCTGACCACCTCCAACCTGACCTCTGAGCACGACAGAGCCGGGGATAGCAGGGCACATGTGGAGATCAGCGCCCCTGCTCTGCACATCAGGATCCAGGGCAGCTGGCTCCAAGCCTGTCTCTCCTGTTACAGTAACTAACCCCACACCCCCCTGCTCTCTGCACTAGTCCACACTGACCCCCACAGAGGGCTGGCTCTCACACCACCACGGGATCACCTGACCACCAGATCAGTGACTGGGGAGAGACACAAACACATGTGCCTGTGGCGTAGCAACAGACTTAGATCACTGGCGTGCCAGTTTGTCCCCAGAAGGTCAGGGCTGAGAGTTATGGCTGGCAGGGTTGGGTGAGCACCCTCCTCGGAGTCTGGCATGAAGGACCCCGGGCACCATGGGCACAGGGCCACTGGGCCCTCTTCCTACCTGTTCCCTGCCCCCACGCCCCTCACCACACACACACACACACACACACACACACAGACACACAGAGTCAGAGTGAGGCAACAATGCCAGGGGCCCCTGGACCTTAAAGACTGTCCAGACCCACAGCAACCCTGACAGCAGATAGAAGCCTTGGCCTTCTCAGCATGTATTTCAGTCCCAGGAAAAATTCCACCGCCCAAAATTCTAAACCAGAGGCTTTCAAATATTCTAAAAGAGTAAGAAGTGTTTATTTGAGCAAAATTGTGAGTGGTTGACAAGGAATATGTTGACCAAGAAAAGGTCTGGCGAGAGCAGGGGTGGGGCCTGGAAGTCAACCGACTCAACCCCACCAACATACATGTACACACACACATGCGCACACTCACGTGCACACACACTGAGGTAGCCAGGTCCCCGGAACATGGATATAAAGACATCACTCCTGGTGGGTTGGTCCTCCCAACCTCAGCCAGCAGAGTGCCTCCCCCTCCCCAGGGGGTAGTTGGGAATTGAGAGGGGACCTCAGATCAGGGGCCAGAGGTGTGTGAGCTTACAGAGAGTCATGGGGTCTTCAGCATTTTAAATGTTCTACTGGAAGACAGTGGGGGCCTCCCAGAGCCAGATGGTGATGGCTCGCTCCATGTTAATGTGACCTGCGGCGAGTCGGCGAGTCCCCAAAAAAGAGACTGCAGTGAGGGGCCATGTGGTCAGGGCTGAGAGGGGCGGCCCCTTTGGGGAGCCTGATGGCTAGTAGAGATGAGGGAGTGAGGGGTAGTGGAGGGGGGCGTTGAGAACAGTCTGGAGAAGTCACGAGAGATGCTGAGCAGAGAGCAGAGGGCAGGGAGCAGCCGGCTGCAGGAGAGGGCAGCAGGGCTGGGGGAGGGGCTGCTCGGAGCTGGGCTGGTACAGGGGTGAGGGGGCCCGGGGGGCTTCTTCCAGGGCCTCCCCCCACCTCGGGCCAGGCAGCAGCTGCACCTGTCCCTCCTGGCGCTGAGGACTTGAGAGTCCAGCCAGCACCTGCCTCCACCTCATCCTTTCTCCCTGCCTCGACAGCCCCCACCTCCATCCCCACTCGGACTCAGCGTGAGGAACACATACGTGGCTCGAAGCCTGGGGCTCCCCAGAGCCCTCCCTGCTCTTCATCCTTCCCTCCAGAGGCGGCCCCGCTTCCTGAGGTTTGGAAAGAAGGCTCCCAAAGCCCCTACCTGCTCAGACTTCCACCTCCGCTCCCACGCCTGGCCTGCTGAGCTGGGGGTTCTGTGAGAGCCAGACCCTAATCCTGACTCAGTGAACCGTGGGGGGTCACATCCCCTTTCTGGGCTCAGTGTGGAGACACAGGCTCCCCCTCCCCGCCCCGCCTCAGTGTGGTAGAGGCAAGTCGCAGAGTTGGTGAGGTGCTGTCTTGGCATGGGCAGGCCACAGCAGCCTGGGCATGCCAGGAGACACATGGGCCAGGGAAAGTGACCTCAGGGGCTCTGAAAAGACCCTGGAGGGCCTCTCCCTTTCGGGATGGGACCGTCCTCCAGGGAGGGGGATAGGAAAGATGGCCTGCAGCCACCACCAGGACCACACCCCATCCTCCCCCCAACCTCTCAAATGCAGGAGAGTTCCACGGCTTTCCTCCCTGGCTCTCTCCTTTGAAGTTCTTTTCAGTTCCGGTCAAGGGCAGGGGAAGGGGGTCTCAGGCGGGTCTGTGCGTCCCCGGGGGCTGAGGACTGTCTAGTAAAGGACCGCAGGCTGTGGCTCTGACACAGGACCGCTGGCCTGCTGCCCCTCCTCCATCACTTAGTGCCCTGGGCTCCTAGCGACTGCATCTTCCTGTGGGTCTCACGGGGTGCCCACTCCATAGGGCCTACTGGAAAGAATTCAAATAACCCCTGTAAACCTCTTAATTCGTGTGGTTCATTCAATGAAAGTCAGCTATTTATTAATTCTATGAGAATAAAAATACTATTTATCATACATAACTAGCTACATAATAATATTTATATAATAGTAGTATTATATTTTTAAAGACTTTTTTGATGTGGACCATTTTTAAAGTCTTTATTGAATTTGTTACAGTGTTGCTTCTGTTTTACATTTTGGTTTTTTGGCCCTGAGGCGTGTGGGATCCTAGCTCCCTGATCAGGGATTGAACCTATACCCCCTGCAGTGGAAGTAGAGAGTCTTAACCACCGGATTGCCAGGAAAGGCCTGATAATGGCATTATATTAATAACTATAACATTAATTATATTAATATAATATTGCTAATAAGTAATATATATAATAATATACCATATTATGTATAATATATAATAACATAGATTATATGTAGTATATGATAATATATGTTAATATATAATCAACAATATTATATCAACATAAAATTGGTATATAATATAGCTATTAATATAACTATAGTAATATTATTAATATAATAACTGTATATTAATATATAATAACTCTTTGCAACCCTATGGACTGTAGCCCTCCAGGCTCCTCTGCCCATGGGATTTTCCAGGCAAGAATATTGGAGTGGACTGCGTTTCCTTCTCCAATAAAATAATGAGTTGTACAATAGTAAGTGCTATGCTGTGCTTAGTTGTTCAGTCATATCCAACTCTTCGGGACCCCTTGGACTGCAGCCCGCCAGGCTCCTCTGTCCATGGATATTCTCAGGCAAGAATACTGGAGTGGGTTGCCATGCCCTCCTCCAGAGGATCTTTCCGACCCAGAGATTGAATACACAGAAAGACAAATATCATATAATATCACTTAAATGTGGAAGCTAAAAAAATGATAGAAATAAGCTTATTTATAAAATAGAATTGCAGACATAAAAAACAAACATGGTTATCAAAGGGGAAAAGTGGGGGAGGGATATATTAGGAGTTTGGGATTAACAGATACACAGCTACTATATATAAAATAGGCCTGCTGTATAGCACAGGGAACTATGTTCAATATCTTGTTATAACCTATAATAGAAAAGAATCTGGAAAAGAATATCCAAGAATATCCAAGTATATATATTTATAATGGAATCTCTTTGCTGTACACCTGAAATGAACACAACATTGTAAATCAACTATATGCCAGTTTAAAAGCAGTAACTAAATAAAAATAAAGCCTGAGAAGGGAGGTCACATGAGCTGCCGGGCTCCACAGCAGGAGGTCACTGGACAAGATGGGCAGCTGAGGCAGAGACCTGACAGAGGGTTGAGTCCACAGTGAGAGTAGGACCCTGGTGGGCTCAGCGCACGCTCTGCTTGGATCGGAGATGCCAGACGGGGGCCGGGCGGAGGCTACAGAGGTGAGCGCCTGGAGGGACAGACCAGGTCGCATTCACCCCCTTCTCACCAGACAGCGCAATTTCTGCCTCCTGGCAGGTCTCAATACGTGTGTGCTGAATAAAGGAAGCATCTCTGGGAACTTCTTGCCTGTGTAATATAATGCCCAGGAGGTTATGGAAAATGATCATTTGCCTTTCACCTCTCTGGACTGGAAAGTCGAAACTGAAAGAACTGGTAAGGAGATTCTTCAGACAAGAACCTCCCTCCGTGGTCGCCCGTTGCATCCCCTGGGGCTCCTCAGCCTGAAGGGGAGGGCCCTGGGCCTGTCCCACTGGTCCATCCCTTCATCTCCTCTCCATCAAGTGACACCCAGCCTATGTGCTACTTGAGAAAGCGTCTCGTTGATTTGAAAGAGAAAATCATTCTTAGTGGCTTGAATTTAATGTGCAAAAATTAAAATTTTTGCTGAGGACTTCCCTGGCAGTCCAGTGGTTAAGACTGCACACTTCCACTGCAGGGGTTACAAGCTTGATCCCTGGTCAGGGGATAAGATTCCACATGCCAGCCAGTACAGCCAGAATAAACATGATGAGAAGGCAGATTGTCAGAGTGCACCCTCCCCTCAAATAATCTGCAAACCATGTCTTTTGGGGCAGCCTGTTGAGACTATCCAGAGAAGGCAATGGCACCCCACTCCAGTACTCTTGCCTGGAAAATCCCATGGATGGAGGAGCCTGGTGGGCTACAGTCCATGGGGTCGCTGAGTCGGACACAACTGAGCGACTTCACTTTCACTTTTCACTTACAGGCACTGGAGGAGGAAATGGCAACCCACTCCAGTTCTTGCCTGGAGAATCCCAGGGATGGGGGAGCCTGGTAGGCTTCCGTCTATGGGGTCGAACAGAGTCGGACACAACGGAAGCGACTTAGCAGCAGCAGCAGCAGCAGTTAAGACTATCCTGGGTACCAATCTCCCTCCAGAAACGTTCTTTCCATGGAAAGGTTGAGGGGATCCAAACAGACAACAGATGAGAGCTGAAAGCTCTCTGAAGCCTGCTGGAGTAGATCAGGGTATCCTAGCCCACTGGAGGCTCACTCCCGTTCCCTTCCTTTCAGGCTCCCTTCTGTCGGCCGTGCCCCAACGCCTGGCTCTGAGGCAGCCTCCAAAGAGAAGTAGTGACCCCTCGGTGCCCACCTCCACACCTGCTTCCCAGGACCTTCCCCTTCCAGGCCTCCCAGCGCCCCCAGCCCCGGTCTCCATGGTGACAGCCCTTCTTCTCCCTGCGGCACCGCCACTCCGCCCTCTTCAGGCTTCTCACCCTCGCCCCGGCCCACACCTCCCCCTGGGGTGCCCCCTGTACCCCAGCTTTCCAGGTCTCCTCGCTGATACCAAGAGGAAGCAAGGGGGCGCTCCCACCACAGGCCTCCCTTTTCACGGGCAGTCCTGGGGCTCAGGCTCTGCTGCGGAGGGCTTGTTCATCTCAACCCCCACCCCCACCCCGACCCTGCCTCCCAGCTGACAACCTGATCATTCTCTCTGATCACACAATCTCTGGCAGCTATGGTGGCTGTCTTGACACTGTCCTTCTTGCAAGAAAGGTTTAGAGATACAAGAACGCGCTGTGAAATCATTAGAGCCCTGGAGAAGGGGCCTGGGAGAGGACTGGTCTGCCGCCCACGCAGCGTCTCCGTCATCCCAGCTCCTCCCTCTCCCCTTCCTCCTCCTTTTCTCCCTGCCGGCTTCCCCCATCTCTCTCTTCCTCTCCACCCCTTCGCTCCCGCTCTCCCCATCCCCTCTCCCTCTGGCTCCTTCTCCACTCTCTCTCTCCCTGCCTCCTCTCATCTCTTCCCTCCTTCTCTCTCTCTTGTTTTGGTGCCATGGTGCCAGAAGCAGTCTAATTACAAAAGAGAACTTGAAGACACAGAAAAAGAAAAAAAAAAAAAAAAGAAACACCTCACCACACAGAGCTGATGAAAATGTCCTATGAAATCTAATTTGTAAAGCTCAAATCAGAATAAAGAGTGTTACTCCCACAATTCAGGGCCAATTTGATTTTTAATGAGATTCCTCAGAGACCCAGCCAAGATCTCATCCAGCTGAAAACCTACCACCATCCTGCCTTCCACACACTCTCTGTACCATGTGGGCCTCTGTCTCTCCCCCGCTGCCATCCCCAGTGCCCCTCGGGGACATTCCCCAGTGGCTCCTTTCTCAGGGCCCTCTCTTGCTGATAGCTTGGCCCCAGTCTGGAGCTCTGTGTCCCCAGGATGGACAGCAGACAGTGTCCGAGATCTCTGTGGCCACCCCGACTCTCTCCGGTGGAGGAACAGCCTGCCCACCAGATCCTGTTTTCCTCGTCTATGTATCTGTGTCCACAGAGTAGGGTGTAGGAAAAAAATACAAACTTAGAAGTCATGACCCTCAGATCAGACCCCATTCATTAGCTGTGTGACCTTCGGCAGGTTACTTTGCCTCTCTGATCTGGGTTTCTTTGGTGTAAAATGGGAGCTGTTCTGCTCTGAATGGTAGTTAGTTACAGGAAGGACTGCATGTGAAGCCCAGATGGCAATGTGGGCCAGGAGCTCAGCGGACATCAAGGTCCCATATCCTGTTGTCCGTTCAGCTGTGGCTGCCCAGGAAATGTAGGTCACAAGACACCCCCTTCTTCGGCAATCCCTCCAGGTCCAGGCATAGGGATCCGCTCGCTGTAGAGGAGAACACGGTCCTCAGAGCCAGAGTCTTGGATTCACAGCCCAGGTCCTGCCGCTAAAGCCTCCCTGGACAATTTAGAAACCTCCAAGCCTCCGTGTGCTGAGTCCCTGAGACACGGGGTTGATAAGGCTCCAGCAGGTGTTGTGGGCACGTGACAGCCGCGGGAAGGTACACAGGGCACTTGTGAGTAACTAATCTGCGAGGCTCCTGTTAATATTTTTCCCTTCCTTGGGCCTCAGGCCCTCATCTGGAAAATGCGGATAAAAATAGCACCGACCTCATAGGTTGTTATGAAGATGAACATACTAACAAGCTGATATTTTTAAATCTCAGAACAATGCCTGGCGTATTGTACCTACTGTGGGTGTGTCTGTTTACCTTAGTCATGACCTGGCTAAGGTAGATGATTCGGGGAGCAGTGTGTGGGGAGGGGTGGGGTCACACTGATGGTCTGCTCCCAAGTGACAGTGAGGCTGGAGTAGGGTCTGCTGCAGAAAAGAAAGGGGCGGGAGGATGGGTGGAGACAGTGACCTGCTCCCTCCGCCACATCATCTGCCACACTAAACCCGGACCCACTGAGTGCCCTGAAACTACCCCTGGGCCCGCCATGTGCCCTGGGCCCACTGGTGCCCCTGAACTCCACCTGGGCCCACTGTGTGCCCCTGAACTCCACCTGGACCCACTGTGTGCCCTGAACTCCACCTGGACGCACTGTGTGCACCTGAACTCCACCTGGGCCCACTGTGTGCCCCTGAACTCCACATGGACCCACTGTGTGCCCCTGAACTCCACATGGACCCACTGTGTGCCCTGAACTCCACCTGGGCCCACTGTGTGCCCCTGAACTCCACATGGACCCACTGTGTGCCCTGGAACTCCACCTGGGCCCACTGTGTGCCCCTGAACTCCACCTGGGCCCACTGTGTGCCCCTGAACTCCACCTGGGCCCACTGTGTGCCCCTGAACTCCACCTGGGCCCACTGTGTGCCCCTGAACTCCACCTGGGCCCACTGTGTGCCCCTGAACTCCACCTGGGCCCACTGTGTGCCCCTGAACTCCACCTGGGCCCACTGTGTGCCCCTGAACTCCACCTGGGCCCACTGTGTGCCCCTGAACTCCACCTGGGCCCACTGTGTGCCCCTGAACTCCACCTGGGCCCACTGTGTGCCCCTGAACTCCACCTGGGCCCACTGTGTGCCCCTGAACTCCACCTGGGCCCACTGTGTGCCCCTGAACTCCACCTGGGCCCACTGTGTGCCCCTGAACTCCACCTGGGCCCACTGTGTGCCCCTGAACTCCACCTGGGCCCACTGTGTGCCCCTGAACTCCACCTGGGCCCACTGTGTGCCCCTGAACTCCACCTGGGCCCACTGTGTGCCCCTGAACTCCACCTGGGCCCACTGTGTGCCCCTGAACTCCACCTGGGCCCACTGTGTGCCCCTGAACTCCACCTGGGCCCACTGTGTGCCCCTGAACTCCACCTGGGCCCACTGTGTGCCCCTGAACTCCACCTGGGCCCACTGTGTGCCCCTGAACTCCACCTGGGCCCACTGTGTGCCCCTGAACTCCACCTGGGCCCACTGTGTGCCCCTGAACTCCACCTGGGCCCACTGTGTGCCCCTGAACTCCACCTGGGCCCACTGTGTGCCCTGAACTCCACCTGGGCCCACTGTGTGCCCCTGAACTCCACCTGGGCCCACTGTGTGCCCCTGAACTCCACCTGGGCCCACTGTGTGCCCCTGAACTCCACCTGGGCCCACTGTGTGCCCCTGAACTCCACCTGGGCCCACTGTGTGCCCCTGAACTCCACCTGGGCCCACTGTGTGCCCCTGAACTCCACCTGGGCCCACTGTGTGCCCCTGAACTCCACCTGGGCCCACTGTGTGCCCCTGAACTCCACCTGGGCCCACTGTGTGCCCCTGAACTCCACCTGGGCCCACTGTGTGCCCCTGAACTCCACCTGGGCCCACTGTGTGCCCCTGAACTCCACCTGGGCCCACTGTGTGCCCCTGAACTCCACCTGGGCCCACTGTGTGCCCCTGAACTCCACCTGGGCCCACTGTGTGCCCCTGAACTCCACCTGGGCCCACTGTGTGCCCCTGAACTCCACCTGGGCCCACTGTGTGCCCCTGAACTCCACCTGGGCCCACTGTGTGCCCCTGAACTCCACCTGGGCCCACTGTGTGCCCCTGAACTCCACCTGGGCCCACTGTGTGCCCCTGAACTCCACCTGGGCCCACTGTGTGCCCCTGAACTCCACCTGGGCCCACTGTGTGTCCCTGAACTCCACCTGGGCCCACTGTGTGCCCCTGAACTCCACCTGGACCCACTGTGTGACCCTGAACTCCACCAGGGCCCACTGTGTGTCCCTGAACTCCACCTGGGCCCACTGTGTGCCCCTGAACTCCACCTGGGCCCACTGTGTGCCCCTGAACTCCACCAGGGCCCACTGTGTGCCCATGAACTCCACCTGGGCCCACTCTGTGCCCTTGAGCTACACCTGGGCCCACTGTTTGACCTCAGGCATGTCACTCCTTTCCTAGGAGCCTCTGTTCATCTGTAAACTGTGGGTAATAACAGCTAACTAGCATTGCAGTTAATCCTCCATGAATAGCTCCGTTCCTTTTGTCCTCTAGGGCCTGGCTCCTTGGGGTGCTTGTTCCTAGTCACTCCTGGAAGCCACTGAAAGGATGATGTTATTCCTTGGGTTCCCAGGTTTACTCATAGCTCTCCACCCTCCTCCATGCCCATGGCCCTCTTGAACCACACCTCCAGAGTGCTTCTGGCTGGAGGCCTGTCTCCTGCCTCTGACCCCTTGTGGAAGTAGGTGCAGGGGGTGCCATCGGGTGGAAAGGGGAATAGGGCATCCCATGGCCCGTTTAGGGCTGGAGGATGGCAAAACCACAGCGTGAGTGCA
>SJXQ01008296.1:388125-411541 GCA_006408695.1 Aepyceros melampus | reverse complement strand
GGGATTAAGTCTCAGCTTTCATTGTAGATTCCATGAGCAGAGTCAGACAAGGCAGGCCTGGTCCAGGATGCATAGGACTTTGAGGGCCCCTCTGACTTCTGGTGGTGAATTACAAGTAAACCCTCCATTCTGGCTGTCAGCCCTAAACCTAACACAAGGTTGACTTGGCGGGTCCATTCCAAAGTCAAACACGTCTCCTGTAAAGTCAGATTTCCAAAAGTAAAGCCTTCGTCTTTCTTGATCCCAAATGTATTCCTCACTTAAGACACAACCTGGTTCTTCCCTTCTTCCATCCATTGTTGTTTGTTGCTGTGTTTTTAATTGCTAAGTCGTGTCCGACTCCTTTGCCATCCACATAGCCTATAGCCCACCAGGCTCCTCTGTCCATGGGATTCTCCAGGCAAGAATACTGGAGTGGGTTGCCATTTCCTTCTCCAGGGGATCTTCCCAACACAGATATCACACCCACATCTCCTGCATTGGCGGGCAGATTCTTTTGCACTGAGTCACCTTGGAAGCCCCCTTTTATCCATTAAAGGGAACCAAGTAGATTGAAAATGCAAAGAAAGCTGGTAGGGCTTAGAGGTCATCATGCGATGGGGAAAAAAGAAAACAAGTGCTTGAAATAAACTCCAGGCCCTGTTCAGCCCACCCAGGCCGGTATTCAGCAAAGATGCACTGGTAGGCTCTGGTGCCTATTGATGACTGGTGTCTGAGCTGCCCGGTTGGCACCATGCCCTGTCACCTGTTAAGGATTGTAAATGTCAACCCTTACGCCCACACAGATGTCTTTCCAACCCATCCTCTCCCCTGGGAGAAAAGGACTGAAAGGGAACCAAGTAGATTGAAAATGCAAAGAAAGCTGGTAGGGCTTAGAGGTCATCATGCGATGGGGAAAAAAGAAAACAAGTGCTTGAAATAAACTCCAGGCCCTGTTCAGCCCACCCAGGCCGGTATTCAGCAAAGATGCACTGGTAGGCTCTGGTGCCTATTGATGACTGGTGTCTGAGCTGCCCGGTTGGCACCATGCCCTGTCACCTGTTAAGGATTGTAAATGTCAACCCTTACGCCCACACAGATGTCTTTCCAACCCATCCTCTCCCCTGGGAGAAAAGGACTGAACTCATCTTGGTCACTCACCCATCAGTCATTGCAATTCTCCCCTGGCACGGGTCGGCATGCAGCCGTTTACTAAACTCAGCATAAACTGTAAAATGCAGAACAAGGGATGTGGGTGTCCCTGCCATCAAGGAATATCTGGGGGTGGAGAAGGAGAGAAAAATATGTATTCAACTGAGAAGTAGCTTTGCCTCTCTCCTGCTGTACAGCTGCAAGAAAATAAAAATCGAAGTGCACTTGGGAATAGGATGGTTGGGAAATTAATATTTTAAACTGTGAGTTATGTCTTGCCAGAAATGTATATTGAAACATTATAGCAATGGTCAATAGCATCCTGAGGTTTGAGTGCTACAGCCCAGCTGAGCATGGATAAAATACACAATCACATCTCCAAAATATACTGTGCTGCCATAAAATTTAAGTATTATGGGAACCAGCCAATTTCAGGAACTCTGAACTCCCTTACCCGAGAGGAACTGGGGAAATGACACGATCTTCCCGAACCAGAATGGTTCACACTTCACGTGGCTCTGAGCAGGCTCAGCACCACTGCTGGGTAAGAAGGCTCTCTGGGTTCCTGGTCAGTTGGTTTCAGCTTCAGCCAGGGACTGGGTTCTTGTTGGGTCAGTGGCCAAGAGGAGGCCCCAGGTCATGTGGATGGTTCCTAGGATGGTCATCGCCATACAGATAATTGACCCTCTGGCATCCACTTCCACAAATGACTTTCTGGGACTGGAGACTGGGTCTTGCTAAGTGCTGGAGGGCAGCAGGCTCTCCTGGACTGGGGTCTGCTTCCTTTCCAACCTGACTCCATTGATAGAAAGAAGTCTGGCCCTCTCCTTGCAGAACCAGTGAACTCAAACTCTTAGTAACATATTTTCTCTGGATTTGATCACTTGTCCCAAAATAGCATCATGACAGTGATGACAACTATATGCTTAATAAACATTGTTTGCTTGCCTAATAAGAAAGTGAGTGTAACAGTGCAGCAAGCACGAAATATTATTGGGCCCAGGGTTGTGGGGTTTTGGTCTGCTGCAGCTCTGCCCTCTTCTATTTTAAATATGTGGCTCCATCCAGTCCACCAGGAATGATCCCTAACTGAAGACCTATCTTCCTGGCCACCGAGACTGGAAAAAAATCAGTTGAAAGAAGTGATTTATAAATACACTCCCTCATATTGATAGAACATTTTTCTTCTAAGAAGCTCAAATTCTTCTCAGACATTATCTCATAAATCTACAATGATCCATGGGTTATAAAAAAGAAGAAGGCTTTTTCTCTTTTTACTTGGCAGGTAAATAAAGTCACAGCTGAGAAAGAAATTGATTCAAACATATCTCAAGCCCAATGCATGGGAAATATTGAAAGCAAGAGGAGAAGGGGGCAACAGAGGATGAGACGGTTGGACGGCATCACTGACTCAATGGACCTGAGTATGAAATCGTTAGTGAAGGACAGGGAAGCCTGGCGTGCTGCAGTCCATGTGGTCACAAAGAATCAGACTCGACTTAGTGACAGAACAGCAAATTCATGGGATCCTGCCTCCCAACCCCCAAAACACTTGTACCCTGTCTGTTAAAGACAGGAACCTCTCTGGCTACCTTACATCACTGTGATGTTCAGTTTTTAATTTATTTGTAATTGGAGGATAATTGCTTAAAAATATTGTGTGGTTTCTGCCATACATCAACATGAATCTGCCATAGGTATACATATGTCTCCTCCCTCTTCAACCTCCTTCCCACCTCCCACCCCATCCCACCCCTCTAGATTGTCTCAGAGCACCAAATTTGAGCTTCTTGTGTCGTACAGAGTTTAAACTAACATTTATAGACTATTACTGTATCAAGTCCTTTACATAGATAATCCTATCTATTCTTCCCCATAACTCTATGAGGTACTAGCATTGTCCCATTTTACTGACAAGGAAATGGAAGCGCAAAGCAGTTAGAGTAACTTGCCCGAGACAGCAGAGTTAGGGACTGATAGAGCTGACATTAAAACCCAGGCAGTTTGTCTGTAGAACCCAGACTACCCATAATTTTACTTCCCCTCAGAGTAGCAAAAGAGAGTAATGGTACTAGTGGAAGGAGCTAGAACTTGCTCTGAATCTGTGATTCTGGGCCTGTGTTTTCCAAAGATGCTGCTGGTCCTCAGAACAGCATCACGACTCGTCGCCTAATTAGGGAAATACAGACAAACCCATCACTGATGTTTTCAGCAGCTTATGAGAGAAGAAGGCGGCTGCTGTTGGCTTGCCAGACAGCAAAACACGAGTTCCGGCCAGGATGCCTATAGGAGACCAGGAGCTGGTCACATGGCAGCAGGTCAGAGGGGCTGGGGGCCGCCCACCAGCTACACTAACGGCAGCTGCAGCAGGGAGAGGCTGGACCAGCGCCCACGTCCAGCTCCTCACCGGGCCCAGCGGAGAGCGAGCTCAACTTACCCGGGCTCCTCCCCAAAGCCCAGCAGAGGGCAGGAAGGGCGGGCAGGAGGGGAAGCCATGCTCTTGGGGCTACAGCTCATGGCCCTATAGCATCTCTGCCCAGGCCTGAACAGCTGTGGAGGGCATGCTGGGGACAATGTTAGCCGTGAAGACAGGAGCCTAACAGGCTCAGCCACACAAGATGCACCCCAAAAGCATACTGGGGAGCCTGCTGGAGAATCACTGCTGCCTCCACTGATCAGGAATGGTGCCCCCTAACAGCCCACCCCCAGGGAACCCTGCGCTCCCTGGAAGACCTGTAGGTTATGGGGGTAAGAGGGGCCCTAGAGCACCCAAGAAATCTCCTCTGTAGTGTCCCTGACAGGGGATCATCCCACATCGGCTTGAATACATCCAGCAACGGGGACCTCACTACCACCTCTGGCAGCCCAGATCTCTGCTGACACCAGTGCGTTGCTAACAGCAACCTAAAGTGTGTCCCTGCGCTCATTGTGCCCCTTGGTCCAATCCTTAGAAGCTACACAAACACGTCTAAAACCCCTACTAAGAGACTGAGAAAAATCTGAAGAGAGCTATGGCACGTCCCTGTCTGTTTCTGTCTCTCACGCCTTAGTCTTCCCTTTAAAAGGCCAAATGTGCCCAACTGCCTCCTGCTGAGAACTCACTCTGCCCCAGTGAAGGCCCTTCAGGAAGAGAAGCGGTTCGGGGCTGTCAGAGGGTGGATGGGCCTCTGGAAAGAGAGGGACCCTCTATGTGGGGACATGCGGAGGTCGGGGAAAGAGGTGGATGGAAAACAGGTCCCGTGGAAAGGAACCAAGGAGATCGAGGGCCCAACAGCAGTGAAGTTGCAGACGCAGAGAACCGACTTATGGACACAGTGGGAGGGGAGGAAGGAGAGGGCGAGACGAATGCAGAGAGTGGCATGAAATCATATACACTGCCTTATGCGTAATAGACAGCCATGGAAACTTGCTATGTGACTCAGGGAACTCAAGCCGGGCTCCCTAACAACCTAGAGGGGCGGGAAAGGGTGGGAGGTGGCAGGGAGGTTCAAGAGGGAAGGGACATAGGCATAACTATGGCTGATCCATGTTGATGTATGGCAGGAACCAACACAATATTGTAAAGCAATTATCCTTCAATTAAAAATAAATTAAAAGAAAAGAAGGTCGAGGGCCCAAGACCCGGGACAGAGAGGCTCTGCCCAACCTGGCAGCCACAGCCCCTGATGTATTTCCATTCAACCCACGGAGCCCAGGAAAACTGCTTATGATTCATCATGTTCAAGCCTTTATTCATCTATTACTCATCGCCAGTGGTATAGGAGGCCCCCAATTTTTAAGTGTCCTGAGTGTCACCTAAGTGCTTAGTCAGGCCCTGGGGTCCCCGGGGGGGTCACAGTGAGCACGGCCAGAAAAGAGTCCCTTGCAGCTTAGAGTGGCCAGAGGCTCCTGGGCTCCAGTCGGCCGGCCCTGGTCGCTACTTCCTGTCCATCTGCAGCCAGAGTTTCCCCCACAGCCACTCTTGTTCTTTAGCCAAGTATTCCTGTTTCCTTCTTCTCTCTCCCCCGACCCTGTCTTCTCTGACTCTGAGCCTGGGTCTGTCTGTCTTTCTGTGTGTGTTTCCTCATCAGGATGTGTGTCTGCTTGGCAAGCCTCAGAGCCGAGCATGCTGCGTTCCAGGGTGACAGCCCATTGTGTCTGTCCACATTCAGCTCCTTCCCGCTCTAATAACAGCTTCTCCGACATCCCTAAACTTAAAACCTGCAGTATCTTTATACACACACACACACACACACACACACACGTTGGCCGTGCTCCTTACACTGAGATCAAGGCCCTGCACTATCTCCTCCTGCTCTGCCGGCCCCCTAAGACCAGCCCCCCAACCCCGCACCCTGACCCGCTGGATGTCCCGCCCACTGTGCCCGTCAGTCACGCCGGCTTCTCCACCCCGCCCCGCCCCCCTGATGCACCTGCCTTCTCCACAGGTTACCCGCAGTACCTGGTGGTAGGGAACCACCTGTCAGGGGAGCATCACTTGAAGATCCTGCGGGCGGAGCTGCAAGACGATGCGGTGTACGAGTGCCAGGCCATCCAGGCCGCCATCCGGTCCCGCCCTGCGCGCCTCACCGTCCTAGGTAAGAACCGTCCCCGCGCCCGGCCAAGGATGCTGTGAGAAGCAGCCCTGGCTCAGCTCCAGAAATCGGGCCAGGCTGGAGGGGCCTGCCCACTGGACAACAGGGCTGCTGCCCACCAAAAGGGGGACGTGAACATCCCTGTGCTGGACATGGGAGGCCAGTGCCAGGCGACCCCTGACTCTGCCCAACTCCAGCGTGTTTGACTGCCGCTAAGGAAGCAAAAGGGGGCTCCTGAGTGCTTGTTTATTCAGTCAGGAAGCGTCTTCTGTGCACATGGTCTAAGCCAGGCACTATGTTTGATGATGGAGACCCAGAGAAGAAGGGGGTGTATCTTTGAGTCCCTTCTTTACAAATTGCCCTCCCCTGGTGCCGGCAAAGCCCCATCTAGCCTCCTCCCCCATCAGGCTCTCCTGGTGATTCCAGCATCCACAGGGACCACCCTGGCCCTGCTCCTTCCCACCTCCACTGCTCCCTGGGAATCCCGGCTCCAGCTGAGGCCCAGGCTGGCTGCCTACATCATCCCCAGGAAACCCATTACAGGTTTTTAGGCCACATCACACCTCTGCCTCCTGGTCTGTCTTTATCTCAGTTTCCCTGGGGACATCCTCCTGAAGTGGTCCCCGCTACTGGACCCAGGCACAGCTGCTTGGAGACCAGGGGACGGGCTCAGCTACCCCCTCAACCACCTCATCCTCATTTAGAGTTCAGCCTCATCAGCTGCCCCTCCCGCCAGATGTTAGCGTGGAGCCAGGCCTGGGGAGCCACGCCGGTGCATCAGTAATAACAGCTCACGTCTGCATCGCGCCGCACAGCAACCCTTTCAGTCCCTCCACTTACGCTACCTTGCTGTTCCGACGCCGACCTGGGGGATGGGGAAGGTGGCCCCAAGTGAGGATTTGAGGCTCCTAGAAGCAAAGGGCAGATGGAGGGGGGTGGTACACAGGCCACTGGAAGAGGGAAGTCCACCCCCACCCCCCTGGCCCGCCATTCCCTGCCCCCAGCAGCTGTTGAAAAGTCTGACAACAGGACCAACAGCTGGGGTGCTGCTGCCTCGCCGCCGGGCAGCTGAGGCGCACGGCTGCTCAGAGATGAAATATTTAAGAGGCCATCAGGTCTACATGGCCAGCTCGCTGGGATAGGCCCTTGAGGACCACTCACCCAGAGCGAAGCTTGCTTCTTGAGATGGGGAGGAGAAACTAGGAGCCAACCTCAGAGACTCCCTTCAACCTCTGAGTCTCCCCCAGAAGGAATGAGAGAAATAAACCTTCTCTGGAGGGTCAATGAGCTGGGGTCCCTTGACCAGGAAGTGGCGGGCCCCCTGTGTTAGAGGGAAAGTCTGCCACCTGCGTCTCTTTTGAGATATGGCTGAAATGGGACCCGGCCTTCGATTGCTGTGGGGATTGAGGGAAAAGAGGAGGAGGATTTAGTGCCTAATATATTTTCTGATCTTTGGGGATTGCAAAAGGCCAGTACAGATTTGCTAAGCAGAGTTGTAGGATCTTTTTTTCTTTTTCAAGAGGACTGGATTCTATTCTATTTGGGACGGGGGGGTGGGGAGTGCTGCTCTGTGTCTTTGTTGCTGCGCGTGGGCTTTCTCTAGTTGCATTGAACGGGGGCTGCTCCTCGTTGCCGTGTGCAGGATTTTTATTGTGGCGGCTTCTCTTGTTGGGGAGCACAGGCTCTGAGGCGTGTGGACCTCAGCTGTGGCACAAGGGGGTTAGTTGCTTCGCGGCATGTGGAATCTTCCCAGACCAGGGATGGAACCGGAGTGCCCTGCGTTGGCAGGCAGATTCCTAAGCACTGGGCCACCAGGGAAGTGCTGGGCTGTAACATCTTTTATCTCCAGAGGTTTTATAGCACTCTTGGACCCCCTTCTAGAGGGTGAAAGTGAAAGTCACTCAGTCGTGTCCAACTCTTTGCGACCCCATGGACTATACAGTCCATGGAGTTCTCCAGGCCAGAATACTGGAGTGAGTATCCCTTTCCTTCTCCAGGGGATCTTCCCAACCCAGGGATGAACCTCTGTCTCCCACGTTGCAGGCGGATTCTTTACCAACTGAGCCACCAGGGAAGCCCTTCTAGAGAGTACCAGAGATGCTAAATTGAGAGGGCCCTGGGCATTGCCCGCTCCTGGCTCCACACAGGGCTCAGAACAGATGGGGATGCCTCTGGTCCTTTAGTTCTCATCCTGGGATAGAGCTTCACCTGGTCGTACCAGCCACAGCCGCCTTTCATCTGTACCATCTCAGGTAGAGTACAAAGTCCAGGTTATCCCAGATATTTCACAGATAAGGAAGTTGAGACTCAGAGAGGCAAAAGCTCTCATGGGAGGTCACACAGCTCACTTAACATTCAAAACAGACCCCCGAGTTTCCAACTCCAAACCAGTGCTCTCTGCCCAGTGTCCGTATTTCTAAATGCCAGTAGGACTGCCTTTGTCTGGTTGGTGAAGAGCCAGGCTTCTGCGAGCAGAGCCCCAGGGTCTGATCTGAACAGACTTAATTTTGCCTTGGGTCCCATCTAGAAGCATTCAGCCCCCCATCTCCCTCTCCACTGGCCTGACCTGGCATTGCCTTCTGGGCAGAGCTGGTTTGTGGGGGGAAATGTTTCATGAGTCAGGAGATCAGCTGAGGAGGGGGAAGACGGAGTTTCCAGGAGACCCCAGCAGGATGTCCTGGGTGGAATTCCTAAGGCCAGAAAAGGAGCCTAAGCTGGCGTTTGTCCATCAGCCTTTCATACAGACCACAACACCACTCCTGCAGCTCCCTCAGACTCTGCCCCAGTCTTCCCTGACTCCTCAAGGGTACCCTAGGTCCCCATCTCTCACCTGTTCATGTAGGTCCCCAGCCCTGAATGGTCCTGTGGGTCCCCACCCTAAAGGTAGTCCTATGGGTCCCCTCCCTGAGCTGGCCCTGCAGGGCTCTGGCTGAGTTTCTCCGTGGCACACAGCCCCACCTACTGCCCTGGAGGGCAGCACTGCCTGCAGACACTGACCCAGCCTTTTGGAAAGGGAGGCTGGTCTACTTACAGTGGTGGACTGACAGGGCTTCTCCAGTACCAGTGGAGGAAAGAAGGCTGTTCCTACCCTGGCCAGCCAGCTTCCCAACCCAGATCCCATCTGCTTTATGATATCTCAGCCTGGGAGTGTCCCAGCCAGATCCCCAAGGCTGGGAAAGGGGGATCCCAAGGGGGGATGCTGCCTTCCCTGTGCTCCAGGATGAGAGAGATTCCTAATTTTGTCTGTATTTGCCTGGGATAGATTTTTGATTAAATAAAGTAAGAGCCTGATTAGAACCTGCAGAAGATGTGAGAGCAGAATCAGATGGTATTCCAGCAAAATTGCAAAGCAAACACTGGCTGGACCAGAGGGAGACCCCCAGAGGTCTTCCTTCAAAGCACCGAGTGAGAAGGGCAAATACAAGAGATTATATAGCTAACAGATGTGCATTGTTAAAATATGCATCTGCCGGCAGCCTGCTTGGAGAAGCCAAAGGGCTAACTCAGAGTCTGCAGTGCTCCAGGGAGGGCCTGGGAACCCGGCCCGGCAGCCAAGCCTAGAGTCACAGACACGTTAATTAGCCTTGTGTTTCCCGCTCTCAGATGCAGTCAGGTGGGGAGCAACTGTGAGCTGAGGGTCTGCTACTCCAGGGAGACAGACGGAGGGAGCCAGAGAGACAGAGAGGAAGAAGGGGAAGAGGCAACTCCTATGAAGCTGAGCAGGGTAAGGACTGGGCAACCTCCCACCCCCAGACCATCCCTGGAATCATGGTGTTAGAGACAGGGCCACAGGCCTGGAGACAACAGTCATGGTCCTGCCATTAACCAGCTGTGGGCTGGTCACTCAGCCTCTCTGAGCCTCAGTTTCCCCATCTGTGAAATGATATGCACACTCCTGTTTCTCCCACTTGCAGGAACCTCTGAACTGAAAAATACCAAAACTGTCCCAGGGCCAGAGGGCTAAGGGGGCAATAGCATTTGATCCTTCTAACTTCGTGAAAGCTGGATGGCAGGAATTTGGGGAGGGGACCCAGAGCAGGAGGGCATGGGCACCAAGGATCTGATCCACAAACATTTGCTGAGCATGTATTAGGTGCCAGACACTAGAGACTCATTAGTAAATGAGAGAGAAAAGCTCCGCTGTCTAGTGGAGCTCGCATTTGAGCAGAGAGACAGTCACTGCACAGTAAACATTAAGCCAGCACGTTGTGTAGCTGCGTAGGATATCAGGTGGTAACACGTCTATGAAAATGAGGAAGCAGACAAGGTAAGGGGGATTGAAAATCAGGGAGTGGAGGAGGATTGTGGATGTCAAGTTAATTATTAAAAAAGGGATTTTCCCAGACTTCCTACCCTATTTCCCTCTTCTTCCTGATTCGTTTTAATATAAACTCTACTGCCTTGTGGCTCCCAGTAGAAACAACGCTTCCTACATCAACATGAATTATTTAATGACGGAGAGTAAGTCAATTTAAATCAAGAGGGCGTCTTTAAGATGATGTAAACCCCAAATACTTTGGGGCAGACAAATAAGGTCCAAATGCGTCTTCCCTTCGTCTCTGTCTGCGGTTCTTCCAGCTGGGGAGCTTTCAGGCCTGTACGTCCACAGAGCTGGCGGCATCCCCCAGTCCCCAGTCCCCGAACCTTCTGGGCAGGTGGCTCCAGAGAGAGACGGAGCACAAGCCAGGTCCCACAGCAAAGGCAGGCAGAACTGAAGCGGCCCACAAGCACTGGCTTCTAAAGTCATTCTCTCAGAAACCGGTGGTGAGAGCGCCACCCAGTCACCCTGTCAGGGATGGGGGCGCAGTCTGAGCAGATCTTCAGGGGTGAGGAAGCACCACCACAGAACAAAACCCAAGCTCCCTCCATGGCTCGCGGGGCCCCCTGAGGCCTGCCCTCAGCTTGCTCTCCAGCTCCTGCTCCCGGATAACGACCAGCTCGCGGGGCCCCCTGAGGCCTGCCCTCAGCTTGCTCTCCAGCCTCTGCTCCTGGATAATGACCAGCTCGCGGGGGCCCCTGAGGCCTGCCCTCAGCTTGCTCTCCAGCCTCTGTTCCTGGATAATGACCAGCTCGCGGGGCCCCCTGAGGCCTGCCCTCAGCTTGCTCTCCAGCCTCTGCTCCTGGATAATGACCAGCTCGCGGGGCCCCCTGAGGCCTGCCCTCAGCTTGCTCTCCAGCCTCTGTTCCTGGATAATGACCAGCTCGCGGGGCCCCCTGAGGCCTGCCCTCAGCTTGCTCTCCAGCCTCTGCTCCTGGATAATGACAGCTCGCGGGGCCCCCTGAGGCCTGCCCTCAGCTTGCTCTCCAGCCCCTGCTCCTGGATAATGACCAGCTCGCGGGGCCCCCTGAGGCCTGCCCTCAGCCTGCGCTCCAGCCCCTGCTCCCGGATAACGACCAGCTCGCAGCACCCTCCACTCACCACACCCCTGTGCCTTCACTCGCATGTGCTTCTGCCTGGAATGCGCTTCCCAACCTCTCTTCCCTTGGCCGCTTCTTGCTCACCTGTCAGGATTCATCTTAGATAGCGCCTCCTCCAGGAAGCCCTCCCTGAATGCCACATGGCCTGGCTGTCCTGCTGTGGGCTCCCTTAGCCTTCTGCCCCACCTCAATCACAACGCTCGCCACGTTCTGTTGAAAGCCACTGTTCACATGTCTGGCTCCTACACTGGGTGTCGGAAAGGCAGTGTGCAGCCTTCACGCCCAGCCTGCAGGCACATGCCAGGGCTTCAGAAAGTGTGCCCCAGGTGACTGTAGTGGCAGAGGTGGGACTGAGTAGTGGGGTCACACTGACCCTCACCGTGAGAACAGTACCTGGTAGATAACACATCCTCGATACACAGGAGAGTTGTGCTGTGCTTATAGAGGCAACACGGCTTCACGGTTAGGAGCCCACAGCCAACTTGCCTGCACTTGAAATCTGTCGTGTGACCTTGGACAGGTATTCAGCCCCTCTGTGCCTCAGTTTCCTCGTGTGTAAAATGGGGAGATAATTTTATCTGTCCCCTTAGTCTTAAAGATTTCATGAAACAATACACGTAAGGCATTTCTCACAACAGCACCTGCTATGCCACAGGGCAGGCAGGCATTGGCTGCTGTTAGTATACCTGTTGTTGTTACTGCTATTCCTTCAATGCAAAGAGAAACCAACAAGCGACTCCTCCTTCCTGGGGGATCAGGCGGTTGTGTCCTGGAGAAGCGGTTCCATCCAGCAGGCAGGCAGAAATTCACGAATCCTGCAGGCCTCTCCGGGCTCACGCACCCGGAAGGACAAGCAGAATTGATTTCCTATCTCCTCATTGAGTTTTGCCTGGGCCCCGGCTTGGTCTTAGGTGCCGTATCGCATTTGTGCTCTGCGTCTGCTTCCTGCCACATTCATTACCCTGCAGTCACCCCGAAATTGGGGCAGCAAGCAAGCCAGAGGTGGGGGAGAGAAGAGCAAGAACAATCTCCCTTCTCTCCTGATGCTCCAGGACAGAGGTGGTGCCTGGGCGGCTGTGCTCCTCGCCATGCACACCCGCGCCCACCACAACCTGGTCTTCCCACCCTCTTCCTGCTCCCCTGCCCTCTTGGGAGCCCAAGCCACCCCAAGCCCCCCTGGGCCAGTGGCAGATTCTGCTTCTCCCCCTGTTTGGCCACTGTGCGCCCCTCTTTGACTTCTTGCTCTAACTCTGTGCCCACCTGCTCTTGTAAGTTACAAGGTGGGCGTGGCTTTAGGGATCATTGAGTTACTTGAAGCTGACAAATGGTCCCTAGATTCCAAATTATAGTATAAGCTCCCTAGGGGTGGAGTCTTGGTCTCTGAGGTCCACACTTGGATTCAAGGCCAGATGCTCCCCACAAAGCAGTTGTTGATGGGAGATCGGCAGAGATGGGGTGTCTCCCTGGAGGTCCCTGTAGCCACTGGGTGCTGTGTGGACTCCAGAGCTGAGTCATGATTGGCTCTCTTTCTGTGTCTAATGGCACCCCCCACCACGGTCCCCCTTTTCCTCTAATCGACCATGTTGCATAGAAAGGAACCCACTCTCATCTCCTTGCTCTTCATCTCAGCCTCAGTGGGCTGTCAGGAGAGGCTGCTCCTCCCTGGTCAGGGCCCATCCACAATGGAGGGGAGTGCAGGGAAGAAGGGGACCCACAGATGCTGGACAACCCCCAAGGCTCCAGAGAGGTTGGAGACCCCTCAGGGATGGAGTCAAACCCAGCACTTCCCCTCTTGGCCTGAAGGTAGGTGGCAGGGCGCAGGCGGGTCCCGCTGAAAGGACAGGGAGGCCTGATGCAAGAGATGGCACTTACCTCACCCAGCATCGCCAAGGCAGTTGGAACAGACTCAGCCGATGAGAGAAGAACTAAGCTGTCTGATCAAGTGGCCTTGCCGAGGTGACCTGATGCCTGATGTCACCTTGGGAAGCTCTTACCACTCAATGCTGGAGGTGCCTCCGCCCAGCCACCCCAGGGCCAGCCCCTCCCCTCCCCATTCCAGCATCTCTTGCCTTCAACCCCAGCCCAAGGGAAGGCAGGAAGGTTCGTTGGAGCCCGCCCAGGGTCTGCTGTATGCAAGGTGCTCAGCTTCCTGCTCCTGCCCCCCACCACTCCATTTCTAGTTCCTTGCCCCACCACACACACCGCCCCGCTACCACCACTAAGTGACCGGGGCTCTCCGGGGCAGCCCTGCAGTCCACCGAGCCCCGGGCACCAGCACGTCTCCAGGTCCAAGCAGGACCAGGGCCCTGGCCCGGAAGTCAGGCAAGGAACATCGTTGCCCCAGTCGCGCCACTGACCAGCGGTGAGCCACGGGATCCCCAAGTTTCACCTCTTGGGACCCGCTTTCCTTCTCCT
Source organism: Aepyceros melampus (assembly GCA_006408695.1). Classification (NCBI taxonomy): domain Eukaryota; kingdom Metazoa; phylum Chordata; class Mammalia; order Artiodactyla; family Bovidae; genus Aepyceros; species Aepyceros melampus. Next base: position 398,003 of record SJXQ01008296.1, on the reverse strand, counting down.
GGGGAAAATGAGGGGCTGGAAAGATGACATGCAGAGCCACTCCACAGTTTGTGCTTCTTTCTCATTCCATCCTGGTTCAGGGGTCATTGTTCCCTGAGTCCTTTCCCCTTGCTCCTGAGAGCAAGGATAGTATGTCCTTCCGCTGCTGTAATCAAGCATGACCCTAAAAGATGCTGAACAGACTCCACTGCTCAGCCAAGAGGAATGTGGGCTCAGACCATGGCGATTTGCAGAAATCAGGCCCTGGATCCTCTGGCGTCCACCATTCAGTGTGAAACCGGCAGCTCCACGGATGCCTGTGAGATTCCAGCCACTTGCCTGTCACTTTCAGAATGCAGCTGCCTCGAGGCGGCCCTTCAGTTCTGCCATCACTACTTCCTCTGGCCTGGACTTGGCCTCCCACATCCCTCCCACCTGAAAAAGCCCTGTCAAGAGCCTGCCTCTCTCCAGGTAGCCTCCTGGGTCCCTATTTGTGCACATACACGGTGCACGAAGGAAAATGGACTGGTGTGCACACTTACCCACACACACACACACACACACACACGTTCACAGCTTGGCAGCTTCATCAGCGCCCCCATGGTGGAAAGACACAAGGCCCCTCAATTAAGACTATAGTCACTGCTGCATGCCAAGTCACTTCAGTCGTGTCTGATTCTTTGCGACCCTGTGGGCTGCAGCCCACCAGGCTCCTTTGTCCATGGGATTCTCCAGGCAAGAATACTGGAGTGGGTTGCCATTCCCTTCTCCAGGGGATCTTCCCAAGCCAGGAATGAAACCTGTGTCTCTAACATCTGCATTGGCAGGCGGGTTCTTTACCACTGGCGCCACCTGGGAAGGCCAGTCACTGCCGGGAAATGGAGAAACCTCAGTGATGCCACAAAAGTATTGACAGGCCCAGAAAAGGATGGAGCTGGTGGTGCTTGTCACGCCAGCACAAGGCCCACTTCTCTACCGAGTCCCCCTGATGAGAAATGAGGCTGAGGGCAGAGTCCTAGTGGACTTGGAGGGAGGGACAGGGCCAGCCAGCCCCCGGGGGTGAAGCGCCCCCTCCTGGCTCCAAGCTGTGGGGCAGCGTGGGTGTCACCCCTGGGATTCTGCCGAAGCCCAGAGCTGGGGAGTGCCTGAGAGGCCAGGGCTGGGCAGGGAGACCTTGAAAGGGTAAGAATAACTCCCTACTTCTCCACTCCGACCTCAGTCCAGCCTGAGAGGAGGGTTTCATGGCAAATTATGGATTTAAAACTAGCAATGAATCTCCATTACAGCATGAAATGAGAAAGGAAAATGCCACTAAATGGAAGCCTTCCCCCAGCAGCCAATGGGCAAGGGAGGGTGTCGTGTTAGGAGGAAGGAGAGAGACGAAGCTATACAACCCGAGGCAGGCTCCCAGGAGCACTTCTGAGAGCCCCCACACCCGGGGCCCACGGAGGACCCCACAGAGATGGAGGATGTGATGCCGCCAGCAGGAGCGAGGAGCCAGTCTCTCCCCGGGGCAGTTTTCTGCAGAGGAAGTATGCACGATCTAAGTCAGGACTGCGGGCGGCCAGAGCTTTGTCATCTAGCCGCTGTGTCGCAATGAGCCCCGTGTCATACGTCCAGCTAGAGAGGAGCAGTTCAGGGACCTTGACCCACTGCTGGGCCATCCACACAGGGGGGCTTTTTTACCCCCTCACCATCTCTGCAGGCAGGCCTGAGGTTTCCTTTCGCAGATGCAGAGGCTGACATACAAAGAAGCCCATTCACTTGCCCCAGGTCACTCAACAGTTAAGAAAAAGAGCTAGAATCTGAACTTGGGTCTTTCTGGCTCGAAAACCTTCGCCCTTTCTTGCTAAGTCATGCCCCTCCCCTTTCCCCAAATTCTGTTGAGAATTACTGCTGCCTGACTCCTCCCTTATGATCACAGGTCTCTTTCCAGCCCCAGGAGCTCCAGGAACCCTGTCTGAGCCCTGTGGCCACCCAGGCCCCCAGAGTCAGAGGGGCAGCCTTGCACAAAGAGCCAAGGCTCCAGAAAAGTCTTCCTAGCAGCGCTGCTCCCCGATGCGCCTTGGGAGCCGGGGCCCCTAGACCCACAGCAGCATTTTCCGTCCCATTAAGTCTCATCATCAGGGGAACCGCCAGCAGCTTCTTCTCCCGTCGCTCTGGGTCTCTAAATTATCCTGTCCATTGCAGGGGAGGTTTTCCTGACTGGGAGGTTTGTAGGCCCCCAGAAACCCGCACGACTGCCTCCGTCTCACGAAAATACATAGCTGAGCCCCACAGCCCACAAAGACTGGCTTCCAAAAGAGTGTCACATTTTCACAAGTCGATCAAGGTGTTTGTAAATGTTTATCAAAAGGGAGAACTTTCCGTATGTAAATATGGCAGGAGCCGTGTGATGTGAGCAGCTGAGAAATCACCAGTGCCAGGAATATCCTTGCGGCCTCCAGGGTGGAAGGCAAGAAACGGGGGCGCAGGCTATGACTTCACAGCCATCCCTCTGAAAGAGCTGGCCCTGCTCGAGCCCCAGACACACCCTGCGCTCGCTTCCCCTCTGTCTACACAAGAGATAGACACACATTCAGCAGGGTGATGGAGGAGACTTGTTTTACACATGGGTCGACAGCAGTCTACAAAGAAATAAGCCAGAAGTTGCACGATCCCTTTAGAGGGAAAACAAGTCCCCTCTGACTCTGCGAGACAGACAACAGTGGGCTTTGAGCAAGGGTCACCTGAGACTACCCTGTCCCTCCTCCTGCCCCAGCCTCAAATACCAACTTGACCTGGGCAACAGTTCTACTAAGAACCAATAGAAGCCCCCCAGAACCACACCTTGGTTAGACAATGTTAGAGCTGGAAGTGTTGCCAAAAGTGGGGTCTGGCTGCCCACCACTTGAAGGCTAATACTCAAGAAGCAAGGTTGGTAGAAAGGAAAGTTGGCTTTATTCCAGAGGTCGGCATCTGAGGAAGAGGGTGGACTTGTGTCCAAAGGTTGACTCCCGCAGTGGGCAAGGGCTTCTAAAGGGGAGTTTCCGGGGTTTGTAGGTGGAGTGAGGTGGTCCTCTTGAAACTGGTCATCGGCGGTCTGACCAGTGTCATCTTGACTCTCTTAAGAACAGCTAGTCTTCAGTTCCTGGTGGGCTGCCGTCTATGGGGTCGCAGAGAGTTGGACACGACTGAAGCGGCTTAGCAGCAGCAGCAGCAGCAGTCTGCAGTTCCAGGGCGGGTTTGTTCCCCTCTCTTTGAGGCCAGTTCTCGGAATTGTTGCAGCTTATGCCATGGCTACAGTCTAATCATCATGTAATTAACTTCTACTGGGTGGAGGTTCTGGTGTCTGCAAAGCAGCTCACAGGATATGGCTCAGAATATTATCTATAGCTCTTGAGGGGAAACTAAAAGTCCTGGACTTTGCTTAATGACTAAACAGTTATCATTTTTTGTCCTGTTTAGCTATTTTCTTTTGCTTCTGCATTTTCTCACTTCTCTGATTAAACTTCATCTTTGGCTAAGTTTTTCTACAGACAAAAGGCAGGAGGAGGACAAGGGAGAGACAAGCCATAGGGTCCTGCTCCATTTCAGAAGGAATCGCCAATGAAAGCTTCTTCCTTCATTCTTTTTCTTTAATATTTATTTTAATTATTTATTTATTTACTTGGCTGAGCTGAGACTTAGTTGTGGCCAGCAGGATCTAGTTCCCTGACCAGGGATTGAACCTGGACCCCTTGCATTAGGAGTGCAGAGTCTTAGTCACTGGGCCACCAGGAAAGTTTCATTTCATTCTGTGTTTTCAACACACTTGTATGCACCTTCTGTATGCCTGGCACTATCCTAGGCACGGGAAACGTGTGTATGATCAAAACAGATTAAAATCTCCTGCCTTCGTGGAACTTATATTCTAGCGAAGGGTGTGGGGCAATAAACAATAAATATAAGAAGAGAATGTTATAGTTTATTAGAAGGTGTTAAGGGCTATCAAAAAATGGAAAGCAGAGTGTAAGAGATAGGGCTTCCTGGAGAAAAGGGCAAGTTGAGCAGTCAGGGTGGACTTCTCAGAGGAGGTGACCTTTTCCATCTTCCCCTTATTTTTTAAGAGTTTTACTGAAGTTAATTTATATACTGTTAAATCCACCCCTTTTACTTGCACAACTCAATGGTTTTCAGTGAATGTATAGTTATATAACCATGGCCATAACCTACTATTAGGTCATTTCTTAAAAAAAGATCTCTTGTCAGTCTCTGCTCGCATCTCCAGGCCCAGGCAACCACTGATCAGCCTTGTGTCTGTGTGAATTTTCCTTGTGTGGATATTTCATACAAATAGACTCTTAAAATAAGTGGCTGTTTTGTCTGGCTTCTCGAGTTAGCATTATGTTTTTAAGACATCTGTGTTGTAGCAAATGTCCATAAATTATTTCTCTTTTTTGTGTGATATTTATTCACATGTTCATTTGGTTGCATTGGGTCTTAGTTGCAGCATGCAGGATCTTTCGCTGTGTCATATGGGGCTCTCTAGGTGCTCAGGCTTAGTTGACCCAAGGCAGGTGGGACCTTAATTCCCTGACCAGGAATGGAACCCATGTCCCCTCTTTGGAAGGTGGATTCCTAACCATGGACCACCTGGAAGTCCTGTGTTCATATCTTTTTGTTGTTTAGTAGTTGGCTTAAAGCTCAACATTCAGAAAACGAAGATCATGGCATCTGGTCCCATCACTTCATGGCAAATAGATGGGGAAACAGTGTCAGACTTTATTTTTCTGGGCTCCAAAATCACTGCAGATGGTGACTACAGCCATGAAATTAAAAGACGCTTACTCCTTGGAAGAAAAGTTATGGTCAACCTAGATAACATTCAAAAGCAGAGACATTACTTTGCCAACAAAGGTCCATCTAGTCAAGGCTATGGTTTTTCCTGTGGTCATGTATGGATGTGAGAGTTGGACTGTGAGGAAGGCTGAGCACTGAAGAACTGATGCTTTTGAACTGTGGTGTTGGAGAAGACTCTTGAGAGTCCCTTGGACTGCAAGAAGATCCAATCAGTCCATTCTGAAGGAGGTCAGCCCTGGGATTTCTTTGGAAGGAATGATGTTAAAGCTGAAACTCCAGTACTTTGGCCACCTCATGTGAAGTGTTGACTCATTGGAAAAGACCCTGATGCTGGGAGGGATTGGGGGCAGTAGGAGAAGGGGACGACTGAGGATGAGATGGCTGGATGGCATCATGGACTCAATGGACATGAGTCTGAGTGAACTCCGGGAGTTGGTGATGGACAGGGAGGCCTGGCATGCTGCGATTCATGGGGTCGCAAAGAGTCGGACACGACTGAGCGACTGAACTGAACTAAACTCATATGTGTACCAGTTTAATTAAGATGAAAATTTACTCTAGTAAACGAAGATGGAAAATTCAAAGATTTAAATGTCTACAGTTCAAGAAAACCACCAGGAGTTGTAATCAAAGCTAGTACAAGTTAGAATCAGTGTTTGAATAAGAACATATGGCCCTAAACACTATTCCTTTCATCACTAGACCATACCTGCCTTTCAGAGAAGGCAGTGTTTGATTGAATAACCTGTCCAAAGTCACTTAAGCAGTAGAAGGTAGAGCTAGATAGCCTGTGTCTCTAGCCACTGCACTGTTCTGCATGGGTTCAAGTGAAGTCTCGGGTTCACATGATCAAAGTACTCTGAATGTCTGGATGTTTACTGTCATAGGAACTTCAACTTTCATAAAATTCCCCCATTCACAAATTCTGTACCAATACCCAAGTACATTGTTTCTCAGCTACTTAACACTTAAGGATGACAACTTTCTCTTCCATGGACTAGGATTAATAATATCGAGCGTGTATTGAATTCTTGCTACACATTAAGTGACATTCAAGTGATTTTTTTTTAATACATTAACTCCTTTAATTCTGAAACCTGGTGAAATTACTAGAAAGATTAAGATGATCCTTTATTTTGAGACATAAGGAAACTGGATAATAGAAATTTTAACAAATTTCCTAAATTTTTATATGATATTTTTGTTTAATTTTCTTTAAATCACTACTTTAATACTGAATTATTATTATATATTGCAGTGATTAATACAAGAAACTGTGAAGTGAGTCTTGAGTTTGAATCACAAATCTGCCATTTATTAATGTTACCTAGTTAATTACCTGATGGCAAAAAAAAAAAAAAAACAGAAGAAATAAAAAGGAACCTGAGTTCCTTGGTGTTCCAGTGGCTAGGACTTCACATTTCCACTGCAGAGGGGCACAGGTCTGATCCCTGGTTGGGGAACTAAGAGCCCATATACCACGAAGTGTGACCAAAAAAAAAAAAAAAAGGGGGGGGGGAGGGTTTGCATGCTTATTTTGAAATATTTCAGGAAGATAAGATATTTAAAAAATTTTCCCTATTAATATTTCCCCAAATTAACTGTGCAAATAAAAATTATGATGGCTTTAAACAGAATAAATTGAATCAAGCTTTAGTGCTTTAAAAGATACGTAAATTATAGTATGGTATAAGTTAAATGAAATGCACAGTTTGATTTGTGATGTTTCTATTTGTATATCTTTCTAAGCTTACTGATGTTTCCTTGGCAATGTCCAGTCTACTTAAACATTTGTCCACCAAAGGCATTCTTCTTTCTATTAGTGTTTCTGATGTCTAAAATTTCCTCCATTGGATTTTTTCCCCAAATTATTTCTCTTTGTTTATATAACCAAACTTTGCTTGAATGCTGTCATTTTTTTTCATTATTACTTAACCTATTAATAGAAGTTATTTTAAATTCACATATGTTGCCAGTGCAAAGCCTGTATAACAACTACATGCAGAGAAAAATTTTGTAGTATAGCATACATGGCGTAACTATGTGGTTATTTGCAGTACAACAAGCATGACATTTGTACTGTAACACAGTAAGCATAATTATAATTATCATTTGGTAATAATGTCTCAAGATTTTCAGAAAAAAACTATTTAGAGCATAACAACATCAGTTTACACATACAATTTTGAAAGAAAATCTTACAGAAGGGCTTATTAGATTACAGAATTACTTCAAAAAATATCTTGTGCAGGACTATAATATTCCTCACATTATATAAAGTTTTAGGTCTTTTATAACCTCAATGTCCTATTACTTTATATCTGTAATATTCCTGTCTCTTATACACATCTTGGCATCTGGTCCCATCACTTCATGGCAAATAGATGGGGAAACAGTGTCAGACTTTATTTTTCTGGGCTCCAAAATCACTGCAGATGGTGACTACAGCCATGAAATTAAAAGACGCTTACTCCTTGGAAGAAAAGTTATGGTCAACCTAGATAACATTCAAAAGCAGAGACATTACTTTGCCAACAAAGGTCCATCTAGTCAAGGCTATGGTTTTTCCTGTGGTCATGTATGGATGTGAGAGTTGGACTGTGAGGAAGGCTGAGCACTGAAGAACTGATGCTTTTGAACTGTGGTGTTGGAGAAGACTCTTGAGAGTCCCTTGGACTGCAAGAAGATCCAATCAGTCCATTCTGAAGGAGGTCAGCCCTGGGATTTCTTTGGAAGGAATGATGTTAAAGCTGAAACTCCAGTACTTTGGCCACCTCATGTGAAGTGTTGACTCATTGGAAAAGACCCTGATGCTGGGAGGGATTGGGGGCAGTAGGAGAAGGGGACGACTGAGGATGAGATGGCTGGATGGCATCATGGACTCAATGGACATGAGTCTGAGTGAACTCCGGGAGTTGGTGATGGACAGGGAGGCCTGGCATGCTGCGATTCATGGGGTCGCAAAGAGTCGGACACGACTGAGCGACTGAACTGAACTAACCTGAATGGTATGGTGGTGGTGCTTGTTCAGTCACTCAGTCATGTCCAGTTCTTTGCAACTCTATGGTCTGTAGCAGCCAGGCTTCCCTGTCCTTCAGTATCTCCTGGAGTTTGCTCAAACTCATGTCTATTGAGTCAGTGATGCCACCCAACCATTCATCCTCTGTCTCATCCTCATCTCATCCTTTTTCCTCCTGCCCTCAGTTTTTCCCAGCAACAAGGTCTTTTCCAATGAGTTGACTCTTCCCATCAGGTAGCCGAAGTATTGGAGTGTCAGCCGCAGCACCAGTCCTTCTAATGAATAATTCAGGGTTGATTTCCTTTAGGAATGACTGGTTTGACACCCTTGCTGTCCAAGGGACTCTCAAGAGTCTTCTCTAGCACCATAGATGGACCTTCTTTATGGTCCAACTCTCACATCTGTACTGGAAAAACCATAGCTTTGACTGTACAGACCTTTGTCAGCAAAGTGATGTCTCTGCTTTTTAATACGCTGTCTAGCTTTGTCAAAGCTTTTCTTCCAAGGAGCAAGCGTCTTTTATTTTCATGGCTGCAGTCACAGTCTGCAGTGATTTTGGAGCCCAAGAAAATAAAGTCTGTCACGGTTTCCATTTTTTCCCCATCTATTTGCCATGGAGTGATGGGACCAGATGCCATGATCTTCATTTTTCGAACGTTAAGTGTTGAGCCAACTCCTTCACTCTCCTCTTTCACCTTAACCAGGAGGCTCTTTAGCTCCTCTTTGCTTTCTGCCATTGTATAGTTAGGTATATTTTGCTTATTCTTTCATCACCTGATGGACATTGGAACTGTTTCCGGTTTGAGTCTGTTATGACTAATGCTGCTGTGAGCATTCACACTCAGATGGTGGCTCAGAGGGTAAAGAACCCACCTGCGAGGCAGGAGTGGTGGTCGAGTCGCTGGGTCGTGTCCGACTCTGCAAGGCAGGAGCCACAGGCTAAGTTCTTGGGTTGGGAAGATCCCCTGGAGGAGAGCATGACAACCCACTCCAGTGTACTTGCCTAGAGAATCCCATGGACAAGAGGAGCCTGGTGAGCTACAGGCCTTAGGGTCACAAAGAGTCAGATACTACTGAAGTGACTCAGCGAGCACACACACGAGCATTCACATACAAGCCCGTATCCATGTATATGTTTTTACTTTTCATGGGTAAGATTCTAGGAAGTGAAATAGCTAGACCATGTGGAAAGTTTACACTTTGCTTTTTAAGAAAGTGCCAAAGTGGCGCCAGCCTTGAATTCCTGGGGGAAAGCCCGTTTGGCCGTGGTATTCAATCTTTTTTTTTTTTTTTTAATGTTGCTGCGTTCAGTTTGCTAATTTGGGACTGAGGGCTTTCAAAGTTTCCACAGTGGCTGCATCATTTTACTTGTCCCCACCAGCAGTGTATGAGGGCTCCAGTGTCTCTACATCCCAGTCAGCACTGTATTGCTTGGCGTTTCTGTGATGACCGGTCTAGCAGGTTGGAGTGGTGTTCCGCTCCACCTTCAGCCTGCATTCCCCTAATGACTCTGCGTGCAGCATCTTTGGATCCGCTGATCACCCATTTTTTATTTTCTTTGGTGAAGGGTTTATTCAGATCTCTTGCCTCTGTTTAAACTGCACCATTTGTCATATTATTATCATTTGTAAGAGTTCTTTATCTACTCCAGATACAAGTCCTTTATCAGATATATAATTTGCAAATATTTTCTCCCAGCCTGTGGCTGGTCTCGTCATCTCCTTAATGGTATCTTTTGAAGTACAGAAGCTTTTAATTTTAATCGAGCCCAATTTACTAGTTTCTCTTCTTTCAGGGAGTGTGCTTTCGGTATTTCATCCAAGAACTCTGTCTAACACAAGGCCACAAAAATTTATATTTTCTTGTACAAGTTTTACAGTTTTAGCTCTTACAAATAGCCCATGATTCATTTTTTATGTTTATCCTTTTTAAATGTACTCATTTTTTAATTGGAGGATAATTGCTTTGCAATGTGTTGGTTTCTGCCACACAGCAACATGAATCAGCCATAGGTATACATATGTCCCCTCCCTCTTGAACCTCCCTCCCAGCCTCATCA
>SJXQ01008296.1:353181-386942 GCA_006408695.1 Aepyceros melampus | reverse complement strand
ACAGCTTCCCACCCCTCTAGATTGTCACAGAGCACCGGGTTGAGCTCCCTGCATCATACAGCAAATTCCCACTGTCTAATTTACACATGGTAATGTACATGTTTCAATACTGCTTTCTCAATTCTCTCCACCCTCTCCTTCCCCAGCTGTATTCACAAGTCTTTTCTCTACGTCTGCTCTATTCAGTTCAGTTCAGTTGCTCAGTCATGTCCGACTCTTTGCAACCCCATGAATCGAAGCACGACAGGCCTCCCTGTCTGCTCTATTACTGCCCTACAAATAAGTTCATTGGTGCCAACAAATAGTCTATGATCCATTTTAAATTAATTTCTGGGTAATTTGTCAAGTAAGGAACTAAATTCATCATTTTTGCATATAGCCACCCAGTTGTCCCAACTTCAGTTGTTGAAAAAAACTGCCCTTCCCCCCACTAAGTTGCATTTGTCAAAAATGAATTGACCAAAAACGTGAGGGTTCACGTCTCAGCTCTCAATCATGATAAATTGATCTATATGTCTATTCTTATGCCATCCCTCCACTGTCTTAACTGCTAAGAATGTTATAGTAAAGTTTAAAGTCAGGAAAGATAGGTTCTCTGATTTTGTTCTTTTTCAAAATGGTGTTAGCTATTAGAATCCCTTGTATTTCCATATAAATTTTAGGATCAATTTGTCGATGGTTGCTGGAATTTTTTATAGAAACTGTGCCAAAGCTATAGACAAATTTGAAGAAACTGTCATCTCAACTATACTGAGTCTTCCAATCCATGAACATAGAATACTTCTCCACTTATTTAGTTCTCTAATTTTTTCCAATGACATTTTATGGTTTTCAGTGTATGTCATGTTTTTTTGGTAAAGTTATTCCCGACAATTTTATTCTTTTTGATGTTATCCTGAATGGAATTGTTTTCTTAGTTTTATTTTCAGATTTTTCATTGTCAGTATATAGAAATGTAATTTTATATATAGATCTTAGATCCTGTAACCTTGCTAGACTCATTTTTTAGGTTTCAATAATTTTGTGAGTTCCTTAAGATTTTCTCTGTGTACTATCATTTTGTTTAGAAACGAAGATAGCTTTAATTTTTTCTTTTCCAATCTGTTGCCCATTTTTTAGTTATTGGACTGACTAGAACTTCCGGTACAAAGTTGAATAGAAGTGATGAGAGCAGTATGTGTGTGTGCCAAGTCGATTCAGTGTATCTGATTTTTTGACACCCCACGGACTGCAGCCCAGCGGGCTCCTCTGTCCATGGGGACTCTTCAGGCAAGAACACTGGAGTGGGTTGCAATGCCCTCCTCCAGGGGATCTTTCCGACCCAGAGGTTGAATGCACATCTCAGATCCCCCGCATTGGCAGGCAGGTTCTTTAACCACAAGCGCCACCTGGGAAGCCTGCTGAGAGCAGACAGCTTGACTTTATTCCCAGTCTTAGGAGAAAGTCTTCAGTCTTTCACCATAAAGGATAATGTTAGCTGTGCTTTTTTAGTAGGTGCCCTATATCAGGTTGAGGAAGTATCCATCTGTTCCTCCTTTGTTAAGAGCTTTTACCATGAATGATACTAGATTTTGTGAAATGCTTTTACTGCATCAATTGAGATGATCATATGGGGTGATTTTTTTTTTGGTCTTTATTCTATTAATATGGATTATATTAATTGATCTTCAAATGTCAAACCAACCTTGAATTCTGGGGAAAATCCCATTTGGTCACGGTGTATAATCTTTTTAATGTTGCTGGATTCAGTTTGCTAATTTTGAGTTGAGGACTCTTCATCAGTATTCATGATGGACAGTGGTCTGTAATTATTCTGTGACATGTGCTGTCTTTAGTATCAGAGTAGCACTAGTCTTACTAGAATGAGTTGGGAAGTGTTCCTCCTCTACTTTCTGAAAGATTTTGTGAAGGGTTGATAATATTTTTTCTTTCAATATTTGATAGAATTCACCAGTGACATTGTCTGGACCTGCAGTGTTCCTTATGGGAAGATTTTTCATTATTAATTCAATTTCTGTACTTGATGTAGTTTCTACTCAGATTTCTCTGTAGAAGCTGATTTCTGAACAGACTTGAGAGGTGAAGAATTTAGCTGTGAATCTTGGAGGAAAATTTCCACTTGACGTGAAAAAGCAGAATCTTTGAAGGATTCTCAAGAGAGGAGTGACAGGCTCTGACTTACGTTTGAAAAGCCGCTCCCTGACTGCTGGGTTGAGACCAGACTGTACGAGGACCAGGGGAGGAGGCCTGTGGGGGTTTTGCAGGGATACAGATGAGCAGTGAGGGGACCCAGGCTGGATGGTGGCAGTGGAGCCAGGAGACAGCAGTCCAGGAGAACGGCAGGAGCCCACGGGGATGCCAAGGATGGGGGTATGGAGCCTTTTATCCCTACAGAACTGGATGCGAAATTCTGAATGAAGTTGTGCATTTCCGGAGAGAGGTTTCATATTTTCAAAGGACTAAGTCAGTTAGCTCCCCAGATTTTAAGAATGGCTAATCCAGATCAACGTCTTCATTTTTAGGAAACTATGATTAAGAAAGGTTGAGTTACTTCCCCAAGGCCACACAGCGAAGCTAGGGCTATCCCGGCTGCCTTGGCCACCGCTTCAGGGGGTTGCCCAGTGGTGTGTGTCATCAGTCCCATGAGACCCACTCACCCCTGCCGAGGAGCACGTATGGGAGAGAGCTGGTGTACAGAAATGACTCCTCCTCTGTGCCCAGCTTCTGTCGCCCACATCTGCCTTCATAGTCACCTGCCTTCCTTGTCCACGGTCATTGGTCCATCTGGGATCCCCAGGTTCCAACCGCACCCCAGGAAGATCCAAGAGAAAGCCTTTCTGTTACTCACAGCTCTCTCTCCACACAGAATCACAGGAAAGCAGCCCCATATCTGCCTGAGAGAGTAAGACCCTCGATTTCCAATCTGTGCACGAATCTTATCTGAACAGGTTCAGGTGGCAAGAGTGAGAGAGAAAAATAATTAACGGGAGGCAGGTGAAATGTTGACATGATTATTACTTAAGTGCTGCGACACTTTTAGTTCATGTTTTTATACCCATCACACCCGTGAGGGAAAATCAGCTTCCCATTATCTGAGCTGCACACCCGCTCACCCCACCTTCCCACCACCTATAAATCTTATTTAAACGAGTTCCATTGGCAAGACAGAAAAATAATTAAAGCGAAGGTAGGTGAAATGTTGATGTTATTAGTGTAATGCAACAGTCTGTTCAGTTTCTACACCAGTAAGATGCAGCCGAGGGAAATCAGTTTTAAAGATTAGCTTTCCGAGATGCAAGAGTATAAAAAGTGAACGTGTTAGTTGCTCGGTCTTGTCCGCCTCTTAGTGAGTCCCTGGATTGTAGCCCTCCGGGCTCCTCCATCCATGGGCTTCTCCAGGCAAGAATACTGGAGTGGGTTGCCTTTCCAAGGGGATCTTCCTGATGCAGGGATCGAACCCACGTGTCCTGCATTGCAGGCAAATTCTTTACCATCTGAACCATCAGGGGAACCCCCAAGATGCAAATCGGAGCTCAGAAAGCTGGACTTAACAGAAGACTACATCAAACCAGGAATTATTTCGAAGTCTGTAGCAGTCTCCCAGGGGCTATTAAGCTCACGGTTTACCTTTTGACTGCATTCTATTTTCTTGCAAATCCTTTATTTCCCGTTTATTTATTGACTAGAGACATCGGCACTAAAACAAAAGAAAAACAGGTGGGGAAGAGTGAGCCTCCAGCCGCTGGTCTTAACACTCCATAGCAGGCAGTGATTCTCTGGAGGGAGGATCTGAGCACTCCTGTGGACCAGCGCTTAACTGAATCGCTTCCTCTCCAAGGGGTGCCCCCAGAGTGGGTGGACTCTTCTGGCTGCTGGACAGAGGAGCCGCCACATCTTATCTTCCCTGTGGCTGTGGGCAGCACTCCCAGGACAGGCCCCTGGGCATCGCACACAGGAGTCTGGAACTTTCCAACAAGATGTGATAAACACCTCCGCTGTGTGAGGTGGTGTGGGGTCTGCCCAAGAGTAAGAGATGTCAGAGTGGGCAGAGACCCTATGACTCACAGAGTCCAGATTCACGAGTGGCCCTGGCTGCCAGCAGGTCAGGTCCGGCGCACAGCTGTGTCGGGTCGGCTCCTAAAGTATCTTTGTTGTTGATGCTATTCAGTTGCTAAGCCGTGTCTGACTCTTTGCACCCCCATGAACTGCAGCACTCCAGGCTTCTCTGTCCTCCACCATCTCCCGGAGTTTGCTCAAGTTCATGTCCGCTGAGCCGGTGATGTTATCTAACCATCTCATCCTATGTTGCCCCCTGCTCCTTTTGCTTTCAGTCTTTCCCAGCATCAGGGTCCTAAAGTATCTTTAGAGATTTTTGAATTCATGGCAAACATTTTAGATTCTGGAAGGTTATGTATTAAAAATTCAGATTTCTGGTTCTTTTTTTTTTTTTTTTTGGCCACGCCTACAGCATGTGCGATCTCAGTTCTCCCATCAAGGACTGAATCCAGTCCCCTGCAGTGGAAGCAAAGAGTCTTAACCACAGGACCACCACCGAAATCTTCTGGCTTCTCTTGCGAAGATCTGGCCACATTAAGTCTGTTCTCTCGCTTGGCAATAATCACGCGATGGCTGCTCCCTTCTTGGGAGTGTGGCCACCAGCCTCCATTCACCCAGGCCATGCGATATATTCCTGCTACCTGCATTGCCACCCTGATCCCACCAACCCTAGATCTGCCTTCAGGGAGCTCCTAGTGAGGATCAGCAGCTAAAAGAGAAACATAAACACAAAGGAGACGAGGGGAGACAATGCCAGTGGCATCCAGTCGTTCCCGGGGAGTCACCAAGGGCAGGCTTGAATGGGTTTTAGGTGAGGTTTCAAGCATAAGAGGAATTTGGACAATTTAATCGATTTGGCCTAGAAGAGTGGGCAGTGTGTTCCTTCCCTGCTAACAACGGATCTCTTGTAAAGAGCTCAGAGCTTGGAACTGAATTCTCTCTGCCACTCACTGCCTGGTCTGGAAATGCCCCCTGTAGGGTATGGTGCAGAAATGGGCGCCAGGATGGGCTGGAGTGGGATCTGCTCCATGGTCAGTGAACTAAATGATTCATGTCCCCAACACGGCCAAGGAGAGGCTTTTCCCCAGCTAAGCTTGCATTCCAGCTAATGGAGAGTTATCATTAACGTCATACCCACTTCAGAACTGAAAAAATAACAATGCATTAAAAATAGATCCCATTTTCAATCGGATGAATGTGAGTCTCTGGAATAGCTTGTGAGCAGCCTCATTTGACACAAAATGGGCTTTGGTTCCAGGCCCTTCGTGCTGCCCTGGGCAATGGGTCTCTGAGGACTCCCAGTGGAGCCTCTGGAGCCTACTGTCCAATATGGCAGCCCCCCACCACAAGTGGCTGTTTAATTTTAATTTCCAATTAATTAGAATCAAATAAAACTAAAAATACAGTTCCTCAGTGGCGCTAAGCCCACGTCAAGTGCTCAGTAGCCATATGGGACTTTAGGGAGGCTGGTTTAAACAGAATTCAGGCATTCCTGGCCAAATTCCACCTAATCCTAATTCCAGAAACCCAACAGCATCCAATATTAGACACAGATTCAAAGGTTTAGACCTGGAGGTGTGGAGGTCAGCATCCCGCAAGCATTTGCACTGATGTCATGATGCAGCCTGGCAGGGGAGGCGTCTCATCAATTCACTCACTCCTCGACTCACCAAGTCCTCACTAGATGCCAACTACGCATAAAAGCATCGTGTACAGAGTGGAGGTATAAAGCCTCATCTGTGCCCTCAAGGAGTTCACGGTCATGGGAAAGAGAAAACATAGAAACTCTTCACAATCATATAAGACAGAATGAGAGAAGTATTTAAAAGTATAAACAAGATACAGAGAAAGTGTTCGTTTCAACCAAAAGAATCTGGGAGGACTTCACAAGGGACGTGACTGTTGAACTCTCCCTTGGTAGGGAAAATAGAATTTTAGTAGACTACCTATTTAAATTATTTGGTAGATTATTTAAAAATAATCCAGGGCTTCCCAGGTGGTTCAGTGGTTAAAAAAAAAAAAAAAATCCACCTGCCAAGGCAGGAGACATGAGTTCAGTCCTTATTCTAGGAAAATCCATGTGCCATGGAGCAACTAAGCCTGTGCTCTAAAGCCTGGGAACTGCTGAAGCCCATGTGGCCTAGAACCCGTGCTCCACAACAAGAGAAGACACTGTAATGAGAAGTCCGAGCACCGCAACTGGAGAATACCTCTGCTCACCACAAACTGAGAAAAACCCACGAGCAGCAATAAAGACCCAGAGCAACCAAATAAATAAATAATCAAAAAATAATAATAATCAGGGGACCTCTCTGGCAGTACAGTGATTAAGACTCTGCACTTCCACTTCAGGGGGCCTGGGTTCGATCCCTGGTCAGGAAACCAAGATCCAAGGTTGCATGGCCAAGGTAAACAAATACTATAAATAATTAATTTCATTAAATTAAAAAATGAAGTCATCAAAGAATTTCCTGGTGGTCCAATGGTTAAGACACCATGCACTCACTGGTTGAACCAGGGCACAGGTTCAACCCCTGTTTGGGGAATTAAGATCCCTCAAGCCAAGCAGCACAGCCAAAAATAAATAGATAAAATAAAAATAAAGACTTGCAAACTTGAGAACATCCGCTGAGACTGGGAAACTATAGAGAGTGATGTTTTAAAAAAAAAAAAAAGATCATAAGAACCGGAGCAAAGGCACAGAGGGATGAAAGAACAGGGTGACCTGACTGAGGAGACAGCCTAGGGACGATTGTAGGGGATAAAGAGGAGCGTGGGGGGTGGGGTTCATCAGGAAAGGCCGAGCGCCGTGCAAGGAGTTTGAACTTGCATGTGAGCAGTGGGGAGCCATCGCATGTGCTTGCAGACATTCATCACCACATATGAGGGCCCCTAAGAAGAGAAACACGTGGTATTTGGGGCATGGGTCTGACAGCAAGAAAGTGTTGGCTAGTTGGATCCCGGTTAACAGAAGGTAGGACAACATAGACTCCCCAAAGACCCTTGCCAGAGACAAAAAGCAAGTAAGTGCCCAAAGAGAGGGTACCCAAGTGGAGGTGAGAGCCACTCCCCTCCATTTCTGTTAGCCAGGGCACTCTACGCGTGCCTCAATTCAGCAGTGGTTCTACCAGCAGACATCCCGTGAGGCCTGAGCAATATTATGGCTTCTTGAATGATCCAGAAGTTTCCATGCTTCGGGGTCCTGAGCCACCCACTGCGGGCAGCCCTGTGGGGTGAGAGGCCTCAGCCTCGGGTGCAGGGGAGCACAGCATCGCCCGCCAGGACCAGGCTGGCCCAGGGCCCAGTCTTCAGTGGAGTGTCAGAGGATGAACACCCCACGTGAGGCTACCCACTCCTCTCAAGACCCCTCCCCTGTGTCTGTGGCTCTCAGACGCCCCAGAGACTATTAGCACCTCTCTGGGAACGTCTAACTGCAGACAATTTCTAGCCGGGATCTGTTATAATTACCAATTAGGTCTGATTATAATTACCTCTCGCCGCCATCCCTTACCTGGCGCCCAGGATAGGACAGGGCCCCGCGACAATTAGTGGTGAGTCTTTCCTGATACGCTGGCTGATTAGCAACACAATTGCGGGGTCGGAGGCGGGTGGGAAGAGCCTGGCTTGTTAGAGGGAGGCTGCTGTTTACCGAGGAATCAGTAATCAAATTAGATCAAAATTAATGAGGGGGGAAACTCGGAGTGCAGAAATGCAGTTTTTCCCCCTCAGCCACCTCTTTTTTGTGTGTCAGTTGATGACATTATTTAGAGGGAGAAGCTGAATTCCCCTACACTTCTCCACCTCAGGTTTTTGAGGTTCAGTGACCACCCCGTCTCTGCCCAAAGTGACACAGTGGACATGATCAAAGGACTCACTGCTGTGTGAATGTGGGAAAATCACCTGAGCTTTCTGAGCCTCAGACTCCTCATCTGTGAAATGGGGACAGTGCTTGGCTCTGAGCCAGACACCTGCCCCAGTTATGTGCAGGACTTGAGGGTGGGGAGTGGGAAGATGGGGGTGAAGATGCCAAACACCATGGCTTAGGTTTCTGGGAATCTCTGGGCTCAGTCCCAGGCTTGACTCAGAGAAAGTGCTGGAGGAGGAACCACACTTAACCCCCCCCAGGACTCATAGGGAGGCCTCTCCCTTCCCCAGAGCAGCAGGCCAGCGTGGAGAAGAGATGCCAGCTGAGATGGGAACAACCATCCCTGGGCACTCTCACCCCTTCACCTGCTGGATAAAGTGACAACTTCCCAAAGTGGTTCACTGTAAAGAGAGGAGACCTGGGAGCCAGCTGTGCGTCCTTGAGGAAGTGAGCTTACCTCTCTGGGCTTGAGCGTCTTCACCCATGAAGAATCTTCCGGTCTCCTTGAGCTGAGGGAGGCTCTCACAGCCTGGAAGTGCAGTGTGACCACTACACAATCAGTCTGGGGCCTGTGGGCCGGTGCCCTGAGGAGACCTGAAGGACTTGTTTAAACCACCCAGCCTACCAAGCGGGTCCACCCTCCACCTGCTCTACGCTGGCGAGAGACAGCAGAGATGCCAGACCCACAGAAAGCAGCCCTTCTTGTTGTTTGGAGAGAGGGACACACGCACACAAGCACACACACACAGCCAAACAGGCCCTAGACTCAGGTACCTGCAAAGGTCACACACACACACACACACACACACACACACACACACGCCCCCATGTAAAATTTGCTAATTTATGCAGCTGCTCAGGCTGAGCGTTTGACCTGCTCCCTGGAAGGATTCTTGGGGAATCAAAACTGTCTTTCCTCCACCATCACACCAGCTCCAAGAGCAAGTCCCCTGCTCCCTCCACCCTTGGTTCCTCTCCAGCAGGAGCCTTCTGCCCTCTCGGGCCCCCAAGAAGGAGTTCTGGGTGATCATGGCCCTGGGGAAGGGGCCGCCCCAGTTCTCAGGGACTCATAGACTTAGGACTTCTATCTATCTCCCACTTCCCCAGCCTTGGCACCCATGCCTGCCACCCCAAGAAGTCACACACCTTTCCATCACACACACACACACACACACACACACACACACACACGCCCCCATGTAAAATTTGCTAATTTATGCAGCTGCTCAGGCTGAGCGTTTGACCTGCTCCCTGGAAGGATTCTTGGGGAATCAAAACTGTCTTTCCTCCACCATCACACCAGCTCCAAGAGCAAGTCCCCTGCTCCCTCCACCCTTGGTTCCTCTCCAGCAGGAGCCTTCTGCCCTCTCGGGCCCCCAAGAAGGAGTTCTGGGTGATCATGGCCCTGGGGAAGGGGCCGCCCCAGTTCTCAGGGACTCATAGACTTAGGACTTCTATCTATCTCCCACTTCCCCAGCCTTGGCACCCATGCCTGCCACCCCAAGAAGTCACACACCTTTCCTAAGGGTTCCTGTTTGGTGCTGACCTGGAGGAGATAGGAGTCCAGAGCTAGACCTCGGCCCCTTGATATCCCCATTGGTTTAGTCTCCTTTTCCAGGACAACGCCCCCTTCACCTCCGCCCCAGAGGTCTTCCTTCCTGTTGCCTCCATCACACTCACCTCTCACTCTGAACTTGGCCAAAGACTTGGGTTCCCACGTGGTGAGCAGTGAGTTGGAATGAGCTGAGTGGCAGAGCAACATGGACTTAACGTCAGAGCCCTGAGCCCTGGTGCCACCTGCCCTGGTCCACATCACTCAGCCTCGCTGACTCTCAGTTTCTCATCTATAAAATGAGGATTAAGAATCCCTGCCCTGCCAGTGTTCAGGGTTATCGTAGAGAGAACGGTGACTGTGTGGGAAGGCGTGTGACGAGCAGCATGACACCTCACAATGTTTTGAGCACAGATACCTTTGCAAAATCCCTGCCGGTTCTCTGTTGCTACATAACAACTCATCCCCAAACCCAGGGGCTTAAAACAGCAGTGGTCAGTTATCAACTCTCATAGTTTCTGCAGGTCAAGAAGCTAAACCCAGCTCTGCCAGATGCTTCTGGCTCAGGGTGTGTCATGGCCAGCCGACCAGCAGAGAGGCGGGGTCATGTCAAAGTCTGCCTGACTCGTGTGTCTGGTAACTAGGCTGGGAAGCTGTGAACGGCGAGAGGCGGGGGTGGGCGCTGGGGTCCAGCTCCTCGACCTTTCCCTCCAACTCTAGGTGTCTCTCCATGTGGTCTCTGTAGTGCAGTGGCCTCAAGGCACTGAACTTCTTACACGGCTGCCAGGGCTTCCTAGTAAAGAATCTGCCTGCAATTCAGGAGACTCGGGTTTGATCCCTGGGTCGGGAAGATCCCCTGGAGAAGGGAATGGCAACCCACTCCAGTATTCTTGCCTGGAAAATTCCATGGACACAGGAGCCTGGCAGGTTACAGTCCGTGGGGTCACAGAGAGTTGGACACGACTGAACAGCTAACACTTTTGTGTTTCCGAAGCACGTGTCCCGCCTCCAGAGGTAGATGTACCAGAAGTGCCCTGTGGCCCCTGGGACACCTAAGCAGGGTGGGGCCTCGCCTACCTGGCCCTTGGTCAGCCATCTGCAAGAGGAGCCCCTGCCCTGCCTCTCTCTCTGACACACAGCCCACGCCGTGAGCTCCCACCAGCCATGGCATGCTATGGCCAGAATCCACATGTGGGCACCTGCCAACCACACACCAGGCCACCTTCTGCGGGGAGGTGCTCTAGGGCTTGGGGTAGGGGGAGGGCCAGGTAGCAGACTCCTTTCCTGCCTCCAGGGTTTCTGGGGAGCTGGGACTTAAGATTGCTGGGAGAAATATCAATAATCTCAGATATGCAGATGACACCACCCTTATGGCAGAAAGTGAGGAGGAGCTAAAAAGCCTCTTGTTGAAAGTGAAAGAGGAGAGTGGAAAAGTTGGCTTAAAGCTCAACATTCAGAAAACGAAGATCATGGCATCTGGCCCCATCACTTCATGGGAAATAGATGGGGAAGCAGTGGAAACAGTGTCAGACTTTGTTTTTTTGGGCTCCAAAATCACTGCAGATGGTGACTGCAGCCATGAAATTAAAAGGCGCTTACTCCTTGGAAGAAAAGTTATGACCAACCTAGATAGTATATTCAAAAGCAGAGACATTACTTTGCCGACTAAGGTCCGTCTAGTCAAGGCTATGGTTTTTCCTGTGGTCATGTATGGATGTGAGAGTTGGACTGTGAAGAAGGCTGAGCGCAGAAGAATTGATGCTTTTGAACTGTGGTGTTGGAGAAGACTCTTGAGAGTCCCTTGGACTGCAAGGAGATCCAACCAGTCCATTCTGAAGGAGATCAACCCTGGGATTTCTTTGGAAGGAATGATGCTAAAACTGAAGCTCCAGTACTTTGGGCACCTTATGCGAAGAGTTGACTCATTGGAAAAGACCCTGATGCTGGGAGGGATTGGGGGCAGGAGGAGAAAGGGACGACCGAGGATGAGATGGCTGGATGGCATCACAGACTCAATGGACGTGAGTCTGAGTGAACTCCGGGAGTTGGTGATGGACAGGGAGGCCTGGCGTACTGCGATTCATGGGGTCGCAAAGAGTCGGACACGACTGCGCGACTGAACTGAACTGAACTGGGACTTACGATCACCAAATAGGAGGTCAGTTTCCCAGGATCCCAAATCCAAATGTGGCTTTGACTGGCTGACCAGGCTCCAGGTTCTCATAGTGAATTCAGAGTCTGAGCGGGCTCGGGGCACACAGGGCTCGAAAGAAACTGGGGACCAAGAGCGTCCAGCTTAAGACCCACCTCCCTCCGGCCTCAACTACCCCCACCTCGGGGTCCCCGCTCCAACTCATCCTCTCTCAAGCATTTGCCACTCGATTCGCTCGCTTCCTCTGTATGGAAGACTCCTCTCCTCGCTCCTCCATGTCCCCACCTGCCACCGGGCCCCTCCAGGCCTCAGCCCTCCTTCCCAAGCCTCGGTTTTAGGGTCCCTTCCAGGTTGCCGGCATCCTGCACTTGCCGTGACGGCCCTCCCCACACAGTCCTACGTCGTGCGGGTCTCTCCCCACTCGGACTGCACGGTCCCTGTGGTCAGGGACCAGGTCTCCCTGCTCTCTGCACCCAGCACTGAGCCCAGGCCCAGCAGACGTCAGCTCTCAGCGAAGTTCACACAACAGATGAGTGACCTCCCAGGCCACCATTAGCTCAGCGAGTTTACCTTCCGCTGTGACTGTCCAGCGCATTCTGGGGCTCATTCAGGGTCCTCTCAGACTGAGGAGCGGCCACAGGGCTAAACAAGCTGGGTGCCCACTGTTCCTTTCTAGGCTCCTTCCCTCCTCCAGCTTGGCCACCATTCCCAGCAGGGGCACACAGCCCTCCACATCCATCTTGAAGAAGTCGTTTCATCTTTGAGCCCGAGTTTTCTCATCTGATATGCGTGCAGTCACTTTAGTCATATCTGACTCTTTGCGACCCCATGGACTGTAGCCCACCAGGCTCCTCTGTCCATGGGATTCTCCAGGCAGAATACTGGAGTGGGTTGCCATGCCCTCCTCCAGGGGATCTTTCCAACCCAGAGATAGGACTTGCCTCTCTTACGTCTCCTGCACTGGCAGGCAGGCTCTTTACCACTAGTGCCACCTCTCATCTGATAAATGGGCATAATAGTAGCTGCCCGTCTAAAAGGTTGTTATGGAGGTACCTCTTAAAAAAAAAAAAAAAAAACATTGCTTCCATTGCAGGGGGCACAGTTTCAATCCCTGATGGAGAAACTTAAGATCCCGCATGCCCTACAGCACAGCCAAATAAATAATAAAAGGTTGTTTGACAATCAGATGAGTGCAGGACGTGTTCCATGTTCCGTAGACTGTGAAGCCAGGTCTGAAGAGAAGCCCGGGTCTGTCACCTGGTGCTGTGTGCTTCCCGAGAAGGGGGCTGGCACCCGTTTCTTCCCAGCTCTGCACTCAGCTGTCAGCTGAATTCATTCAGCTCTGCTGACAGCGCGCCGGCAGCTTGTAGCTGGCTGTAATGGGAGAATTTACACCACAAAAATGGCCAGGCATCAGAGTCAGGGTTTTTTTGGGTGTGTTGTGTCATATTTGCCACCTGACTTGGGTGTGTTTACCATCTGACTTCCCTGGTGGCTCAGATGCTAAAGTGTCTGCCTACAGTGCAGGAGACCCAGGTTCAAGCCCTGGGTTGGGAAGATCTCCTGGAGAAGGCAATGGCAACCCACTCCAGTATTCTTGCCTGGAAAATCCCATAGACGGAGGAGCCTGGTGGGCTACAGTCCATGGGGTCACAAAGAGTCAGACACGACTGAGCGACTTCACTTTCTTCCCTTTTCTTTCCTGTGTCATGTTTGGAGAGCTGGGTTGACAGCACACCCTGGCCCCTCCCCTGGCTTCGTCTGTGAAGAAACAAGTCTTCCCGTCCGTCCCCACTGTTCAAAGAGGTCATGTGTCATAAGTGGAAGTGCCTGAGTCCTTTAGCAAAACCAGGCTGGAGAAGTCCCAAGTGTGAGCCTTTATTTCCTGTGATTAATGTCCCTTAGTATAGTCAGCCTTCATCATAACGCAAGCAGGAGCAGTGACTGACTGTGACTCATACCGGGAACCGCGCCTGGACTGGAGGGGCTGAGGCTTCGCCCAGCAGCCTCCCGGGGGCTGGCCTGGGTGTGGGCCCAGGAGAGCACTCCTGATCCAGACTCCAGGCCACCCCGGAGGGTGGGATGAAGAGGCTGAGCCCCAGGGGGCCTGACCCTGATCCAAGCTCTACCCCTCACTCATAGGTGACCTCGGGCATTGCAGTTTACCACCTGAGCCTCCAGGGATAGGCAAGAAGAGGAAGTAAGATCCTACCTTGAAAGCCACTGGAAAAGTGTAAAGTGCCAACCCCATGCAAAGCAGGGACCGTGGGTGCAGAGAGGGTCTTCCAGCAGGGCGGGAGAGCAGGATGCAAGTCCATCTACCCCTGTGCAGGTGGGAGAACCCTGTACTCATCGTTTATGGAATTAGCACTATGCTGTTCAGATTAAGCCCCTACTGTGCATCATTGCTTTCCTGGGTACTAAAGATAGGATAGTGAGCAAGACAGGAAAAGTCACTGTTCTTGTGGCGCTTCCACCAGCGTAAGGAGACACATCAAAGAATTTGATGCTTTTGAACTGCGGTGTTGGAGAAGACTCTTGAGAGTCCCTTGAACAGCAAGGAGATTCAACCAGTCCCTCCTAAAGGAAATCAGTCCTGAATATTCATTGGAAGGACTGATGCTGAAGCTGAAGCTCCAATTTTTGGCCACCTGATGCAAAGAACTGACTCATTGGAAAAGACCCTGATGCTGGGAAAGATTGAAGGCAGGAGGAGAAGGGGACAACAGAGGATAAGATGGTTGGAAGGCATCACCAACTCGATGGACATGAGTTTGAGCAAGCTCTGGGAGTTGGTGTTGGACAGGGAAGCCTGAAGTACTGCAGTCCATGAGGTCGCAGAGTCGGACAGGACTGAGCGACTGAACTGAAGGAGACACACAGACAAATACTATTACATTCTGCGTGTCATAAAGCAAAACGAAGCAGGGCGAGGAGGAAGAGAGTGGTCGAGCACAGCTGTGATTTCGTACAGATAACCCCGGAAGGCCTCTTTTAGGAAGGAACCTGTCACCAAAGACCTGGAGAAAGAGAGGAAGGTAGCGGAGCAACCATCTGGAGAAAAGAACACATTGCAGGCCACGGTGGGGCGGCAGTGGGCAAGCAAAGCCCCCCGAGGTAGGAGAGTTCCAGGAACAGCAGATCCTGCCTGGCTGATGCAGTGTGAATAAAGGAGAGAGTGATGGAGGTGTGGTCGGAGAGGGCAAGATCTTGTGGGCTCTTGTAGATCACAGTAACCATCTCAGATTTTCCTCTGCTTAAGACAGAAACCACTCAGGACTTCCCCTGTGGTCCAGCAGTTAAGGCTCCACCTTCCAATGCAGGGGTGTATGTGCAATTCCTGGTCAGGAAACCAAGGTCCGATGTGCCCCAGGGTGCGGCCAACACTTTTTTTATAAAAGGAAAGAAAAAGAAGCACCAGAAACTTCAAGGGGAGACATAATGTGAAAGAGGTCATCCTGGCTGCTAATTTGAGAAGAGATCAGGGGAGACTGGGATGGGGGACGGGGGAGGAGAGACAGAGGGAGCAAGAATGAACGCAGAAAACCAGTCCGGAAGCCACTGTGCGGTCCAGGCGCCCTGTCATGTGACCTGACCGGGGCAGCAGTAGCGCAGGTGTGAGAAGCGATGAGATCTGTGTGCATTTCAGAGGTGGACCTAGAGCAACTGGGGTGTGGGCACAGAGCGAAGTCAAGGGCGCAGGAGGGTGTCTGGCGCGAGCTGCTGGCGGGTTCACTTGCCATCTGCTGAGACCTCGAGGGTAGCAACCAGTGTCCTACGCCTCGGGCGAGGCAGGGTGATGTCTTCTGCAAGAGAGTAGTAAGAAGGGGCGGGGCAGGCCCCCCACACACAGGCTCACGGAACAACCAGACCTCTGAGCTCCCCTCTTGCTCTACGGGCTTGACTGGAACACCGACAGGACCCCTCCCTCAGCGGCCACCCCTGCCTCCCACCCTACACACAACTTGAGAAGCACGGGTCTGAGAGCATCCATGGGGTCTCCTCATCCCGAGGTATCACCCCCAGCACGTGCAAGGCTCTGAGAAGGAAGCCCCGGGGATAAGCCACCATCCAGGCCCTCGAGAAATTCAGAGCCTGCCTGGGGAGGTGACAGGGACTCCGCGGCGATCCATCGGTTAGGACTCCCTGCTTCCTCTGCAGGGAGTGTAGGTTCAATTCCTGATTACACATTCTGCTCGGAGTATCCAGAAGAAAAAAAAAAAGAATCGGTGGGACAGTGAGGGCTGTGCACAGTCAGGGGAGGCTTTGGAGAGGAAGCAGAACTTGGGTCTGGAGGAGGAACCACTGTGGGGTCAGCCAGAGAGCGTGGAGGGCCCTGGAGGTGGGCAGCAGTGGGGGGGCTCATATGGAGCGCCTTTTGTGGGTCGGAGGACAGGAGAGGCTGTGGCCAGGTGATCCAGGGCCTTGACATCAAGGAGCAGGTTCAGGTCTTTCCTGCAGTCGGGGGCACCCCTGGAGGACTCTGAGAAAGCAGAGAAGAGGGTGTACAATGCCCTCGAAGCTGTCCACCTCCACCTGCGTCCACTTCCTCCCCTCTCTTCCTGCACTCACTTCCAGCCACCAGCTGGGCCAGGGCCTGAGCAACAGGGCTGCAGCCTGCCCGGACAATGGAATAAGCAGGGCCGGGCCAAGTACACAGCACCCCTTGTGCCCAGCCTGGCGTCCCTGGCTGAACCTCACCCCTTCCGGGCACCAGTTAAGAGCGTCTGCCCACCTGGCTTCTCCCTGCCTCCCCGCCCCTGAAACCTGGGGCCTCCTGGCCTGATTAGGGCGAGTGTCACCACACCGGGGACGTGATTGATGACCTCGAGAATGGATGCTCGTCTCTGTCTGCAGGGCCTCGAAGCCCATCCATCTTCTCTTGGCAGCCTGTTCCCGCCCCAGTGCTCACCTTCCGGGGATGATCCTAGGCCTACGTGGGCCCCAAGGACTGGCCTGTGTCTTGTCCCCCACCAAGGACAGGAGAGAGGGACAGCTCCCTTCCCTGGAGGGTATCAAAACAGGACCAAGATTTGGGTAATGCACAAAATGTAAGGGGCACCCCACAACTCAGTAATCGAGATGACTATTTTAAAGCAACCTTTTTAAAAAATCAGAGATGATACAAAAATGATATAAAATCAATGACATAAAAATCACTATTTTAAAAAAATTTTTAATCTTTAATTACTGAAAAAAAGTATCAAAACATTGAATGTGGGAGGAAAAAATGTGTGCCCCTAGTTCCGTGATTTTATGTATTTTTTGATGGTTAATTTTCTTTTCAGAACACTGAAGTACTTGAAAAAATATTGAAACATTTAAAAGTAGGTGTGTTTAAACTCACAAGATTCTTTCAAGCCAAAGTATTTAATTTACAGCAAAAATAGAGTTTATTGTCATTTTGCTTTCCTGGCTTTGATGGAAGCAAATGCATCAGTGATGATAAAATCTGCTTTCCTCTGCTTCTCTCATTTTCAGTTGGAAAAAAAATGGCCACATTTGATCATTTCTCATGACCAAGTGACCATCTTAAGTCTTTTTTAATTAATTTCAGTTTTGATAAAGAGCCTGCCTTTATTTAAAATTGTGATGGTTTGTTCACTGTGAATATTTTTGCATTTGTTTTGGTATTGTTTTGTAATTTTCATTCAACTATGATTTCTCTCCATTTCTGAGGTTTTTGGCAAGCCTGTAAATTTCATGCCCGGCCTTGGACAACCTGCCCCCAGCCAGAAAAGGGTTCCAGGACCCCCGGGCCTGGGGGGGGGGCCCTGGGAGTGAGCCGGCTCTAGGGCAGCCAGCGGTCACCGTCACCCATCACCGTGAGTCTTGGAGGGAGGAGCTGGCTGGGGATGGTGAGTGTAAGGTTCAGGTGGGGCCACTGCTTGGCTGTGTGACATCAGGCAACTCTCTGACCCCTGCTCAGCTCTTTGTTCCTGAGTCCCAGAGGGCTGTTGAGGCTGGCTATCCCCTGCCCTGCTCACCTCACTGGGTCATGATGAGGTTCAAGGTAAACCATACGAATGACCGCCCCCGTGCTGGGCAGCGAGGGCAGCCAAGGCTATTCCACAGCCTCTCTGTTCACTCAGCAGTGTCAGAAAGTCCTGCTTCACGTCTAACTTCATTCCTCTGCCCTCCCTCCCTGGTCCATCTTTTCTGGAAGACAGCCTAGAGGGCCTATTTAATTCTGCAGCCAGGGGCTCCCAGCCGCGGCTCCGAGTCGGCCACCTGGACACGCCTCTCCTGAGCATGGAGTGGGGCTGCTGGGGAGTCAGAGCAGTAAGGGCCTGGCGTCTACCGTGCATGGCTCACCTCACAGCCCGCCTCAGCACCCTGACACCTCGCCGCCAGCACCTGTGCAGGCACAGGCCACTTGTGAGGAAAGGCTCTTTCATGCCAGAGTTTGATGGGAAATCTGACAAACTGCCTGACGGCTGTTCCCCCCTCCCCATTCCAGCCCCGCATCCCTCCCGGAGCCCTGGCCTCTGCTCTTGTCTGCCTTCTTCCTCCTCAAAAGGAAGCTCCCCTCAGAAAGCTAGATGGACAGAGCTAATTGGGAGCCAGGAAGAAGAAACTTCAGGCAAGCTAATGAGCAAGCCTGGAGTGGACACGAGCCCAGAGGGGCTTTGGGAAGCCATCCGGTCCACCCCCTGCCTCAGGCCATGTGGCCCGCCACATGCAACTCATCCCTAACAGGGGGGAAAAAAAAAGACCAGCTCTGGCCATGAAAGAGAATGAAATAATGCCATTTGCAGCAACATGATTGGACCCAGAGATTATCATTCTAAGTGAAGTAAGTCAGACAGAGAAAGGCAAATATCACATGATACTGATTACATGTGGAATCTAAAAAAAATGCTATAAATGAACTTATCTACAAAACAGAAGCAGATTCACAGGCTTAGAGAACAAATTTAGTTTCCAAGGGCAAAAGGCGGGTGGAAGGATAGATTGGGAGTTTGGGATGGACATGTACACACTGCTGTATTTAACACAGATAACCAACAAGGACCTACTGTGTGGCACAGAGGGCTCTTCTCAGTACTCTGTAATGGCCTATATGGGGAAAGAATCTTTAAAAAAAAAAAGTGGACATGTGTATATGTACAACTGATTCATTTTGCTGTACCCCTGAAACTAATACAACATTGTTAATCAACTATGATCCAGTATAAAATAAATATTTAACCTGAAATTATCTCAGCATTTTGAATCAGCTATGTGTTAGTTGCTCTGTCATATCTGACTCTTTGCGACCCTGTGGACTATAGCTGGCCAGGCTCCTCTGTCCATGGGATTTTCTAGGAAGGAATACTGGAGTGGGTTGCCATTCCCTTCTCCAGGGGATCTTCCCAACCCAGGAATCGAACCTGGGTATCCTACATTGCAGGCAGATTCTTTATTGTCTGAGCCACCAGGAGAGCTCACCCCAACACAAATATAAAAAGTTTAAATTTGTTTTTAAATAAAAGTATTTTAAAAATGGAAAACAGGCTCTAGAGAAAGGCCTGCCGACTCTCCCCTCTCTGAGTCAGTTCTTCCTAACGCCTAACCTCGCTCCCTCGCAGGGCACTTGAGCCCCTCTTCGCTTTCACTGCAGGTGGAGACTTCACACTGACCATTCTCTATGTACCAATGGCCTCTTTCTGGGTGTCTATCGTAAGTTATTCTCACATATGATAAGCAAGTATGGGAGCCATAGGGCTCACTGAAGGCAAGTAAGAACGTAAAAGACTGTATGGATAGCTGATTCACTTTGCTGTACAGCAGAAACCAACACAACATTCTAAAACAACTATACTCAATGAATTTATTTTTAATTTAAAAAAAATTTTTTTTTAAAAAACAGGAAAAAAAAAATCTGGATTCTGAAATCACCCTTTCTGAAAAACACACACACATATTTGGACTGCGGGGTGCCCAGAGAGATGGGAGCTGATAACAGGTCCAACTCCAGGCATAGCCCACCTCCCCGGCCCAGTGATCTGTCCACACAGGCAGCCTCCTAGCCTCCGGGAATTCTGAACACCTGTGAGTGACCCGCTTTGTGACCAAGGCCAAGCTGAGGGCTGTTTCGTGCAAGGAAAGCCCTGCCCATCTCTGGCTGTTTCATGTAGGGAAATCCTTGCCCATCTCTGCCCAAGGCTACGACCTATGAATGCAAATGAATTCCAGTGGGAGTCAAAAGTAAACATCGGCATCTGAGTCGTTGTAGTGAGGTAGCTGAACCTAGAGACTGTTATACAGAGTGAAATGTCAGAAAGAGAAAAACAAATATTGTATATTAACACATATAGATGGGATCTAGAAAAATAGTACTGATGAACCTATCTTCAGGGAAGGAATAGAGGCACAGACGTAGAGAAGGGACTGTGGACACAGCGGGGGAAGGAAAGCGTGGGGTGAATTGAGAAAGCAGCATGGACGTATATACACCGCCACGTCTGAAACAGGTGGCCAGTGGGGAGCTGCTGTACAGCTCAGGGAGCCTGGCCACGTGCTCTCTGACAGGAGGTGGGGAAGGAGGTTCAAGAGGGAGGGGACGTATGTGCAGTTATGACCGATTTGCACTGATATATGGAGGAGACCACCACAACATTGAAAAGCAATTATCCAACTAAAAATAAATAAAAGTCTTTAAAAACAGAATAAACATGGTCTAAAAGGAAAATTGCCTTGGCTCCTCTACTCCCCTACATGCACACACACACACACACTCACTCACTCACTCACTCAAACGGTGTGTTCCAAAGTCAAATGCAAATGATACTTTCAATTATATACCAAATCTGGACCATCCATGCCTCTGGCCATGAACATTAATGCCCATCACGGAAGCAGACAGTGGCTTCAAGACACATCCAGTACACTTCATTTCAAACAGGCCCTGAACACCTCACACGCCCACTTCTCTGAGCAGCTGATGGGCTCGTCCCCGGCGACATGTGCATGTGCAGCGCTGACTCCTGCGCGGTAACAGTGATGTCGATCGGAGCTGAAACCCATGTATGCTGATGGCAGGGCACTCCCAGCCACTCAGTGCTGTCCTGCTTTCTTTATGGAGTGTGCACAGAACCCTCAACAGGCAGTCGATTGCTAATCAGATGGAAAGGTATAGCTTAGAAGGGAGGCAGAGGAAAGCAGGCAGGTAATTAAGGATCCAGGGGTCGCTAGGTGCAGCTGACAGATCCCAGAGAGAGGGATGGTTGATGGTGGAGAGTGGAGAACACGAAGGTAAAAAACAGATTTGTCCGCTATCTCAGGAAGTTCAGGGGACACCGGCTGTCCTGGGTTCCGTTCGGTGCCTCCAGTCCTTCTTGTTGTTCAGTTGTTCAGTCGTGTCCGACTCTTTGGGACCCCATGGACTGGAGCCCTCCAGGCTTCTCTGTCCATGGAACTCTCCAGGCAAGAATACTGGAGTGGGGTGCCATTTCCTTCTCCAGGGGATCTTCCCAACCCAGGGATCAAACCCATGTCTCCTTCACTGGCAGGCAGATTCTTTACCCCGGAGCCACTGGGGAAGTCCCCAATCCCTGTAGTCATCTCCAAATAGTCAAAGCCCTAAAGCTGGCCTGGGAGTCCACACTGAGTGCCACTGGGGCCAGAGGCATCCTCAAGACATCTTAGTGTTCATTAGGGTTTCCGGACCTGCGCCTCTCCAAACACCCCCATCTGGAGGCTTTGTTTTTCCTACCCAGTTCCCCTTCTTGCAGGCTTCTCATCTTACCCTCCACTCATTTACTCAGTGATCATCTCTTGAGCACCGGCTCTGTGCAAGCTCTCGGCTGGGGCAGGAGAGACAAGGAGGAATAAAACAGGCCTGCTGCTCTCCAAACTTCACTCCCAGCCAGACCCCTGAGTCCAGTCATCCGCGAGACCCAGAAGCTCTGCAGAAGCCAAGGGGAGGCCCCCACCCAGCTTCGCCCACAGCACTGGCTGAGGAACCTGGTCTCACAGGGACGAGACTGTTCCCCGCCTCCGATACGCAGCCACAGTGTAGCGGGGGTCGTGTGAGGCACTTCAGCAAAGTCTGAAGGTCACGCCTGCGCCCACAGGTCAGGAAGGAAGAATGGGTGTTCCGAGAAGAGAGAGCAGGTCCTCCCTCAGGCCGTAATTATTACAGTATAATTGTGCACTTTGACTGACATCTCTTCCATTTTCCCCACCCCCAGCCCTGGTAATCACTCCACTGTCTGTTTCTCAGAATTCAGCTTTTTTTTAGATCCCACATATGTGATATCATACAGTACTTTCTTTCTCTGTCAAACTTATTTCACTTAGCATAGTGCTGTCAATATTTCATCCAAGTTGTCACGAATGACAAAATTTCCTTTCTCATGGTTGAGTAGTATTCCATTATATATATGTTTTTCTTTCTCTATATATAATATATAGAGAGAACTGATACAATTCAATAGCAAAAAAACAAACACTCAAAATTAAAACAGGTAGAGGAACTGAATACAATTTTCCGAAGAAGATGTACAGATGACCAAGAGGCCCATGAAAAGGTGCTCAATATCCGTTATCATCAGGGAATCGCAAATCAAAGCCACAATGATACATTACTCCCCACCTGTTAGAACTGCTGTCATCAAAAAAGCTGATAGATAGCAAGTTTTGACAACGATGTGGAGAAAAAGGAAGCTGTATATACTCTTAGTAGGAATGTAAATTGGTGCAGCCCTATAGAAGACAGCATGGAGGATCTTAAAAAACTGAAAAATAGAAACTGAAATCAAGATCGCGTAGAGGACTTCCTTGGTGGTCCAGTGGATAAGAATCTTCCTGCCAACGCAGGGGACACAGGTTCGATCCCTGGTCCGGGAAGATTCCACATGCCATGGAGCAGCTAAGTCCCTGTGCCACACCTACTGACCCCACGAGCTGCAACTACTGCAGCCCGAGTGCCTGGAGCCTGTGCTCCATGACAAGAACAGCCGCTGCAATAAGAAGCCCACGCCCTGCAATGAAGAGCAGCACCCTAGAGAATGCGTGACACAGCAACGAAAACCCAGTGCAGCCAAATAAATAGATAACATCTGGTAGAAATATCTGTACTCCCATGCTCACTGAAGAATTACTCACAGTAGCCAAGAAGTAGAAGCAACCCAAGCGTCCGTCAACAGATGAATGGGTAAAGAAGATGTGGTATATACATATAATGGAACACGACTCAGCCATGAGAAAGAAGGAAATCCTAAAATTTGTATGGAACCACAAAAGATTCCAAATAGCCAAAGCAAGCCTGAGAAAGAAGAAAAAATCTGGAGGATCACTCTTCCCGATTTCAAACTATACTACAAAGCTATAGGGAAAAAAAGAAATAAATAAAAAGTAAAAAAGGCTATAGTAATCAAAACAGTATGATACTGGCATAAAAACAGACATATAGACTAATGGGACAGAATAGAGAGCCCAGAAATAAGCTCATACATATACAATCAACTAAAATTTGGCAAGAGAGCCAAGAATATTCAATGTGGAAAGGACAGTCTCTTGAATAAATGGTGTTGGAAAACTGGATAATCACAGACAGAACAATGAAATTGGACCCCCATTTACACCACTCACACAAATGAACTTGGATTAAAGACTTAAACATAAGATATTGAGACCCTAAAACTCCCAGGAGAAAACATGGGGGGGAAGCTCCTTGACAGTGCTCTTGGCGGCAATTTTCTGGATGTGACACCAGAAGCATAAGCAGCAAAAACAAAAATAAATAAGTGGGATCACATGAAGCTAAAAGGCTTCTGCACTCAGAGGAAACCATCAACCAAATGAAGAGGCAACGGGAGAAAATGTTTGCAAGTCACATACCTGACCTGGGCCTTGTGGACACCCTGCCTCCACCCCCAGGGAGCACCCGGCCCCCACCTCATCGCCCCCAGCTCACTGCCCCTGCTGCAAGGACCTCCTACACCCCACACCATTCACGTGTCCCCTCATTCAGTCCCGCACCAGGAGAAGCCCGTGGTAGCTCTACTTTACAGATGCAGAAACTGAAACTCAGAAATTTACAAACCTGCTGAAGGTCACCCAGTGAGGAGGCTCCCAGGTCTGTCTGAGAGCAAAGACAGTGCCCACTCCTCACTGCCATACTACTTCCCTGGGGCTGGAGAGACAGGGGTTGGCACCCACCAACCCAGCCC
Organism: Aepyceros melampus; assembly: GCA_006408695.1. Classification (NCBI taxonomy): domain Eukaryota; kingdom Metazoa; phylum Chordata; class Mammalia; order Artiodactyla; family Bovidae; genus Aepyceros; species Aepyceros melampus. The sequence continues at coordinate 363,159 of SJXQ01008296.1, read as the reverse complement.
ACCGACCCCAGCAAATGCAGCTGTCAAGGTGACTAGAGGCAAGTGAAGCATCCTTCCCTGCCCTGAATCTAACCCAGAGCACAGAGTAGGGCCAACATCTTCTGGCCAAACCACCCAGCCCTCCTCCAAAAGGGCAGTATTTGACACAGAGCACGCCAGGCCCCAAACCAGCCCCAGTCCCACTCCCAAATAGTGATGAGCACCACCTCCCACCCCCGTCTAGGCACACCCCCTGCCGTGGGTGCTGTGAGGGCCGCCCTGAGTCTCCCTTTCAGGATGGAAGAACTCCTTTCCCCCATCTGCTAGGCTGTGGGGTGGCCAGCTCTCTGCTGAGCCCTCTCTGGGGATTACCTGCGGACAAAGGGAGGAAGCCCTCCCCGGTGACTGGCCCCCGCAGGGCAGAGAAGCCAGCCTGCCCTCCTGGGATGGGACAGCCCGAGGGCCCCCAGCGCAGCGTCACTGCTTCCTGTTGGGATCCACTGAGATCTCCAAGGTGCTGCCCCCACAGCCAGACACCCTCTGTCCAGTCCTGTCTCCCTCTTCCCCATCAGAGCCGATCCTGACAGGCCTCCCCACTAAGCATCCTCAGGTCTCTCTCTACCTGTGCTGCCCCTCGCCCACGCCCTCCCCAGTGGGAGGATGAGCGTGACTCGATTTCCCCGCGGTTGCAGAGAGGGCTCAGCCTTCTCCCATTCCGCATGGCAGCACCCTGGCAGATCCTAAAGCAGGAATGTTCGCCTATAAAATGCACACTCTCCGTATAAAATGCGAGGCAATGCTCACCAATTTCTGTGGAGAAATGTGGGCTCTCTCTGTGAAAAATGAGGAAGATAGGAGATTTTAAAAATATCTATAATGCTAAAGTTCGGATGAGCAGTGAAATGCTTTCTGTAATGAATTCAAAAAGAATTGCCCTTTTTCGAATTTAGAGGCTTGTGCTTTTTCAAAAACAGACTCAGAGCAGAAAAAGACTTTGACTTTTTTTCTCTTAGGATGCTGGCAAATAGTGGGTTTGATAAATTTGCATAAAGTTGAAAGGTACGTTTAGTGGTTTTCTGGGATTCCCTGAGATGAATTTTGGTGGCAAGAAGCCCAGAGAAAGCATTGTGCTTTTTTCCCCGCTTGGCATGCTGCCATTTGGCTTTACAGTTCCCCATGACAAGGACAGTGTGTTTTCTCTTTTTCTCTGCTCCCATTTATCTTGCTTCCCAAGTGGATGTCTTGCCCATCACCAGGCTTCATCTCTTCTCGTCCTCTCATCCTGCCCGTCCGTCCCTGTGTTCCAAACCGAACTGTCTTCATCACTTCTCTGTCTTCTCGTCTTCCCCACACTGCTTCAGCCAGCTACCATAGGAACAAACACACGGTTTTATAATGCAAAAATGAGTATTCCTAATCCCCCACTTAAAAGCCAATTATTGCGATTTCGTGTGTTTATTTTTTAAGCTCCTTAATAAGGTGACCCTCTCCCCCATGCCCCTCAATTTCCTGAAGCTACAAGTATTAATCAGGAAGGTTCCACTGGCCTTACTTCCCTCCTTAGTGAAGCCACAGATTCTTTTCTTTTTAATTAATTTTTATCGGAATTTAGTTGCTTTACAATGTTGTGTTGATTTCTGCTGTACAGCAGAGTGAGTCAGCTACACATATACGTGCATGCCAAGTCCCATCAGCCATGTCCCACTCTTTGGGACCCCATGGACTCCAGCCCGCCTGGCTCCTCTGTCCATGGGTTCTCCAGGCAAGAATGCTGGAGTGGGTTGCCATGCCCTCCCCCAGGGGATCTTCCCAACCCAGGGATTGAACTCTCTTATGTCTCCTCCATTGGCAGATGGGTTCCCGACCACTGGCACCACCTGGGAAGCCTATACACACACACACACACACACACGTCTCCTCTTTTTCGGGTTTCCTTCCCATCCAGGTCACCACAGAGCACTGAGTCGAGTCCCCTGTGCTGTGCGGCAGGCTCTCATTACTGGTCTGTTTCATACATAGCGTGGAGGTGTCAATCCCAATCTCCCAACCCATCCCACCTGCCCTTTCCCCACTTGGTGCCCACACATTTTTCTGTCTGCCACAGAGCCTCTTGAGGACGCAGATTTGCCGGATGGGAGCCTGTAGCAAAACCAATCATATCAGTTCTGCTTTCTATTTATGGGACCAACCCAGACCCACTTGAGTCCTCGGGCACTGTTGTGCTGGCTCAGGACGGACTCTGTGATGCTGTGAAAGGGTAGAGCACACAGAGACAGCATCCCACACAGGAGCAGCCGGGCTGCACTGAGGCTAGGAGAGCAAGGTGAGGGTAGCCGGGCCCTCAGCGGCCTGAGCCAGATCCCTGAGTCCCCCACTCATAAACTGTGCAACTCGTCCTGAGTGGTCTGCCAGGTTATGCCTCGGCTTCCCCATCTGTAAAATAAGGATGCTACAAGGCCCACTGGCACGAGATCACTGTAAGATTTAAACCAGTATATAGCAACCCCTCCACCATGCCAGACTTCCCCCCAGACCCAGCTCTGTGGAGCAGGAGAAGCCCAAGCTCAAGTTAAGGTCAACACCACCTGAGGAGCCTTGAGGAACGCTGCGAGGCAGATCTGAGCCTGAGAAGGGCGTTCACTCCATCCTGTGGCCATCTGCACAGGAGCCAAGCTGGAGAGGGAGAAGTCCCTTTCTCCTCGGGACAACCCACCTCCCAGGTGGCCTGAGGGATGCCCTACCGCACCTGTCCCCAGGGTCCCACGTGCCCCCACACCTGCCCTCGACACACCATTACACGTGAGCCACCTGCTGTGAACACACACAGGCACAGACACATAGAACACACACAGACAAACAGGCACACACGCAAGTGCACACAGGCACATGTACACACACAGGCACACACACAAGCACACACAGGCACATGTGCTCACACATAGGCACATACACAAGCAGATACAGGCATATGTGCACACACACAGACACACATGCAGGCACACACACAAGCACACACAGGTACATGTACACACACAGGCGCACACATAGGTGCACACAGGCACATGTACACACACACACACAGACACAATTGTACACACACAGACACACATGCAGGCACACACACAAGTGCACACAGGCTCATGTACTCAGGTGCACACATGCACACACACAGGCACAGGCACACCCTCTGCTGCGTGGAGCTGTCTGCACCCTCCTGCTCTCTCACCCACCCCCCTGCTTGCACACATCCTGTGACTCATTTGTTTGCTCGGAATTAATGAACATCCGTTTCCTCCACAGCAGCTCCTCGCTGATGAGACGGCTCAGTCCCTTTCAGGGTTTAATCGGAAGGAAACAGGGCACACCCTGCCTGATTTGAGGGGGAGGCAAGTGACTGTTTGACGCTGTCCCTGCAGCATCTGTGTCCCTGCCCGCACCCCTGCTCCCGGGCCCTGCCCATCCCGGCCTCTCACCTTTCCTCGTCCCCTGTGTGCTGCCGTTGCTTTGCAGGGAGGCACTGACCTCCATCTAGGGAGCCGAGGTTGGGGTGCAGAACAAGGAGGCAGCAGAACAAGAGGTTGGAACCATGACTGCACGAGCAGCTGCTGCTCTGGGTCCACGAGGAGTGGCTTACTGGGCAGACAGTGAGCCTGTGGGCAGCTAACAAGGGCTGAGTCCCTGTGCAGGACTGAGCTCTGGGACGAGGCGCTCCTGTTCACCCGGGTCATCAGCACCCAGCCCTGTGAAACAGACTGGCATATCTGTGCCATCCACACTATCTTGCCCAGAGAATGAAGTACCTGCCCACCATCAGGCGGCCAGGAGCCGAGCGAGGTACCTGCCTCCTGTCTTTTCCCCACTTGTCAAGAGCTCCGGGTGAGAGGCACGCTTCCCTGTGTCCTGACCTTTGCAGGTCACTGGGGTCAGGGTTCCCTGAGCTCAGCTAGTCCAGGCACCCCCAGGCTTGGGGCAGGGATGGAGCTAAAATGCAGCCTCCAGACCTCTCTCCTCTGGTCCCTCTGCCTCCAACCTCCCAGGAGAAGTGTCTGGGCTATGGTGCCACCTCCATGGATGACATACCTTAAAAAGACCCTATTTGCTTCCTACCCAAATCTCCTTTAGGCAGACCTGACTGGGAGTGGGGAGGATCCAAAGAGGAGGTAAAGACATCTGTACTCTGTGTGGGCTTAGCTGCTCGATCCTGTCCAAATCTTTGCAACCTCATGGACTGTAGCCCGCCAGGCTCCTCTCTCATGGGGATTCTCAGGCAAGAATACTGGAGTGGTTGCCATGCCCTCCTCCAGGGGATCTTCCAAACCCAGGGATCGAACCCAGGTCTCCCACATTGCAGGCAGATTCTTTATTATCTGAGCCACTTAGGGAAGCCAAAAGACACCGACACTTAGTAAATTACATCTGTCTAATAAACCCACGTATAAGATTGTCAGAGAAAATACAGGATGCTCGGTTATATCCGAACCTCAAATAAACATACTAAAAATTATTTGTGGCGGCTTATCTGAAATTCTAATTTAGCTGGGTGCCCTGTACTTTTATGTACTAAATCTGGCAACCTCACACATCTCCCAACTCCACTGCTTACTGGCTGTGTGACGCTGGGCAAGTGACTTGACCCTTCTGGGCCTCTGTTTTCTCATCCCTAAACTACACGTAAGTGCATCAACCTTGTACAAGGCTTCCCAGGTGGTGCTAGTGTTAAAGAGTTTGCTTGCCAGTGCAGGAGACACAGAAGTCATGGGTTCGATCCTTGGGTCAGAAAGATCCCCTGGAGGAAGAAATGGCAACCCACTCCAGTATTCTTGCTTGGAAAATTCCATGGACAGAGCCTGGTGGGCTACAGTCCCTGGGGGTTGCAAAGAGTTCGACATGTCTGAGCAGTTGAACACACACACACACACACACACACTTTGTATAGGGTTGTTGAAATTATTAAATGGTGACTTTTGGAGCACTGGAAGAGTTCTGGAAGTGTTGTAAGCTCTGTAACAATGTTAAGAGATGGGAATACCAGACCACCTGACCTGCCTCTTGAGAAACCTGTATGCAAGTCAGGAAGCAACAGTTAGAACTGGACATGGAACAACAGACTGGTTCCAAATAGGAAAATGAGTACGTCAAGGCTGTATATTGTCACCCTGCTTATTTAACTTACATGCAGAGTACATCATGAGAAACACTGGACTGGAAGAAACACAAGCTGGAATCAAGATTGCTGGGAGAAATATCAATAACCTCAGATATGCAGATGACACACCCTTATGGCAGAAAGTGAAGAGGAGCTAAAAAGCCTCTTGTTGAAAGTGAAAGAGGAGAGTGAAAAAGTTGGCTTAAAGCTCAACATTCAGAAAACAAAGATCATGGCATCTGGCCCCATCACTTCATGGGAAATAGATGGGGAAACAGTAGAAACAGTGTCAGACTTTATTTTTGGGGGCTCCAAAATCACTGCAGATGGTGACTGCAGCCATGAAATTAAAAGACGCTTACTCCTTGGAAGAAAAGTTATGACCAACCTAGATAGTATATTCAAAAGCAGAGACATTACTTTGCCAACTAAGGTCCGTGTAATCAAGGCTATGGTTTTCCCTGTGGTCATGTATGGATGTGAGAGTTGGACTGTAAAGAAGGCTGAGCGCTGAAGAATTGATGCTTTTGAACTGTGGTGTTGGAGAAGACTCTTGAGAGTCCCTTGGACTGCAAGGAGATCCAACCAGTCCATTCTGAGGGAGATCAGCCCTGGGATTTCTTTGGAGGGAATGATGCTAAAGCTGAAGCTCCAGTACTTTGGCCACTTCATGCAAAGAGTTGACTCATTGGAAAAGACCCTGATGGTGGGAGGGATTGTGGGCAGGAGGAGAAGGGGACGACCGAGGATGAGATGGCTGGATGGCATCACGGACTCAATGGACGTGAGTCTGAGTGAACTCCGGGAGTTGGTGATGGACAGGGAGGCCTGGCGTGCTGCGATTCATGGGGTCACAGAGTCAGACACGACTGAGTGACTGAACAGAACTGAACATTATTACTATTTGTCATTGTTGCTGTTCTACTGATATTTCTATCAGTACATCCAAGGTTATATCCCAGGAGGTGGTATACATGCAAAGATGCATTAAGACCCCTCCACTTAGCTGTTGGGAACCTGAAACAGGTTCCACAGATCAACGTCCCAGGAACTGCAGTGGGTGCCAGCTGGTGCTAAGGGAGTGTGGACATTTGCTTCCTGCTCAGTGGGGTCAGGCAAGGTACCAGACAACCAAGATGTATTGAGGCTTGCTCTGAGCTGCCCTCTCTCCTGAGTATAGGGGTAGAAAGAAGAACCCAGCAAGGACCAGCCCTCAAAGAGCTCACAGCTGTGGGATGGCCAAGGGCACCAAGAGCCACATAAGCTCATGGAGGTAGCACATGGTCTTAGGGCTGGGGCTGAGCTTGAGAGTGGGCTTCCTGGAGGAGGTGATAGAAAATAATGACCGGGACTTCCCTGGTGGTCCAGTGGTTAAGTTCTGTGCTTCCAATGCAGGGGGTGTGGGAGCAATTCCTGGTCGAGAAACTAAGATCCCACATGTTGCACGGTGTGGCCAAAAGATAAAAAGAATGACCAAAGATAACCAGGCAAAGGTGGCCTTTGGGCTGGAGAGAGGACAGGATTCCAGCCAGTTACGTCTCAGGAGGAAGACACTGTCAGCAGAGGGAACTTCACAAAGCATGTAGTTGTAAAGGCCAGGGTATCCTTGCAGACAGGTGAACAGACCTGTCCAGCAAAAGCACGGGAGGAAGCTGAAGAGAGAAGGCCTAGCTAAAGAAAGCCTTGGCTGGACTCCATGCGGAGGAACTGGTGCAGCAGGGAGCAGTGGACACTCAGAAACAGAGATGGAGCCAGTCACCGGCCATCATCAGGAAGGTAGAAAGGACTGGGGTGGAGCAGACAGATTCGCTGCTGAGGACCCAGTGCTGGGGTGACTTCGGGAGCCCAGAGCTCTGGGCAGTCTTTCAGGAACTCACCAGACAGTAGGTTACTGCTGAGCGTATCGGTTAGTCTTTGCAAACGTAATGATTCTACGAGTCAATGATATGGCCGTGCCCAGCTGAGATGATCACATGGGGTCAGGTGGGCACACGCATGCCCTTGCATCTTTCTAGTGTGATGGCCCCACTCTCATGGGCACAGAGTCTGGGGGGACGGGAGAGGAGGGAGGGCCAGGCAGGCAGGGTAGCAGATCACCCCAGCACGCAGGGGCTGGACTCGAGTGAACAGACAGGAAGAGTGACTGGCTGGAGGAGGGAGAAGAGGTGGGAGATGGTAGAGCTGAAGGGCTGTCAGCAATAGGAGACGGAGGACAGGCTGCAGCGTCACTCACGCCCGATGGCCCAGGTTCCAGCTCCTTGCTGGATCCCGATGCACGTTCACATCTCTGAAAGTTCTCAACTTGAAGGTTCATACGTAGGGGACTTACTCTACGCTGTATTTATCTGTTTATTGTCTAACTCTTCCACTGGAATATAAACTCCACTTAGGCAGGAGTTTGCATCCCTGCTGCTTCCAACAGGGCCAGGTACACAGTAGGTAGTCAGGGTGGATTTTCTGAACGCCTGCTGGCCCTGAGAAGCTGACGCTTAAAAACGGGCGTATCTCAGGCGTCCTTACAGTCTGTGGTTCCGCCCTTCGACCATCAGGCGGCGCAGCGATGTGCTCGAGGCCTCTGGATGCGGGGATCTCACAGGGCCCAGAACCTGACAACCGGGCAGAATGGAAAAAGTGAGCAAAGCGAGATGTGAATGACAGAAACCTTCCTCCTCTCCCTTAGCAGACGTCTCTCCAGCACACACTGGGAGCCAAGCCTGTGCTCCATCGAGCCTTCTGAAGTCAGGCTGCGGGGCGGGAATGCGGGGTCTGAATGCACTGAGATAAAGAGCCAGGACCCGGGCAGGAGGTTTGACCAGAGCTCCGGGTCATGGGCAGGTCTGTGTGCTGCTCTGATGCTGGTAGAGTGTACATATCACAAGGTCAGACAAACTTGGTTCTAAATTCCAGCCTTTACCTGCTGTGTAAAAGTCATTTGCTCTCTCTGAGCCCCCGTTTCCTAATCTATAAAGAGGAAGTCCTAACAGCAGCTGTTTAGAACAATGTGTGTGTGTGTTCAGTCGTGTCCGAATCTTTGCGACCCCATGGACTGTAGCCTGCCAGGTTCCTCTGTCCATGGGATTTCCCAGGCAAGAATACTGGAAGTGGGTTACCATTTCCTTCTCCAGTTTCAAAGGATTCTTGGTTTTATTTCGAGAATAAAACAAGAGAGCCTTTGGCCCGGTGTCATCCACAGAAACAAAACTAAATATTGTTCTCAAAAACTGGACCTGATCCTCAATATTTATCTAGCCCTTATCAAGCTACCCCTTCATTCTTCATATCATAAAAATAATCCTACAACAACCCGCAGGTATCTTTATTGCTTCACTTTCCAGATAAGAGGGCAAAGGTTAGTCAAATTGTGTAACTCTGTGTATACATCGCACCGCTTATAAAGTGGTGGCCTCAAGCCAGGTTCTGTCAGCAAACGTGCGAGAAAACACCCTGGAGTAGCAGGTGCTCTGCCAGGTGACGAGGACCAGGATAAGGAGGCTGCAGTCTAGGGAGAGACAAATACATCTGGATCATTTCCATAGAAGAGGTGGGATACTGAGAATGATATCCAGGATGCTATGGGATCATAGACAACAGTCACTTGGTCCAACCAGGAAATGCAGAAAGAGATGGACTGGGCCCTCCATGCATCGTAATCATTCATGTCTGACTCTGTGACCCTGTGGACTGTAGCCCACCGGGCTCCTCTGTCCACAGGATTCTCCAGGTAAGAATTCTGGAGTGGGTTTGCCATGCCCTCCTCCAGATCTTCTCTATGGACTGGGTAACCCCTTAGCTAAATCTGCAAGGCTGAGTAAGACTGATCCAGGAAAAGAAGGAACTCCAGCATCTCAAGTTAAAAAACTACTTATGCAAAGGAACCCGCTATGAAACACATTCATGCTGGGGTCTACGTGTTGGTCAAAAAGTTCATTTGAGTTTTTCATATGATGTTATAGAAAAACCTGAATCAACACAATATCTTTAAATCCAGTGTTTAGTGAGTAGGACAGGCTTCCCAGGTGTCGCTGGTGGTAAAGAACCCGCCTGCCAGTGCAGGAGATGCACGAGACGTGGGTTCGATCCCTGGGTCAGGAAGATCCCCTGGAGAAGGGCATGAAAACCCACTCTAGTACTCTTGCCTGGAGAATCCCATGGACAGAGGATCCTGGACGGTACAGTCCATGGGGTCGCAGAGTCGGACACGACTGAGCGACCAGTCATGCGTGTACCCCCTGGCCTCTCTGCTCGAGTCCCTCTCGTCCTGGGCAGCAGAGCTGGGAGAAGGTCCTCAGGGGCTCCCTCCCACACAGGGAGATGCAAGCGGTACCATCTACAGGGCAGGTGGCCAGAAAGGGGCAGAGGAAGGAGGAAGGCCCCCAGCCGCCTGCCAGAATCCTGGAAGACAGGTGAATAAATGGCAAAGAGCCAGCCCAGGACTGTGGAATCATAATGTATCCGTTCCGTAAGCAGCACCCAGGAGCCAGTCCCCGTCCCAGGCAGGGTGTGACCCCTGGGGCTGAGTTCCAGCTCCGGGCACCAGCTTGGCCTGAGTTCCATCAGGTCCTCTCAAGCCTCAGTCACCCAACAGTTAATGCGTTTTTCCTGACTGACAACAAGCTCAACACCACAACAGTCAACTATTTTTATCTCCGGATTAATCACAAAAGGCTAACGCTTCCACCTTCCCTGTGATTAAAAATTAGGAGACCAAGCTCTACAGTGGTTCAGGATAATAACCAATCCTGGGAGGAGGGGAGGGGGGTGGTGGATGAATAATGCATCTCCATGCTCTGGCTGCTCGAGACTTTCTCCCCGCCTGGCCCCCCAGCTCCTGGCTGGGTCTGAATGGGGAGGGA